>WBNO01010914.1:269655-309360 GCA_013400575.1 Peucedramus taeniatus
AAAAAAAAAAAAAGCGCCAGACCTCGTGTGCCTGGGATGTGCAACATTTTTGCAAGGGAAATAAATTCATAGATACACTCATTCAAGCAAGCAGAGGGATGCAACAGTATCGGAAGCATGATCTATTTTTAGCTGGTTCTGGCAACTTTGCGTGTCCTATCGTGTATATTTTCTGTTTTCCCTATCTTGGAGGGGTTTCAGCTGCAGAATGTGCTTAAGGGACACAGGAGGGGATAATCTTGAGATCTTTGCCAGCTCTGGGTGGAGAACCTTTTATCCCTGAAACCCAGAATCCCCAAAAAACTTCCTCCCAGCCCCGCAATTAGCCGTTCTCACGGCTGATATAGGCCCTCCCAGGGAGCAGGGCTGGAGGGTTGTTCTTGCTCCTTTGGCCAGGTGCAAGAGTCCAGGTGAGCAGCAGGTCAGAGGGTTTAGGGGGAGCAGGTGCTCAAGGACCGTCCTGGACAGGGGGAGCTTTATTTTGTACTTTTAAAGTACTTTAGGCTCATTCTGCTTCTCTGGCTGCTAATGCTCGGCTCTTTCTGGGTGCTGAATCACTGTGGTGCTGCTGGAGAGCTGTGTTTTCCGGTTTGGTCAGTGCCAAAGGGGGGAAGGAAGATTTCCATGGGCAGACATTGGCAGGCAGCTTTCTATACACAGAGTCCTGGCAGGAGAGCTCTCGGGAACACGCAGACTTTGGATACACGCCTCGTTTAGGGGGTGATTACCAGGGAAGTGGTTGATTCTTTACCATTCCCACCCAGCTGAAGCTGCCAAAGCCCGAGTGGTGCCCTGTAGGTCGCTCCTGGTGGCTCCCAGGCTGCAGCTTTGACACAATTGTGCTTTCCCTACAATCACGTGCAGCCTGACTACCAAGAGAAATCAAAATGGGTTGAGGACTGAGGTGGTCCCTCTAGCTCAAGAACACATTTCCAAATGCCTGTGTTTTAAGAAAGGTGTCTGAGACTTGTGAAGGTGGACGCTGTCTCCATCACGTCTGTGTTGCTGGTCTCTAAACTGGCTTACACCCAGATGTGTGAGTTTTCCTTGGGTATTTGTACTGCTGGAGACCTTCGAGCTGGTCACCAGTGCCCTCCTGCCTCACTGGCAGCACCTTGTGTGATCATCCTGGGCTTCCCTGAAGTTTCTTTCCACCATATGGATGGTGCTCACTGTATTGACCCACTGGTGGTAGGAGTAGTCTCAGCAGTGAACTCTGAACTTGTTATCTGTGATTGATACCCAAAGCTGGGCAACGCCATCTTCCTGTAATTCCCACACCTTTCTTGATTTTTGGATATGTTTCCCATGGGCAGAGTTGCTGTGATCCCTGTGCTGTGTGAAAATGTGTTTGCTTCGTTTTTGTTGACTCTCCTCTTGTCCTTAGGTAGTTACGCAGGTTCCTCTCTGTGGCCCATTGAGGATTTATTGGTTTTATACTTGTACCATGGCTTCTCTTTCCATGTCTCCTTTCACAGAAAATATTTGCTGTGTTTACTTACCAGTTACCATTTCTGACCTTCTCAGTGAACAACAGACAACAAGCAGAATTTGTGTCTTTGGTATTCTCCATTTTGGTCACTCCTATTTTCTCCAAATCAGGCTGGAGAATTCACTTCCCACCAAGATGTCTAGGTTTTCTGGGCACAGTTGTTATTGACAGAAAAAAAAAAAAAAAAAAAAAAAAAAAAAAAAAAAAGTGGTTTTGGGTTTTTTTTTCCACACACACATTTTCAGCTAGAAGACAGCTTTATCCCTCACTGTGTTCAGTCTGATGTGGCCTGTACTGCTGGTGTGTCACCAAATCCTGTGCTCTTTGCATTTTCTATAAGAGAGGTTACATCTAGATTGATGTCTTTTAGAAATAATGCTCTGGGCAGTATCCTCAATGTAACAAAACAAACCCCCTACACAGAAAAATTGCAGATACAGGTCTGAATGTGTAAAATTTCAGTCAGTTTAGTCATATGAGAACGTGTTTCCTGAGTTTGTCTTTCCATGATGTTTAGAATGCTGAAGTACAAAATAGGAGTTGAGGAATATGCTGGGATTTAAACAGTTAAAATACAGAACAGTGCTTCTCACAGTTTGAGCAGCAAATGAATTTTTTAAGGGTTTACTGTTGGCGCTACTCTGGGGGGCCTTTCTTAGAGACATAATCCTCAGGGTGGGTGTTGTATTGTCCTGATGTTGTAAAACTCAGCAAAATTATTCCTTTGGCTTTTGAGGCAGCTGAGGGAGCTCGGTGAAAGCAAAAGCCTTGCAGACTTTTTGGGTGGAAGGGTAATATGGGGCACTTTTCTAACTTTGGTTTCATCATTCATCCCATAGAGAGATGCCATGGCAATTACAAGGGAATGTGAATGTATACATTAATAGGTATAAATCATTATGTATATATTATGTATAAATATTATATGTAAATTATGTATTACTGGCACAGGTTGGTGAGGCCTGGCACAAGTTGCTCAGAGAAGCTGTGGCTGCCCCAGCCCAGAAAGTGTTAAAGGATGTGACTTGGAGCAAACTGATCTAGTGGAAGGTATCCCTGCCCATGGCAGGGTGTAAAATTAGATGAGCTTTAAGGTCTTTTCCAACCCAAACACTTCTGTGATTCTGATATTCTATGATTATGTAGTAAAAAAAGTTTTGTATTATTTAAAATAATAGTATAGGCCTTGCAATATTAAGGCTTTATTGAACAAGTGGTTCAGAATTTTCCTAGTTAAAAAAGGTGATATTTTTTTTTTGTCAGTCAGTGGGATGGATGAAAGATTCAGCTGAAACTTGGGGCTGCTCCAGTGCAGGGAAATTTAGTATGTGTCTCTTGCCTGGGCCAGGAAAACGAATTTACTACAAAATAATTTGCAGAGTGGATTTACAAGCTGGCAATGTGTTTACTCCTACAGGTACCTGTGTTATTCCACTGAGCATGGAAAATGAGGGGAGCTTAGGAGCAGGCTCCATGTGGCACAGCCGTGTCTTATGGAGCAGACAGAACCAAAAACCTTGTCTGCTTTTGGATTTACCTGAGCTAACCAGAGCTAAATTTCCACAGATATTCCCAGGGATATAAACAAGCAGCTAAATGTTTTTTTTTTCCTTTTGTCTGTAGGAAAACCGTCCAATCCCAGAACCAGGTCCTAATGGTAGGTCTATAGATGACTGATTCTTGCTGCTTTCTTTACTTCTCTCTTTGTTTTCTCATTCTCTTTTGTTGCTCCTTGATAATATAAAATATTTCTGAGGAAGTACAAAATTATCCAAAAAACGATTGTGCGGCTGAAACAGATAATGCTGCTTTTCCAGCTGAAGAGCTGGAGCAGTCACAGATAAACCCCTTTTTCTCAAGCCCATTGCTTCCTGTTCCATCAGTTTGTGTATGTCACGGTAAATGGCTTTTGGGACATGTCAGATCATCTTATGCAGGATTAAACATTAATAGAATGGGCATATGGGCTGATAGAAATTCGATTCACTAACTCTCTGGAGCTGAAATCATAGCTTTGGGAGAAGGAAAAATTAAATGGACTTGCTATTTTATTCCTGCTCCAGCAACAATAACATCCCTCTTAGATTGTATACTTTGTTAACCATATTTTTATTGACATCAGCTTTTGTCTTACCCTATTTTAAGCCTCCTTGCTTTGTGAATCATTGCATAGTTTTGTATTTCAGCGGGTGGCTCATGAACGTGCCACTCTTCTAACGTGTGCACACAGTTCTGGTGTGTTGACTGAATGCTGGTAAATTTGGATGTGTCGATACTGGCTTGGCCATTGCTCTGGGGCCCACGTGCTGCTCTCCCAGTGCCTGAGAAGGTCGGTTTTTCTACAAGGAAGCTTCCCTCCATTTCTGGCAGAGGTCCTCCTGCGCATGCATTCCGTTGGGATCTGTGGCTCCGACGTTCACTACTGGCAGCACGGCCGAATCGGGGATTTTGTTGTCAAGGATCCCATGGTGTTGGGGCACGAAGCTTCCGGGACTGTTGTAAAAGTGGGCTCTGGGGTGACTCATCTGAAACCAGGTATCTGGAACCAAACCCATTTGTTTGTTTTCCTCCTAATCAGTTCCGAGAATGTGTCGATAACAGGCTGTGGTTTTTTCTGTCATGTAAATTTATCTGAAGTTCTGAACTCACAATGTGACCTCCTTCAAGTGGTGTCACTGCGCTGCAGTTAGTCACCATCTTGGCCACTTGGACCACTTGGTCCTTAGGTAGCTTTATCCTGGGATGTGTTGAGCTGGCCTGGCTGTATTTTAACACAGAGCAGAGTGTATACTGGTACAAGGTGCCTTTTAAGGAAGCTTGATAAAGCTTCAAAAACCACATCTGTAGCTCTTGCCAGCAACCTGCTGTGAGTGTTTCTTCTCTGTGTGTGTTCTTGAAGGAGCAAACAGCCTCCTGCAGTGCAGAGGTCACTGGAGGAACTGTTCCAGGCCCTGTGTGGGACCTCCACAGCTCGCTGTGCTCATGAATATCCTAGAAAATGGACTGAGCAGGGAATTTTGCAAAGTTTGCTGATGACAGCAACTTAGGCAAGGTGGAGAGGATGTGGGGGAGAGCCAGCAAGAGTTACAGAGAGACCCGAGAGGTGCCAGGGAGATTTGATGCAGATGAGATTCAATGCAGGCGAACACAAAGTGATGTCCATGACAGAACAAACAAAACTAGCTTCATATCTAAAATGCTGTGCTGACCATCACTGCTGAAAGGTGAGACCTTTGGCTCTGACACTGTGCATAGCAGCATTGGCTCCACTGCAGTGAAAATGCAAATCACTGTTGGGAAGGGGATGGAGACTCAGAGGATGTCAGTGCACATCTGGAACTCTGCATGCAGTTCTGGTCTCCTCCTTTTCAAAAGGCTGTAAAGCAAGTAAGAAGGGTTCAGAGGAGGACAAGGAGATAACAACATGTGCAGCATCTCTGACAAATGTCTGAGTCAGGAATTCGAGGTGAGAGCTAGAGAGACAACTCAAGGATGTGAGGACTCATGGAGGGCTGGCAGAACAGGTTGCCTGTTCTCTGGTTGTTCCAGCACCAGAGCAAGGCACAGTGAGGTGCAGCATTCACCTGAGATGCAGCAAAACATGTAGTTTATGTGGTGGAAGGAGGAGAAGTTGTTGAGTGTTACTAAATACAACCAGTGCTACTTGGGAGGCCTCACAGCTGTGTATAATGTGAGAGTATTCAGTATGTGCCTGTCCTGTCAGACGCTTGTTGTTGGCCAGCTCAGAGGGGATGCAGTGGCCTAGATGGCTCTTTACTTCCATCCTGCTTATCCCCTGTCTGAAAGCCTGTGTCTGCCTGAAAGCCTGTTGGGGAGAGCTTTGCTCAGAAGTTTGGCTCTGATTCCTCTGCCAAATAAATGTGAGGCTTTGTGTCCCTTGTGTACTTGCAAGCTGTACTATGCTCACACTGTTTTCTCTGGTCCATCCTGCTTTGTGACCACAATTAAATAATAGCTCTTTGTCCTGCAGCATGTGTCCTACCAGCACCCTGAACTACTCTGTTGTAGCACTAAGCTGTCTCTGTTCCCAGATAAATCCTGCCAGGCTCCTGGGTGTTCTGCACCTTAAGCTTCCTTTCCTGTGAGGATGGTGAGGCTCTGGCACAGATTGCCCAGAGAAGCTGTGGCTGCCCCATTCCTGGAAGTGTTCAAGGCTGGGTTGGACAGGGCTTGGAGCAGCCTGGGATAGTGGAAGGTGTCCCAGCCCATGGCAGGGAGTGGAACAAGCTGAGCTTTAAGGCCTCTTCCAACACAAATATTTCCTTGATTCTATGATTCCCAAGGAATAGCCCTTTCCAGCTGGCAGAGTGCTGGCTAGCCGAGCTCACCTGCTGCATCCTCAGTATTTCCTCTTGTACAGGTTCAATAAAATATCTGGGCACAGTGTGATTGCCTGGGGGCTGCCCCTTCATCTGCTGAGGTTGGCTGCAAGGCAGCTGGAGGAAGGTGTGTGTGGGGCTGAGCTTCCATCTGTGCCTGTGCCTCTGAAACACCATCTCTTTCCAAGTACCTGGGAAGATCTTGGTGATGAGGCTGCTGTGAAGGAAGCGTTGGGAACCAGCCTGATGAGTGCAGCAAGACCTGCCTCGTGTCCCTCCTGTCTGTTTGCTGCCAGTGTTTCTGTGGTATTTGGTGTTACTCCTGCTTGTGTGCCACCCTGTCCCTGACCCACTCCATCTGCTTTCATCCTGGCAGGTGACCGTGTGGCCATTGAGCCGGGTGTTCCAAGGGAAATGGATGAATTCTGCAAATCTGGGCGCTACAACCTGTCCCCGACCATCTTCTTCTGCGCGACACCGCCCGACGACGGGAACCTGTGCCGCTACTACAAGCACAGTGCAAGCTACTGCTACAAGTCAGTCCATGCTCCCTCCACACAGAAATATACTCTCCCTGGGAGGAGATTAGCTGCAGCAATCACCTCTTGGCCCTTTGGAACACTCTTTATGGGATCCCAACAGGTTTTATTGCTTTCTGATCCATAAATAACATGCCTAAGCTTGGATGGCAGCCACTTTGCAAAGAGTTTGTCAGGCAGACAGCTTATCCCCTCAGGTGCCAGACATAAACATTTCTTGCATGTCTCCTGGGATGTCACCACTGGTTTACCCTTTAATTATTTTCCTTTTCCCATTTGCTCCCTGCTCTTGGTTTCTCTCCTGTCTCTCTTCATATCCTTGCCTTCCTAGGCCGGTGCCTGAAGGTCTTTGTCTGGTTCTTTGAGCTGAGTTTTGCTGCTACTTTTCAGGAAACACCAGGGAGGCTACTGACATCTCACTCTGTCGTTTGAAACAAAGTCATTTCACTTTGAGAAGAGCAGGAACAGAAAGCAGTAGCCCTGCTGAGCTGTTTTTTCATATGTCTCTGAGTGTCTCCACTAAGCTACCAGCATTACAACATATCTGTTTTCATGTCCAGTTCAGCAAACTTGAATATGTTGTTAATTGTGGCAGCATTGGCACATTTGCTTAGAAGCAAATCTGTGCTTAAACACTCTGGCAAATCATAGAATCCCAAAAGGGTTCAGTTTGGAAGGGACCTTAAAGCTCTTCACATTCCACTCCCTACCATGGGCAGGGACGCCTTCCACTAAACCAGGTTGCTCCAAGCCCCATTCAGCCTCACCTTGAACACTTCCATGGATGGGGCAGCCACAGCTTCTCTGGGCAGCCTGTGCCAGAGCCTCAGATACACCAAAGACCTGAAAAAACTTGTACAACCTTATACCCACTGAAATGTCTTTTACAAGGAGTTAAAAATAGCCCAAGTAGTGTCTCCCTGAGGCTGCTCTACCTGTGGAGCTTGTTCTTTTTCAGTGTGTATGGAGCTGGTACTTCCATGAGCAGGAACATCCTTGGGATTGATCTTTGGTGTCGGCATGGAAAGCGTTCAGGATCGTGTTAGTTGGAAGGAGGCACTTGACTGCTCTTCTCCTGAGAGTCCTCAGGCAGGAAGCTTTCAAAGCAGATCCAAGCAGCTGCTGTCAGGATGAAGTGCTGGTCTGGATGGGATTAGCATCTCACTGTCCAGACCCGCTGTCATCAATTTCCTGTGTATCAAAATAACATTTTCTGACAATATCACAAGTTTTTCCTGGAAAGGAAGTGGTTTGTAGCTGGCTTCTTCCAGGCTTTTGATTTTTTGCTTTTTTCTCCAATTTGAGCAAATATTACTTGGGCTTTTTTTTTGGTAATAGCTTTGGGATGCAAAGCCTGGACCTGGTGCTCCAAGTTTCAGATCAGTGTGGCTAGCTCATGTAGAGCAGATTGCCTGACATGCAGTCACTCTGCCAGCACAGATTTGCTAAGAACAGATGATGGCTGAGCTCAGTCAGCTTTCACACATTGTGTGTCCTGCTGGTGGACAGACTCTGTGTTGGGTGTTCTGAGTAACTTGATGGAGGTGGGATCATGCTGTGAAGCTGCCCTCCCCATTGACAGGGCAGTGCCCAAACCCAGCAGTAGCAAACAAGATGCCAGACTCTGTGACAACAGAACTCTTGGAGTTAGACCTTTAAAGCCTCTTGGAAATAAGGGATATGCAGATATCTTACAGCTGTCTTCCCACAGTCATCATTTCCATTTCTTTGGCTTCACATTGGCCTGGCTGAGATCTGACCTTGAGCTTCCCAGTGCTGTCACTGTCCCTGCTGACCTTCCTGGCAGGCACAACTTCCAGACCAGTGTGAGAACCCACACCAGTGGCTTGCTGGTGGGCAGTGGTGTGGGGCTGAGATTGATTTCTTCCAGCAGTTCAGAAGGGCTTCACTTCCTCTGCTTTTATCCATCACTTATGTTGGCTGTGTTACAGGGCTGGTTTTCTCCAAAAGGTGTTTGATACCCACTGCACACGTTGTCCCTGACTGCTGGGAGGATGCATGCTGGGACCAGCTCACTTGTTAAAACACTTGGTGCATCAGGGAAGGTGATCCTGGTTGTTATGGGGAGACCTGGATTTGCCTGCCTTTCCTGGTGGCCTCATTTTTGGTAGCAGGATGTTTTCTAAAAGCTGATTCAACTCTGGTGAGGGTTCTGGGAGCTCACTGGTGGGTGAGCCATAGGGCAGCAACTGAGGGGTTTATTCTGAAGGGAATGACTGGCAAAGGAATCCTTGTTGACTCACCAAGTACTGGAGAGTTGATGTGGGGAAGTTTGTGGGTCCCTGGGTGTGGTGCTTGGGCAAACCTCACTGAAAAATGCTTCAGGTGCACTTGATGCTGCTTCAGAGGAGGGAAAGAGGCAATGGAATCTCTTGAAGTGTATTCCAGCATATTTCTCTGACCACAGGTGGCAGTGTGTTTTGCCACTGTGTTTTACACCCATGTTTGGTTTTCGAGTGTCATGGCTTTCCCCATCACCCTCATGAACTGCACTGGTGACTGTTCCTTGTGTCCATTCTTGCAGGCTTCCAGATAATGTCACCTTTGAGGAAGGAGCCCTTATCGAGCCCCTCTCGGTGGGAATCCATGCCTGCAAAAGAGCGGGAGTCACTCTGGGAAGCAAAGTCTTAGTGTCTGGCTCTGGTACAGTGATCATAGAACATAGAACCTCCTTGGGTTTTCTGCCTGCTGGGAGGGGATGGGCAGGCTCAGGCTCTGCTTCTGGGCTCTGCTGGAAGGGATGAGGGGAACCTTGGGGCTGCCAAAGCCTCCTTTGGCCAGGAACACGCTGAGCTCTGGGCGTGTTCAGAGGTGGGGCTGATGCTGCCTGGCAGTGGTACATGTTCTCTTTCTCCCCTTTGTACCCAGGACCAATTGGCCTCGTTAATGTGATTATTGCTAAGATGATGGGTGCAGCAGCTGTGGTAGTTACAGGTAAGTCCTTTTAGCCCTTTCAGAGTGTGCCTGTTTCCCACCATACAGAATCACAAAATCATTAAGGTTGGAAAAAAACACTTAGATCATTGAATCCAACCATTGACCCAGCACTGCCAAGCCCAACCATGTCCATATAAGTGCCTCATCCACATGTTTTTTGAACAGCTCCAGAGATAGTGATTCCACCACTTCCAGTTCCCCTGGAACTGGACAGCCCGTTCCAGTACCTGACCACCCTTCCAGGGAGGTTTGATCTTAGCAGGTTATTTTTATCTCTGGTAGTGCTGGATGATGGCCCAGACAGTGTTTGCCCACTGTTTTCTGTGTGTAGCCACATTGTGCTTCTCCACGTGTTTTTCTCTGCCCTTCTGTCTCCTCTTGCTGGGGGTTTCATTTTTCATTGGTTATCCACAGTGACTGAAATGGCCTTTTCAGAGTCTCTGCATTTCAGAAATGGGCATTCCTTGCATAACTGTGTCCTGGATGTTTATAGCTGAGCTGCTGCTTGGAGGAATGTCTTTGTCCAGCTGAGTCAGGAAAACCTCTGAGGAAGGAGATCCCATTTTTCTAGATACCTTTTTCAGGATTGCATCTCTTAATGATGAAGCTTTTTCTAGGGTCCACTCACAAACTGTCATTTATGGAGATTTCCCCTTGATGGAAGAACTGAAGTGAGTCTTCATCACCTTTGCAGCTGCCCTTCAGGTTGTTGAGACAGCCATTCCATCCCCCCCTTTTTTTGCCATGCTAACCTAGCCCAGTTCTTCCTAGCTCTCCTCTTAGGTTCAGGCCCTCTCTGTAGCTTGCCCAGAAGGATGGAGAGCTGGAGTAACCTCAGGATGTTTTCTGGTTGAAATTTCCACTTAGGGGTTGAACAGGGTCTGGAAATGGTGCTTCCAGCTCCCACTATGAATCTTCAGTCTTTCTGGGTGGTGATGGCCAGGAGGAGCAGTTAGAGGTGCTACTGGACATTGAGCACAGACTTCTGCAGTTTTTATGTCAAAGGCCTAAAGGATCTTGACCTTTCAGAAGGCTGTTATCTCCCATACTTTGAGCCAGGTGTATTTTTGACCTTTTCATTACTGTGTTACTTGACCCACTTTGGGTCAAGAGATAAAATTCAGGTCCCACCCTCTTGCCTTCACAGAAACATCCTTCAGTAGTAGCTCAGGTCACAACACAAGGCCTTCTCCTCCCTTAATCCTTTTGCTGTTGAGTCCAGGGCATTTTTAGCTGTGCTGGCCTCACCCTGCAGGTGTGTGTGCTTGATGGATGTGATCGGTCCACACCTCAGATTTTGTGAAGTGTTGTCATTTGAGGATGATGTTTGCTGTAGCAGGAAAAACAGCTCTGCCTCCTGAATCACGCACGAGGAACCTTGTGGCCAGCTGGGCTGGTGGAGGGGCTGGGGGTGTCCCGTTCCCTGGGTGGGGAAGGCTTGGTGAGTAGGGGTTGGTGGGGCTGAGGCAGCTGGCTCAGCCTGCCCCTCATTCCTGCTCCAGGAATGGGTGTGTCTTCCCCCTAGTACCAAACCCAGCTGCTGCTGCTGGGGACCTCGGCAAGCTGAGCTGGCTGTCATGTGCCACAGGAGGTTTCCTGCTGTTTGGCTTGCAGGATCAGCAAGCTTGGATGCATGGAATTACCCTTTCTTATCTTTATGTGCTAGCCTAGGTGCTGATTCTGACTCATGGATGTCTCTTCCACACGAGAGGGGTTTGGCTGAGGTGCTCAAAGGCACCCATGAAGGTGCTGTCCCAAGTCAAATATTTGAGCGTGACATGAGCTGAGGAATGGGTTTGGTTTGGCTTGTTGCTGCTGGAGATTTTTCTGCCTGTCTCAAGGAACTGCTTTTTGTTTTGGCTTTAGGTGCCAATACCTGTGAGGCGCCTGTCTGCCCACAGAGGCCCTCTTGTACTTTGCTACCAGATTATTTTAATTCATTGCCCTGTGTTTTTATCATGTGTTTGTGAGGAGCTTTGTGCAGCATTTACGGCTTTGAAAGTTTGTGTTTGTTTTGACAAGTTTCTCACAGGTATAGAAATATTTAGAAAAGCTTTTTTGTGAGAACTCACCTCCTACTTCTGTCTTTGCCTTGCCTGGAGTGTTTGATATATTTAATGGACTCCACTTGGGTGAGGAGATCAGTTTCAAGGGTCCTCATCTTCTCTTCCAAAAGGTCTGTGTCTTTCTCCACTCCACCCTTGAGTGGGTGTGATTGATATTTATGGGCAAGCTTCTCCTGTCCTTCTGCCTTGCTGTTGCTCTAAAAAGCTGCTTTTCTCCTCAGATGCATGTAAAAGACCAACCTTCCTCCCCAGTAAGTGAAGGGGCAGTTTAGATGTTCATGTTGGGCTGTCTTGCATTGCACTGTCTGTCACTGAAGGTGCACTTAATAATTCCTGCTTAAGGGAAATTATTCTCCTTGTTCTATCTGAATCTGAAGTTCTGGGTGTTGATGCCTCCAGAAACCTTGGAATTCAAGGTCAGGGGAGGTGAGTAACTGTACAGAGCTCAATTCCTTTGAGAAAGAAGATCAACACAGAAAATCTGAGAATAATCAAGAGTATTTATTTGCCTGTTAAGTTGGCTCATAAACCATCATAAGAAGCTTAAGGGTAATTTGATAACTTCATTGGAAGCAATCCAAACTTTAATTAGCTACGGGGGCTGGGAAGTGAAAACAAATTTCTGACTAGAGGCAAGATGCAAGCCATTAATTGTTTAATTGACCAGTTTCCCAAGAGCTGTGTGGGTTTAAAGGACTTGATCCTTCCCAAGACTCACAGGTGTCTGGAGCTCTGAACAATGCAGTGAGCTGCAGATCTGTCTGCTTCACTAGGTGCTTCCTGGTGATTCAGGTGTACTGAGATGTTATTGCAGCCCTGGCCAGGGCTGACAGTGTTGCTGCTGCATTCCATCTGCTGCTTAGAGCCAGGGCTTCCTTCCCGAGTAGGTCAGCAAACCAGAGGCCAGCTACAGGGAAGACGTGGGATTTTTTGCTGCCTGAGAGTGATTTTGTGGCCACTTTGAAATGCACTGGCTGCCTTGTTACTCTAGGATGCTGCCTGTGGGTTATTTCTGACAGAGAGGAAGTATTAAATATGTAAAATATAGAATAGAATGTCTCTAATATTTTATATATTTTAATATTATACATATATAATATTTTTAGTATATATTTATAATTTAAAATACATCAGTGACTCAGGAGATGTTAAAAATGATAGAATCCAGCTGTCTGCTGTGAACTGGTATTGTCAGACCAAACTTCACAGGGAGTTTAGTCATTACTTGAGAGGACTGTCGAACCTCTATGGTCTCCTTGCTATACACTGAGATTTGGGAGACACCAACCATGCTGGGCAAAAGTTTTTCATAGCCCTTGAAGTGCCTCAAAAAGCTCCTGGCCATACAATTGGTGCATGAGAGGTCTCTGAGTGCAGCTCAGCTGGGGTCAAGCATGACCCTACACACAGCCTGGAGCCCAATGCTCAGAGCTTGGGAGGGACAGATGTGACTCCTGCAGCCACAGTAATGAGCTCATGTTGGGGCTTCCAGGATGATGCTTCCCTTTCTTTTCAGCCTTGGCTTTTCCTCTTTTGTCTGCATTTTATTACCCTTTGTTACCCGTTCTTGAAACTCCCTCCGCAGCTCTCCTGGGTGTTCAGCTTGGTAGGTGTGCCCCCACTTGGCATCCCGAGCCTTCCAGCTGCCCATGGGGGCTTGTCCATCCCCTGCCCTGCCAGTGAGTGCCTGTCCATCCCCTGCCCTGCCAGTGAGTGCCATCATTTTTGCTGTGGGATGGGCAGGGTAGAGCCTCTGGCTCACTCCCAGGACTGTGTCTGAGTCAGAGTGGCTCATGTTGGAGAACTGGCCTTATCCTCCTCCTCTTTCCCTTGATATTTTCACCCCACCCCATCTCTGACTTCTCTGAAGACTGTGCCCTGGTGAGAGGAGTGTTTTCCTCTTTGCTGTGTGTGCCCCTACCACAGACATAATTTTCTGAGTCTTTAAGGCTAGGACCTCTGGGGGAGACCACCCCTAAATTTTGGGTCTAGGAAATCTTGGCCTTTACATCTTTTCCAGTGCCAGCATGCAGACCCCTGTAGACCACTGCTTTAGTGTAGGGAAAAGAGGTGATTCCTTCCTGGGAAATGCCACTCTTCTCCTCATCTGTCCATGTCCTTATCTCCAGAGGTGGCCTGGTTACCAATGGTGCCTGGAGAGGAATAGGTGACTTTCCTCCAGGGAATGTGGGATGCCCCAGCAGGACAGCTTGGTCTGTGGTACAAACCCCCTGTGGATCTTCAGGTGATACAGCCCTGTCAAGAGCCCTCAGAGCAGAGTACAGGAATACAGCCATGCCCTCACAGATGTTTATCATCATCAGCTTTGTTGCTCCATGTTAACGGCGTGTCTCAGGTCCACCTTATTACCAGATCCACTCCCTTCTTTCTTTATGGGCTTGCCTGCTCATTCATCTGTGACAAAAACTGTCTGAGAGATGCACAGCAGCCTCCAGAGCTGCTACAGGGAGGGTAAGGAGCAGGACAGGTCTGTGACAGTGCAAACACACTGTTTACAACTAATGCATTCTGCAGTTTGCTCAGCTGAAGGCACCTGCTGAGGGTTCCTTGAGAAAGCCCTTGGAGAGCTCATTGTCTGTTCTCATTGTGTACTGTTAGAAGTGAAATGGCCACATTATTGATCCTCCAAGCCTGTTGTCTCCTGTTGGAAAGATTCTTGGTGCTGTCCATAGCCATGTCTATTGTCTTGATGCACTCTCAGTGTTCTGGCAGTACCAAACAGAAACCACCCATGACAGGGAATGGAACTTCAAAGTGGAGTGGAGCTTTGAAGTCCCTTCCAGCCCAGACTATTCCAGGATTTTATGATCATTCTCTGCCTGCCAAGAAGGGGGGAATCCTCACCTCTTCTGGTTGTGCACTGCCCTGTGCACACATGTAGTGAGCAGACGCCAGGTTCAGGTTCTTCCTCCTCTTTCACATAATACTCCAGTTCTTGACTTGGTTTTCTTTCCACAGATTTATCTGCCTCTCGCCTGCAAAAAGCCAAGGAGGTGGGGGCAGATTTCACCATTCAGGTGAAGAACGAGACCCCGCAGGAGTTGGCTTCCAGAGTGGAAAGTGTGCTTGGCTGCATGCCTGAGATAACTGTGGAGTGCACAGGAGTGCAAGCCTGTATCCAGGCTGGAATTTATGTGAGTACCACTTGTAGGCAGACCAGTGATAGTGTTAGTCTGGTTTTCTTTTCTGGGAAGGTTCAGTGAATGAGCTATTTCACTCCCACAGTGCTTAATTTAAGTGGGCTTGGTGTGGGGAGAGAAGCTGCTCCTTAGACAATAAACTGACAGAGACAATTAAAGTGTTAACAGCAGCATGGGGATAATTGATTTGATGCTTGGGTACTTAACCACTTACTAAGGAGACTCCAGTAAGATCCCCAAACCCAGGGAGTAGAACAGCAGCTTCCACTGAAGTTATGTCCAAATAAGAGGAATAATCAAGAAAATTAATTCCAGAAACAATGAAAGAAGCAATTAAGAAAGGGATGTTTTGCTGCCATGAACATCCTAACAGGAGGATGTGGGGAAGGTTAATGTGCAGTTTCATACTGAAAGGACAGGAGGGGAATGGGACAAACTGCAGAAAGAGAAATTCCAGTAGAGCATTAGGCTCTTAGTTTTAAGTCTCTCCCACTGATATCCTAAAGTACTTTTTGTAGTCCTAAATGCCAGCTGTTTTTCAGAATGGGGTTTTCAGAACAGGAATTTCGGATTCCTACCAAAAGCCTTCTGAGATTTTCAAAAGATTGCATTTTTTCCTTTGATTACCACGTGTTTCACTTTTACAGACTCCTGACAGCATCCTGCCTCTCCCTGGCTTCTCTGCTGTGCCCCAGGCAGTCCATTGCGGCCACAAAGGGTGGCTTTATTTTTGACAGGCCCTGCACAGGCTCCTGCAACTGTATTCTGCAAAATGTAACCTGTTTGTGTGTTTGCTCTGCAGGCCACTCGTTCTGGTGGGACCTTGGTTCTGGTGGGGCTGGGGCCTGAGATGGTGACAGTGCCCATTGTGAATGCTGCCGTGCGGGAAGTGGATATCCGTGGGATATTCCGCTACTGCAACACGTGAGTCTCGTGCAGGGGGGGCTGATGTGCCTCCAAGTGAAAATTCTTCGGAGCTGTGCTTTCTTGCTAGTGGAGAAAGTATCTTTTCTTAATCTGTAGCTTTCCAGGAAGGATTTATGGGATGTTGTCACGCTCCTTCTTAAAACGAGAAGTGTTATTAAGTAGGCAGTTTGGGAACTAGATTAGTTGCTGCATCCCTTTGTATCCCTGTTGCTCTCTTTTGGCCCATTCATGGTTGGACTTGATGATCTTGGAGGCCTTTTCCAATCTCAGTGTTTCTGTGATTCTAAACTGAATGGAACACAATCCCTGTGAGGGACTCTGTGCCAGAGAAGAGGCTGGAAGCTGACTGAGGCTTTTCCTTTTTTCTCCCTGCGCTAAGTCCATGAGTTTGAGCTCCACCATGGTCAGTGTGCAGGCAAGAGGCCGGGCAAGAGGAGAGTAGAGCGTTTTGGTTTTCATTCAAGGCTCCCAAAGTAGTTTCCTGTGATTTTCACTTACTTCCTGTGATTTCACTTACTCTCTGAACTGTCTGTGTAGCAGTGCCTGTCTTCTCAGAGCTCAACAGCCCAGGGCAGTCGGCTTGTTCCATCTCCCATACCAGACACCAGAAAATTCTTTGCAGGCAAAACTTCCCCGGGCTAAGGAAATAACTGTGATGGTCCAGGCTGCTCCATGCTCTTTTCTTGGACTCCAGACTAGTGGCTGCTCTCATCCCCTGCTCTCTGCTTCCCTTGCAGGTGGCCTGTGGCCATCGCTCTTCTCGCATCCAAGCGGATCAACGTCAAGCCCTTGGTTACGCACCGCTTTCCCCTGGAGAAGGCTCTGGAGGCCTTTGAGACCACCAAGAGGGGTGAGGGGGTCAAAGTCATGCTGAAGTGTGACCCCACTGATCAGAACCCCTGAGCTGTCCCAGTGCCAGTGCCTGGCCCTCATCCCTGCTGCTTGTAACTAGAAAATCACATGTAATCAGGGTGAATGGTACTGGGAGGTACCACTAGAGCATTAACAGATAACTACAAATGGACAACCAATAGTTTGAATCAAAATGCTGAATTAGAGATGATGGTTTGCACAGTCGGTGGCTCTTCTTCACAGACCACACGTGCAGGAGAGCCTGGCCAGGTTCTTCCATGCCAGGGAAGAACTGGCATGTGGCACAGCAAAGGTGGAGCTGCTGGCACTCCCCCTTCCTGTCCCGCACTGCCCTGGCTGCAGCATTTCCTTCATGGCAATCCCTGGATGCAAGATAGCCCTATGTGAATATCCCCCCTTCCCTCGTGGGTGCTCAGGGACCGTACAGCCTGTGGAACGAAGCCTGGCCCTCCCCACTCCACGGGAAGCACTGGCACATTCAGGTCATTCTCTCCACGCTCAAAGCTCAGAACTGTGGTTTTGTGAAACTTGGAGGCCAGTTGGGACCATGTCTGGGCCTAGCAGCTCCCTGTGGGACCACTGCAGACAGGGAAACTGGGACTGCTGAGAGCCCTGTCCTTATGTGCCTCCCATGAAGGGGCTGTTGGGGGGCACAGCTTTTTTTGACGTGGAGAGGAGCACGAGTGAGACATGAGGGAATAGCATCACTCAAAGGTTTTACCACTGCAAACAAATCATAATTATTTGGGAATACCAAGCCTTCCTGCTGAGTTTGTGAGCCACAAAAGTACTAATGAGGTAGGAAAAAATCTAATATTTGATTACAGTCATGTTAGTTTTAATACTGAGAGATTGGTTCCTTCCTTGGTACTGAATTTTTCTCAATAAATTCTGGCTACCTGAGACCTTCCAGATGTGTCCCTTGTTGGAGGGGGTGGTGGATTGGAGGGGCTTTCAGGGGACTGTGCAGACCAAGCCTCACCAGAGTGCAGGTTGAGCTCAGTGTTGGCAGAACTGTGAAACCTCAAATGACCCAAACACTTGCAAATGAAATCTTGTGTTTATTCCAGATGTGGCCAAGTCAATCCTGGCAGAGGTGGAAAGCCTCAGGTCAACGCTGAATTTTACAGGGATGAGACATAATCCAGGGGAACTTCTTGTAGTGAGAAGAAGTGGTTAAAATATGTGCTCAGCACATTCCCATGCTGGGAGGAACCCCGTTGGCATGGCTGGGGATTCACTGGCCTTCCCAACTCCTGTCCTGTGGGGATCCCCATTGGCATGGCTGGAAGACCAGTGGCCATTGCAAGGTTGTTCTTACTGGGGAATGGAAACTTGCTCTCTGTAGTCCTACTGGGCTGTTTAGCATCCTGAAGGCTGGAGTTGTTTCCACAGCTCAGCCTGGTTGGGCTCCTTGTCTGATCTGCTCCCTCATCAGGTCTTGCTAGGGGTATTGACACTGCAGGTCATTGCTGGGGGCGATAGGTCTGGTGGACATAATCAGTGGGGCTGCACCTGTAATCCCCCACCCCAACTCCATGTATGTCACCAGTGCAAGGGAAGCTCTCTCCAACTTAACCCATTTTCCAGTGGGCTGGAGTTAATGCTCTGTGCCAGGAGCAAGGCCAGCACTATGCCACAAGTATTACAACTACAGGAGGCAAGAAAGTGTTTTAAGACTTCAATCAGCTTTATTTAAGCTCAACCACAGCCTGCAAAAGCAGCAGTGATGCAAAGCCAGGCATTACTCAAACAACTGATTCCTGATTGAAGGACTATGACACCGCTGGAAGAAGCCAATGCAAACACCACTAAGGCCTTATGCAAACCCAGGGAAGGCTCAGAGTTAACAAGCAGGCACTGAAGAGAGCTGTTTCAAGAAGAGGGATAGTGGGGAGCTCCCAGGCTTCTCACCCCATCTGTTCACCACATGGGTCTTGGAACAAAGTGCTGTGAATTCAGGTTGTGCAGGCACCAAGCTGCTCCCCAAAGCGGGTCAGAGACATTCCCTGAGTCCCCCAGCAGAGCACAAGCTCTGTCTTGTGCGATTAAGGCGGCAGAGCTGGGTTTAACTCAAACAGTGGGTTTTTTGGATTGGGACACACCAGCATGACCCTGGGCGTGGGCCTGCAGGGATGTGTGGATGGTAGCAGGGCTCAGGGGTTCACACTGGGGCCATGTAGGGCAGTGCTGGGATGGCAAGGCTTTACTAGCACACCAGTCTCTGCTCTGTGGGTCTCAGTATCCTGCTCTCGGCTGTGGATGGCTTTCACATGGGGAGGGTGGTGGGAGGGAGCCACTTGAAGTATTGCTGCTAGGTGCTAGGGTGAAAAAATGCAGCTGCAGCCAGAGGTTGGAACAGTGTGGGGTAGGGTCAGAAATTCTCATAGTGATGTGCAAAGTAGGTCTGGTCCTTCTTGTTCATCTGCCGGCAAGCCTGCTCCACACTCTTTGTCATTCCGGGCGGGCCACAGCTGAACACCCCAATCTTTTGCACCTGGGGAAGGAGAGAGCCAAAGGGGTCAGACTGCAGCACCAGTTGTCCCCACAGTCCAGCCCCCCTTGCTCTCTGACAGCTTTGGGCATGGATGCTGGCTGATCTGTCTGTCTCAGCCTCCAGAGGCTTTTGGGGAGGTTGTCACATTCCCATGGAGCTGCCAGGGCCATGGAGGAAGGATGGGAGCCCCCCAGCTCAGGTCAGTGGTTGCAGCTGGGGTCCTGCAGTAGCAGGGGGTGTTTGGCTGGTATAGGGCATTGCTGACTCCTGCAGCTCAGCCTGCCTTCAGAGGGAAAGCAGGATTCATTCCCCTCCCACTCTGTTATTGGTGCAGATCCCACTGAGGTCTCCAGGACCTTGGGGACAGGCTGGGACCAGTCCTCCACCATGGCCAGTGGGTGCACCTTCTCCTGTCCCCAGCCAGACACTGACCTCAGGGTGCACCTCCTGCAGTGAGCTGAAAAAGGGCACGAAGGGAGGGCGCCCAAAGTGGGTGATGGAGCGCAGCCCCGTGAACAGGCTCTTGTTCAGCACCTTTTGGAAGTGCCGCTCACAGATGTACTGAAAGAGAGATTGCTGCACGTCAGATGGCCCAGCATGGCCCAGCATGGCCCTGCAGAGCCTGGCACGGCACGGCCTGGCATCCTCCCCTTTGGATGTCCAGGCTCACCAGCATGGTGGTGCGCAGATCGAACTTTTCGGCCAGCTGTGTGATGTAGATGTGCACAGAGACCAAGCTGTTCTTGTCTGATTCTTCCACCTCCCGGATGATGTCCGTCAGCCACTCAAACTGCCGCTGCGTGCGCGTCACCCAGATGAAGTAGATCTGTGGCACATTGGAATGAGGCCCAGAGTGGGGCCAGCATCCTTATGAATGTCTATGGACTCCATGGAGGATTTTACCCCCAAAGAGGCCAGCAGCAGCAGGAGACATCTCAGAATCACAGAATCAATTAGGTTGGAAAACATCTGAGATCATCGAGTCCAACCTCTCAGGGGGCCTTGTCTTTCAGATACTCTTACCTTCTTACACAGCAGCTTGGAGTTTATGGATGACTTGAAGACCAGGTCCTTGAGAATGGATGCGAAGGGTGTCACCCCGATGCCTCCTCCCACCAACACCGACACCTCAAACTTATTCCACTCCTGATGGCCCTCACCGAAGGGCCCATCCAGGTAGAGCTAGAAGGGAGTCAGCTATTAGCAGAAGTCTCTGCTTGCCCAGGTCTTGGAAGCCCTCAGGGCTGGAGAAGTGCCTCAGGCTTGGCACAACACATTGCCAAGATGCTCTTGGGCTCAGATGTCCCCATGGGTGACATCCTCTGCAGGGCTCACCTTGGGCAGTGTGCCGAGGAGGGCCAGGTTCTTGGGAGAGTAGAGTTCCCGCAGGCGGGTGGTCCAGGGCCCAACGGCGCGGATGTGCAGGCTCAGCGTGTCGTCGTGCGGGGCCGAGGTCAGTGTGAAGGGGTGGTACTCAGTGGTGCCCAGGCCCACGCAGGCGATGCGCACCCACTGCCCAGACTTGTAGTCAAAGTCCTGTGGCCGCTGGAACTGCAGGTGGGTGACACCTGAGGGGAGATGGGGGGGGTTCCATTAAGTTGGAGATGTTGAGGAGTTGATGCTCCTCCATCGCTGCAGGGAGCCTGGGCTGGGCTGGTGCTGTGTGGCCAGGGATGTTGTGGTACCTGAGGGCAGGAGCTCAGCTTTCACCACACTGATCTCCACCTTCTTCCTACTCAGGCTGTACAGCTTGTCTGCACTGTAGATGAGGGCTGGGATGATGAAGTAGATGTAGAAACGGGGCTGCTGGATCAGTGCGTAGCTGCCATGGATGATGACCTGGGCAAGGGAGCAGAACCCTTTAGCAAGGCGAGTCATCGCCCCAGGGATGATTTAGGGGCAGCTCAACAGCAATGAGGAGCCAGGACTGGGGCTACCATCTCCCTTGGGACTACCCCAAGCTATTCCATCTCATCAACTGCACTGACTTCACCTACAGGCTTGCAGTGCATTGGCACCATCCCTCCCTTCCAGCCCAAATCCTTTACCAGGATGTAGAGCAGCACGTAGAGGTGGTGAGTGATCCAAAAGCCCTGAAAGCTGACGCGACGGAAGTGGCGTGTGGCAAACACGTACATCACAGCAAGGACCATGAGCAGCAGGACTCCTGTCATGCCTGTGAGAGCAAGAGTTGAGAGGCCCTGTGGGGGAGAACAGGGCAGCCCCATAGGGGCTCTGACTTGACTGGGCAGAGGGCTGCCCATCCTGGGCACAGGCGTGCAGGTCTGTCTGCTAGGTGTTCTCACCTGGAATAGTCTGGAAGAACCACCAGTAATACTTCTGTGGGAGCTGTGACCTGGAGAAGACAAGAGATTGCACCATGGAGTGACCAGAATGTACTAATGGTTTCCATTTTTATTTCTGTCCATGCCGAGGACATCCTGTCTGGACTCTGCTTCAAATTCCACCTACCCATCATTTGTAAAGACACTGGAGAAGAGGCAGGACAGCACACTGAGAGGTGTGACTGAGAAGATGTAGACATTCACTACATGACCTGCAGTGTGGAGCACTGTAAGAGACAAAAACACCAAGGAAGCATCACTTGATGTGGATGGAGATGTGTCAGACTCTGCTGATGTCCCCAGGGACCTGGGGATTCCTCCTCTTCCGTAGTGCAAGGCATCTATGTCTCTGCGAGGTCTTTAAGCTTCTGCCTGGTCCTACCATGGCATGATGGGCTGGTCCGCTGCTTGTGGGTGGCAATCCTCCAGCAGCTCACGTACCTGAGAAAATCAGGGCTGCCATGGCAATCCAGCGGTGGAAGTCAACAGCAGCATCGAAGGGGATGTAGTGATTGAGGAAGGTCTCTCGCAGGACGGTGATGAGGTTGCGGCACATGGTGAGCAGGATGTAGGAGTACATGAAGGAGATGGAGGCAGCTGATCCCCGGGAGATGATGATCCCCACGAAGGTGGTCTGTGCAATTCCAGTGCTGGGGGATGCAAAGGCGTAGTCTGGGGAGAGAGAGCAGAGGGGGTGTCATGTGCCCAGTGCTGAGGGCCATGACCCTTCCTGCAACAAGGGGACAGCCACCTGTGTGGCTCCACCAAAAACAGGACACCAGGGATGGGTTTGTGTGGGGAAAGGGGCATGATGACCCAGAATTGCTGGATGACAAGGTGTCCTTGGAGATCCAGGGAGGAGAATGTCCACCTGGGAATCTGCACTTTGGGACTATGCCCTGAGTTGGGGAATCCAATATAAGAGGTGCTCATAAACTGGAACGAGTCCAATGGAAACCACCAGAATGGGTGGGAACTGGAGGACATCATAGAGCTGCCTGTGTAAGGGAAAGGCTGAGGGAAATGGGGTTCTTCAGGCTGGGGGAGATGGGCCAGGGAAGCTGGCTGTCTGCAGCTCTCTCATGGGTGCACAGAGCAAGTCTTTCTCAGGGATGCACAGTGGAAGGATGTGAGGCAAGACCATGAGTTTCACTGTAGAAAACTCAGGTTTGAATTCTTGAAATTCTCCACAGGGAGGATGGTCAAAAACCAGCACAGGCCCAGCAAGGTGGTGGAATCACCAGCCTTGGAACTCTTCAAACCTTCTCTAGACAAGGCCTTCAGCAGCCTCACTCAGCTTTGGAAAAGGGTTTTCTCTGAGCAAGGCATTGGACCAGACCCTTCCAGAGATCTCTTCCAACCTCAGTGATCCTTTGGGGACTCAGTCCAGAGGAGGACTGACACTGTTGCCCAAAGTTGTGCCGGGCAAGTCTCCCTCATGCCCCAGGCAACCACCAGCGTTGAGGCACAAAGCCCACGCCCTGCAGCAGGGCAGGGTGGGCACTCACAGTAGGCTCTCTCGGCAAAGACGCCGGCGGTGATGGCAGAGAAGAGGATGACACAGACGATATGGCGCCGGTAATTCTCAACGAAGCGCTTGAACTCCTGGATCTTCTGCTGGACTCTGTTCCTCTCGTACTTCTTCCGTTGTGCTTCCGTGTACAGTTGCAGCTGGTACTGGTTCGCCCTGGCAAATACAGGAGCGCTGGTGTCACCACAAGGTTTCCCTGGCAAGGAAGGGCTCAGGGCCCAGGTTTGGTTTTCCTCTCAAAGTACCCCTGCACATCAGTGACGGGGTGACCTGCAGAGCACACCCTCAGAGGGTGATCTCAGGTCAGCCTGCTCTACAATGCCTTCAAAAGCTGGTAGCAAATATGGAGGTAGTGACTCACAAATGAAACTATAGATGAGAACTGTAAAAGAAAATTTCATAGTAATATTCAACCATCAAAAAATTATCCACACATGGGAAATTCCTTAGTTGGTGCAATTAAGGCAAACCAAGATATTCTGGCCATCAATAACAGCAGCTGAACTGCTTCCTTGAAAAAATACTTGCTGCTGCCACAGCACGGAGGACCAAATTCTCTCCTGCAGCTCCTGTAGGCCAACCAGGTGAGCCAGCAGCAGCCCAAGAAGCAGAGGAGCAAAGGAAGGAACAGTTAGACAAGACCCCTCTCAATAAACCACTATGCCAACCTCTGGAGTTGGCCACTTCATTTGTTTGGAGGTTTTTTGGTAGAGGCACATCACCCAGACCCAGCTATGGCACTGTCCTGCCAAGATGGGATTCTTTCTGTAGCTCCTTGGCCAATGAATGCCTCCTTGGAGCAGTGACATTTGACTGGAGGGCTACTCAGTCTGACATGGAGATGTGAGAAACAGCAAACAGGATAAGCCCGAGCCCCAGAGGCACAGCTGGCGAGGGGACTCACTTTCTTCCTGGTCTCTTCCTCAGTTCTTGGCCTTTTCGCTCCATGTAGTGACTCGCAGTGTCCAGATTTGGGTCTTTCTTCTCCTCAGAAATGGTTCTGTGGAAATAGAGCTATGTCTAGCCCAGAGCTCTATTTGCCAGAAGTGCTTGCCAAAATTTTCCCCTTTTCTCCACTTTCCATCTCAGGCTCAGCTGGGAACATGTCCAGCTTTTTTCCACAAGCCTGCCTGCATTAACTCCAATTGCTCATAGTGTGGATTCACTCCAAGATAACCCCTCCATCTGAACAGCAATGCAGGACCCCCATTTCCACACAGAGGATGCAACATGGCTCTGCAGGAGGCAATTCCTCCCTTCTGGCTGTGCCTGGGAGGAGGACACCAGCCCCACTGCAGCACCCAGCACTCACTTTCCACCCCTTCCCCAGCTCTGGGAATTCCAACATCTGGTAGGAGCATTTGTTGGAAAGCTTGGGGTGGAAGACAGATGTGAGCCAGGGCAGCGAGAGAAGGAATAGCAACAGTGACACTAAGGAAGGGAGCTTACCTTTTTGGCTCACTCTTTTTTATGAAGGAGACACAGTTGTGCAGATTTTGCTTGGGCACCTCAGGGATACCTTTGAGGAGACAAAAGGACAAACAGCCATTCAGAATGAGCAAGACAAAGTTTAGGAATCTCCTGTGGGCAGAGAAAAGCCTGAACCGACCCAAACATGTGACACATGAGGTGGGGAGACTGATGAGCCAGGATTTGAGAGTTCCAGGATTTGAGAGTTCCAGGATTTGAGAGTTTGGGTGCTGCCCATTGCCTCCAGCCTTGCAGGCCCTGGGGGGCCCCAGTGCTCGTGCCCACTGACCTTTGACACAGAGCTGGGTGAGCCGAAGCTCGCTGTCATGATCCCGCAGCATATAATGGAAATTCTCCCAGGTCAGCTCATCCCTGTCCTGAAACCCTGAGGCCCGGAACATGGACTCAGTCACCTGCTCTGCCTGCTCTCTTGACAGGCAGTTGTTGGAGATCTCAATGAAGGACCTGGAGCAAGGAGGCGAGATGGAAACACCAGCTGAGTCCCTCAAATAACACAGAGCAGAGTCCCAGACCAGTTTCATGGGAGAAATGGACTCTTGGTTGCAAGTGTGGAGTCCATGGCACACAGAAGCACAGAAATTGGGAGTTGCTTCTGAAGACATGTCTATAAACATTGTGAAAACATTAGGAGAGAGGAGGGAGAGTACCTGAGCATCCTCAGAAACTCCTCCTTGGAGAGAAACCCATTCTCATCAATGTCATACATCCTGAACATCACCTTGGACTTCTCCTCTGGGGACCCTGGTGGGGAGAGGAAGAGGCAAAGTCAGAACAAGGCCCTGTTTTCATCAGCAAAGATGATTTCATATGTTGTTTTTGAGTGTCTGGACCCTGCAGCAGTGAAGCCTCATGCTTCCACTTGAATTTCTCAAGTGCAGGGTGAAATATTGGGTAGACACACATTCTTTCTTGTGTGTTATTTTTCAAAGTCAGTGTGCTTTTGCAGAGCAATGATTTTTCTGGGAGTTGTTTTGATTGAATCTGGCATTCAACACCTCCACCTATGAATCCATTGTTCCAGTGGTCATTTAGGGAGACACAGATATCAGACACAGTTGCTATGATCTCCCAGGTACAGGATGCACAGTCCCTTCAGGAGAAAGGGACATGTCTGTGGTGGTGGAAGACAGCTCCCCTCATGAACCATCTTCCAGAAAACACAGTTATGTTTTCATGCCCCGTAACCCAAGCTGAAGCTGTCCTGAGTGAAGGAAATTTTAATCTGTAGCAGTGTCTACAGGTTGACCTGCTGGGTGAATCTTGTCCTCCACTCTGACTGAGCCTAGAAATGAGTCCAAGGGCAGCAGATGGAGACATTAACCAGCTCCAGCTCCCACCTTTCATGAAGACCACCAAGATGTCCAGAAATTCCCGAAAGGAGATGTAGCCATTGCCATCTTTGTCAGCCAGGGAGAACATGGATTCCACGAACATGGAGTGCTCTTTGAGTCCCAGGGCTTCAGCAAACTCAGCCCTGCTCAGCTCACAGGTAAGAGACTCCTTTGCCTTCTGTGAGGATTCAAAGCTGAGCTCCCCGGCATTGGATCTGTCGATTTCCAGCACCTGCAGGTTGTGTCCCACAAAAAGAAATGCTGTGAGTGATGGCAGAGCTGTGAAACACCAGAAGGCTGGTGTTTCCTTTCTGACCTATTGCACAAAGACTGGTGGCTCCCTGGCACAAAAGTCATGGCAGATACCATGGAGAAAGTCCCGTGTCCCTCCTACACAATGCGATTTTTTACATTCCATGTGACTGACCACTCTGGAGACCTGTTACATCACCCAATAGTCTCTTTGCCACTTAAGACATTTGCATCATTGCAGGAGATCTCCCTTTGTCTTCTGCAAAGGAAAATGTCCCTTGGTCCTGGAAGTATTGGCAGCTTCCTTGTGTGTGGCTTACCAGCCCTTACAGAGAGCACCAGCCTCAAGGTTCAGTGCTTAATCAGTACAGAAATACCTTCCCCCACACATCAGGGCTTGCTACACCTCTACACACCTGAGCAAACAGGTGCCTGAAGAAAGTCTCCAGAATTTGTTTTCTCTGCTCCTGGGTGACTGCCCGTTTCATCAGGCTCTGCTCCTTCATCTCAGACAGATGCAGGTCAAATCTGCTCTCCTTCAAGTAGTCTCCTAGCTTCCCAACAAAGATGCTCCTCTCGGCCTCGTCATTGAAGAGCAGCACCTGCAAAGGACCCACAGACTGGCTGTGATCACCAGAGGCTCAGGTCCATGGTATTTGCTGGACCTGGTGGTTCTCAGGAGGCCACAACCTCCCTTCAAGGCCTTACACTGCTGCCAGTGCCCCCAGCTGAGGGGTGCAGAGGACTGTGGAGGGTCCAGGGGAAGGTGTCATAACCCAGGCACCATGGTACTCACCAGGTCGTACTCCTTGGGGCTCTTCAGGAGCAGAGCTTTGTTCCCTTTGTTGTTGGAGAGGACCACCTCCACTCTTTGGTGGGCTTTCAGGTTGACGCTCCGGAGCACAGACCCTCTGCTGTCCAGCACTTTGAGAACTTTGTCAGCTTGGAGCTGAATGTAGACGGGACAGTTGTCTGTCTTGGGCCCATGCCACTCCATGGCTGGTGGGAGAGAGCACAGGACTCAGCTGGAAAGGCTCCTACTCATCTCAGAACCTCCTTCACTGAGAGGCAGTTTGGGAGTGATTTCATGACCAGAAATATCTTAAAGGAGTAATGATGATCTCCTAACTGCTGAGCTCAAGCACACAGACACAGGAGTACAGACTATGGAGTAGGGAGACAGTAATTTTCCAGTGTGCAGAGCAAGGAGATATTGTCCCTGTCCTGGAGCTACTGGTGCTCCAATACTGGTGCAATTGCTTTACAGGTTTCCTTCAGGCAAGATGTGCTCTGGGGAGGACTGGAATTAGAGGGGCATAGGATGACTCAGGTTGGAAGGGACTCAGGTTGTAAGGATATCTTGCCCAACCTCCTCCTCAAAGTAGGACCAGCCACAGGTCAGTCTGCTCAATACTGTATCTGGTCAGGTCTTGGATAGGATGGGCTACCAAGTTCTCTGGGCCCCCTGTTCCACTGTTGACTATACTTCTGGGAAAACAGTTCCTCCTTACATCCCATCTGGGTATAAGCCCTAGGCCCAGCCCTGCATCAGTGTGTGCCCTGACTGCAGCAGCACCACCAGATGCCATGGCAGGGCTGACAGTGCCACCTCACCGTGTATGGCCTCGCCGGACACCTCCCTGCGCACGCTGGTGCCCTGCTTCCGCTGCAGCTTCTTGAAATCTCTCTTGCGGAAAGCGGCAACAACCCAGGCAACAAACAGAGTCACTGGAGACACATGGGAGAAGGAGGCATGAGAGATTCACAGAGCTCCTTTCCCCTTCTGGCTCCCTCCTGGTGCCCAAGGACCCTGCCAGCTCAGGCACCTCAGCAGAGACCGGGACTCAGCAGTTCCTGCTGGGAGGTGCTTTGTCCATGGGCACTCAGCCCCTTTCTCTGGTGGAGAGGTGGAAGAGGAGGAGAGTGACAGTAAGAGGAAACAGGATGACAAACCCAGGGGCAGACAGCAGAGGACAACAATGATGATCCCGAAGCCTGCACCACTGCCTGCAAAGTAGTCCAGCACCATCATGGGCGTGCAGTTGGCCAGGTGTTGAGCTGTCAGCTGCTGGGGCTGGGGGCATGGGTCCCCTGCAAGGAGGAAACAGGCTGTGAGTGTCATTGACCTTGTACTCAGCTCACCTGCATCACCCCCAGGAGCCTCTGCATTAAGATGTTGACGGGGTTCATGGCTGAGTCACCCAGCACTGCAGAATTGGGGTGCTTGATTTAAACTCCAGATCTTGGGGACAGCCTTTGGGTTTGGGTTTAACTTTTGCCTGCCACAGCAAACCAAGCACAGAACTGGGCTCAAGTGCTCTGGAGGTTCAGCACCATCCCCTTTCCTGTTGGGATGGGCTGACCAAGAGGCACCCTGGGCCACAGAGCCTCCACACACCTGGATGCTGCAAATCCAGGAAGTCCTCCTGGTGTAATTACAAGACATGCACACCAAGGGAAAAAAAGCACCTTGCAAGATCTGGAATGTTGCCCAAATGTAATGCTTACAGTAAATGGGAAGATGTGGCAAGATTCCAAGAGGAAAAGGCATTTTGCCAAACAGTAACATGCATTTTTCCCTTGGGATCATGCCTGCCCCACAGCCCTCTTTTAACATCTGCATCTTGCATCAATGTCTTGCTCACAAGCAGCCCTTGCATTTTGTGCCCATGTTGCTGGTTTAGGGTCATAGCAGAGGCTTGAGAAACTCCAAACCTGATGTGTTCCCTGTGTCATTTACTCACCAGCTGTGTCACTGGGATGGCTCTCTTTTCCTTGCTGCCTTGCTGGAGCCCTTCCCTCCCTGTGCCCTCTCACTGCACGGTGCACTCACCCTCACTCCAAACAAACACGTGGGGCTGGAGGTCTGTGTATTTGGCATAGGTGACGGAAGTCAGGACGCTGTGAAAGGTGGTGTTACGGATCTCCCTGATTTCCTCCTCTGTGAACAGCCTGAGGAAAAGGACATGGAGACATGTGACTGCCACAGGTGTCACTGACCAGCAACAGGAGGGAACTGAGGAAACTGGAGGATGCTTTTTCCTTCAGTTTTCATGTGTTACTGGGGTTTGCAGAGCAGCTGCCAGGTAGGGACAAGGCCATTACCCATTCTTGGTGTTTTCAAACCAAAATCTGTCAGAATCACGCAGGCGCAGAAACTGTTCCAGGATGATGGTGGAGAAGAGGGAGCCATCAGCCTCCAGCATGCCTCCAGGGAGCAGCTCCAGCTCAGCCATGTTGTTGCCATAGAGGGCAGCAACCTTCTGCAGGAGCTGGTGAGAAACCCCCACCACACATCTGTGAGCACAGGGAATTCTGCCAGGGCATCAGAAAGTGTTGGCAAGCCTTAGGAGGTGTAAGGAATGTGCATTTCCCGGGCATCACACACATCTGTGGACTAGGAGGATGCTGAGCCTCACACAGCTTCAAGCTCATGGCTTGAACTTGAGCAACTGAACATCACTCCCAGAGCATCTCAGCTCTAGGAGGAGCAGAGTGCCCGGTGGCACGGGAGTGTAGCAGTGGGGCAGGATGGTTTATTCATGCCATGTAATTACACAGTTACCCCAATGCAAGAATGAAAATTGCACAGTTACCCCCCTGCAGGCATGAAAATCAGCCAGGGCAGGACATGCATTGATCGCCCTCTTCCTATGAAGCTGCAGAATTCAGTTCCTGCCTGGAATGTCCCATCACCCTTTGGCCCACATACATTCCTTGCCCAGACCGGTTCCCTGTTACCTGTGGCTCCAGGTGTGGGGCAAGGTTTGACCAGTTTTGGAGAGGTTTCAACCCAAAATGCTGCCGGACTTGGTTATAGGTTGGCAGGCCAAAGTCTCGCCCACGCTGAATCCAGCTGGCCACGTAGTCAGTGCGGGAGTACTTCAGGGGCCCATACCAGTAATCTGTGGGTGGACATGCTCAATGTGTCCTGTAGCTCTCTGCACCTCCATTAGAGAGGCTGAAGTGTGTGGTTGGGTGCTGAGGAAGGAGACAGTGGGACCTGCCTCCCCACCTTGCTCCCAGCACAGTCTCAGGTGTGGGGGTCCCCCCAAGGCCCAGCTGCAGGACAGACCTTGGAGATCTTCCACCATAATGTTGTCCTCCCGCTCTGCTATCTGTGAGCTCATCCCCAGCAGGAGGTTGTCCACATCTTCTGCCTGCTGCAGCCCAGGGCTCTGAGAGTCATGGGAAGAGCAAGTGATTCCTCTTGCACGAGAGAGGACAGAAAGTAGCCCCACATCCCTGAACTGGTGCCCCCCAGGGGTGCAGACTCATGGCATAGGGGACTCAGGGACCTCTTCCAGGCTCATTTTCTTCACATCAGGTCAGCCTTGAGGTCTGAGCCTGACACAGCTGAAGGCTGGAGATGCTGGATGGGGAGGATCTCTCACCCCTTGTCTGGCTGTCATGCTCTGCACCCAATTTCCCTTACAGACCCCTGTGGAGCGCCCCATAACACAGAGCAAGGGATGAAGCCCCTGGGCAGCCTCCCACATCCTCAGGACCCCCGTGCTCCCTCCCCTATACCTTTCTGCTCCAGTAGCTGTTGCAGAGCCGCTCTGCCGGGAACGAGCCACTGGGGACAGACACGTTCTGGAACCGGCACCTGGTGTCTCTGGAACAACAGAGGACTGAGCCCAGAGCCCTGAGCCAGGGCTGCCTGGAGCTGCCACAGCTTGGCTGTCTGGGGAAGGGACAGAGACCATCCCAACAAAGACCATTCCCTGTCACCAACCCAGCTTGGGCATCCCCTCCCCTCACACAGGCACTGCAGTCCCATAGTCCTGCCAGGCTGCTCCTACCTCTTGTAAACTCCTGGAGGCACCATGGTGGCCAGGAATTGCCCCGCAGCTGCCACAAATTCAGGAGAGATGCTGGGGTCCAGGTGCTGCTGGTAACCTGTGGGGCAGCAGCCAGGCTGGAGGAAAAAGGGGCCAACCCTCCTCTCCCTCCCCACCCACCAGCTCCACTAGTCCCCCTGCCCCTGCTTCCAGCACTCCATTGCCTGCCTACCCCTCACCTTGGTACTCCGGGACCTGTGTGCCCAGCAGGGTCGGCAGCCACTCATACAGAACAATGCTCTAGGGAACAGGGAAGCTGGATCAGGGCCAGAACCATGCAAGATCTTGGGGGTCTCAACAGAGCTGGGAGGTCCCATCCCTCACCTGGAAAGTGGCGATGACCCTCTTGCGAGCGTGCTGGAAGAGATCCTCATCGGACCAGGCAGGATGATTCTGGGCCAGTGCTGTGGCCAGGTGGTTGTGGTAGCGAAACCAGGCGATGCTCTCAGCCTGCAGGAAGGGGTTCTCATTCCCCCAGGCACTCCCCAGGTCTGCAAGAGCCACCGTGACCATCAGTGGGGGATATCACCACTGGGTTTAGCTTTGCCCATGGCTTGAGGAGCACTCCCAGCCCTGTGGATCCAGCCCAGCATCCTCTTGTCCCCTCGCCCTTCCTTCCTCCCCATCAACCTGGGCAAGTGAGAAGCAGTACTGGGCCCCCAGCACATTGGGCAGGTGAGGAATTCAAAGCAAGCACAGTGGGTTTGTATCAGCAGCAGCCCTTTTCCCCAGAGGAGTTCACCTGGGATCAGAGCTGGTCTCTGACACTGCTGCCTGGGCATGTAGCCTCTGGAGTTTCTTGTGTGTCCTTGCTGGGATGTCTTTGCTGGGGCTCAAATCTTCCACCCCCTTGGGAAGCTGCCTCTCTCCCACAGCTCTCCTGACCCATGTATGCTGCCTCCCTGCATCTTCTGCCCTTTCCCCTTTCCTGGGGTCCACTCTGGGCTCAGCTCCAGGGACCTCCTGCTCCCCCTGCTCCCAGTGAGGGACGAAAAACTATTGGAATGCCACCATTACCATAGATCCCTTGGGGACCGCCCTGTCCCGTGGACGGATCCAGTGCCTTCCACATGGGAACCCTCCCGTCCGTCTGCCTCGGGAGGCTCCTGTTGGGCCCTGATGCCAGCTGTCCCCCCAGGAAGCTCCTCAGGGCATCGCTCCAGGAGTGTGAGGGGCCGTAGATGGAGCTGCCATCCAGCCAGCCTGTCATCTCGTTGGTCTAGAGCAGGCACAGGGAAGAGGCATTAACAGGTGCCCGGGTTTCACTGGAAAGGCCTAAAAAAGAGGCCTGGAAAGCCCCAATCTGCCTCTTTTGCTTTTGCAAAGCAGTGCGTTTTTACCCCATTTTAACAAGAGCTCTCAGGAAGCAAATAAATACACTGACAATCTCTGTGCAAACTTCGGGAATTAGTGCCAGGTAGAGGAAAAGACCAGGTATAGGCTTTTCAAAAGTACATTTGGGATTGTTTATTCCCCAATTATTTTGACTATGCCCAGAAGCAGACACCTCTGAGTCCCTGTGTAGGCTGGAAGAGGACTAAACCCATCTCTGGGGAAACTGGGAACACCAGAGTTGTCCCCTCTGTCTCACAGTAGGAAGTCCCACTGTCCTGGAAGCATGTTGAGTATCTCCCCTGCCAATTGTTTGCATGGAAACATACTTTTTATTCTGAAAACATGCTGGAGTTTCCAATTTTTTAAGCTTTTAAATGTTGATAAAAAATCACTTGCTAAACTGGTCTCTTCAGGGTTGGTCATATGAAAGGTTCAGGGGGATATTTCACTTTGGTGACTTTGGCTGGGAAGATCTACAGCATGAAAGAAATCTGGGGAACACAAGCAGAACAGCAAAATCCAGAGAAAATGGGAGAAAACCTGGATTTATTTTCCAAAATGATTGAAATTCAGGGAAGCACCACAAGTTTGTGGCAGTGCCAGCTCAGCTTTGTGATACATTATTAAAGATAGGACTTGGTGCCTAAAACAACGTGCAATAATTAACTGACATAATTACTTTTTCTTTGTTCAGGAAATGCTTTGACCCTGGGCAATCACTAGCGCTACTCAATGTGAAACTTGGAAATTGACTTTGGGCTCATTTAGTTGGTTCAAACACTTGAGAGATGTGTATTTTTAGGGGTATTGTAGTGCTCTTGTTTTATTTTTGCAAATTATCTTGGGTGCTACTGACTCTGATGGTGGGTGAAGAAAAATTTAGGCAAAAGGCAGAGAGCAGAGGAAACCACACCTACCTGTTCCCGGGGGTTGTTGGGGCTCTGTCCTGTCTCTGCTGCCCAGCGGACGCGCTGGAAGGGCAGGACCACATCTCCAGTGCCAGCAGGGTCAAACACAGGGTCTCCAGAGGGGATGTGGATGTTGAGGAACTCAGCAGGGCAGCCAGGCTTCTCTGTCTCCAGGATGTCCAAGAGCACATGGAAACCTGACAGACACCAAAGCATGGTCAGCAGCTGCCAGGGCTGCTGCCTGCACCTGGAGCAGGACACCAGGGAGGGCATTTGTGGGTAGGCTGAGGGGACCACCATGTGCAGCAAGGGTGACCCAGGCCAGGTTGAACAGGGCTGGAAGAAACCTGGCCTACTGGAACAAGGTAACCATTGAGATCCCTTCCAGTCCAAACATTCTGGGATTCTATGATTTCCCAGAGACAGACATATCCAGGCCTGGAGACCTCAGACCTCACTGAGCTCCTAGGAGACAGAAAATACTGTTCCAACTTGCAGCAGTTCAGCCCAGCACGGCTCTTATCAGATCTGTCTGACGTTTTTGCCATGCGGCAACTCCACTAATAAAAGAAATGAGGAAGTTCCCAACTGACAAATATCAGCACTTGGGTCAACTGGCAAAGGTCACCAAAAACCCACACGAACTCTCCTAGCCAGACAGTGTTGTGGTAAAGTCATACCCAAGGCTCTGTGGGTCTGATATCCACATGTGGCTCTGCTGTGGAGAGCTGGGTGAGGAGCTCTCTGATGCCTGGCCTTGGGTGTGTGAGAAACCAACATTTTTCCACCCAAACACCATTTTTGCAGTCGTTGTAGGGCCCCGGGTCTTACCAAAGAAGACAGCCAGCACGGTTGTGTTCCTGTGGGAGGGCAGCCCCGAGGGTCCCCGTGCCACCGTGGTGCTCAGCCGGCGGGCGTTGGGCACGCGCGGCTCCTGCAGCGCCTGGTAGACGCCGTCGGCGTAGTTGGCTGGCAGGAGACGCAGCAGCCTGGCTCCTGCAGCACCAAAAAACATGGAATGGGGTCTGTGCTGCCCACTAGGAGACACAGCCACAGCGGGACACGTGGGTGTGTGTTCAGGTCCCAGAAGACAGCGAGAGGATAGCACGGGTTCTTAGAGTGGCCAAAAACATGCATGTTTTGGTGGCATCGCCCAAAACTGTTTGCAACACTGGAATCAGAAGCCAGGAGGGATCCTCCTCCCTTCCAGTTGTCCTTCTCTTGTCCATGTGCATCCCTTCTGCCTCCTGGAGGTCTGGGGTGGTGCTCCAGTGGGTAACTGGAGAGATGTTGAGCTGTCCCCTGTTGACTGTGCAATCCTACAGAAGTGTGGTTTTCCAGCAGCATAGGGAATAGGAGAGAGAACAGCCAGAGAGGCAGCAAGGCAAGTGTGAAGATGAGAGAGAAACACCCTGATTTTGCACACACTGCTGGTCCCAAAACTGAAAAGCCCAGAGGCAGGAGGTAATTTCTCACTGATTTTGAAAGGCTTGTCCCCAGTGTGGTGGGCTCCATTTACTGGAGCTCCCCAGAGCTGGGGGAAATCCTGAATTCCTGGCTTAGTTTGTGGCTTAGTTTCCATATGTTGGTTTCCAAAAGTTAAGGTCTCATCTGTCTGCTCTAGAAGAGGTAGACTTGGCCTGTCAGGGCTGGTTTTTCCAGTCAGGCTTTGATGTTACTAAAGGGCTGGTGACACACATGTCGTGTGGGAGAGCCCTTTGGACTTGAAGCTGTGCAACTGCCACTGCATCTTGTGCTAGTGTGTCACCAGAGCAGTCACCAACCTGCCAGAAATGGGGATTCAGAATCTTCAGTGTTTTAGATAAGATCCTGCCTGATCTGTCCTGGTCCCTGGCTCAGGGGCATCTAGAGTTGAGCCCATGGGCTGGCTGTAGGCATGAGGAAACAGTTCAGCAATGGCACAGGGAAATCCCAAATGCCTCTCCCAGTACCAACCAGTACATGGTATCATCTCTCTGCAGGGCAGAAAATCAATAGGTTCAGCATGCCTGGGCCATGAACTCTTCTGCCTTGTGTTGAATCCTTGTTGAACTGCATGTTGATTTTGGCTAAAGATCGTTTTTTGCAGCTCTGGGATCCTGACCACCACAGAAACACCTGCTGAAAACAGCTGGGTTCCCCCTGCCTTGGATATTCTGAGTGATCTCAGAAAGGCACAGATTTGCTCTGGGACTGACCCAACACCAGCATGACCTGCAGATTGTGTCTGGGCGGCAGCAAAATGTGGCAATGCCCAGACAGGGGCTGTCTAGCCCCTCCACGCTGCTCTAACAGGGCTCTCAGATGCATCTAGGGACCATTGAGGACCATGGGAGGGGGCACTGTCTGCTGACCTGCCTGGTTCAGGCTCAGGTCAGAAAGGTTTCTGTCTCAGCCACAAAGCAAGCCTGATGCCCGAGGGGCAGCTCCCCTTGCCCATCCCACCATTCCCAGCCCTGGCACTCACCCACGGAGCCGTGGCTGTGGTGCAGCAGGTTGTTGTACCAGCCATCATAGCGCTGCACCTCCCAGGAGATGCTCTCCTGGGCTCCTGGAACAGACAAGACCCACTTCATCAGCAGCAAGAGAAAAGCATGAAACAAGCATCACCACTAGAGAGTTATATTGTGATCTTTTCCCATATTCTTTCTGAAACTTCCCAATTATGTAGGTTTTCAGACAAGTTTTGCACTCCTTTGAGAGAAAATAGCTAAAATTAGAAACTCATGCCTGTGATCCTGATGTCCCCAGATCAATTTGTGGCCACCCCCAGTCTAATCCCAAAAGACATTCCTTTCCTCCTTCCCTCTCACTGGATCAGACACTTCTCCTTACTTCTGACTCTTACAATGTCCATGTGAGTCAAGGAAATACTTGGTGCTTTTGCATCAGCATCAGCCTTATTTCCTTCATGATAATTTTTATTACTTTTTATTTTGCTAATATTAGCAAAAACTTCCAGTTCCAGCTAACAAGCTGTGTACTCAGCTGCCATAGGGCAGTCTCTCCACCTGCACTTTGCTCCAATTTTTTCTTATCTCCTCCCAAACTGCATCCTAGAATCCTAGAATTTGTGTTGGAAGGGCCCATAAACACCACTTGGTTCCATTCACCCTGCCGTGAGCAGAGACACTTCCACTAGAAGAGGGTGCTCTGATATGATGTCCTGTGGGTCAGAGGAAATTCCCCTGAGGGGCATCAGCCACCCGGGATCTCCCCTTGGGTTCCCCTTCCCAAAATCACACTTACTCCCCAAGGTCCACGTTCCCACCAGAACCACAACCAAACTCAGCATCGTTGCCGCAGGCTGCATCGGCCACTGGGTCTTTGGAAGAGCGACCTGCAAATGGAGAGGAGAGGGAAGGAGATGCAGGTGGGCTGTTCTCAGAGGCTGGAAACATGGCAAGACCAAAACTCTTGTGGTTTCTGCAGCTGGGTAAAACCGCACTGGTGCCATCATCCATCAGCAGTGCCTGCTAATGTGGGCTCTGGGAAGATGGCAGGAGTCATGTGAGACCCCATCACTTTGGGAAAGCCCTGTTGGGATGTGTCAGCTGAGCTGAGAACACCTTCCTGCTGCAGCAGGACCAGTGGCCCTGCCTTGGGGTGTCCCAGTTACAGACTCACAGCTCATCATCTCCTTGTGTCTGCTCCATTACAGAAAGCCCTTAATTACAGAAACAGGCACATTTCAGCTGGAAATTTTTCCTGCATTGACCCATCCAAGCAAATCCAGCTGTGAACATGATGGAAATCCTTAGCAGGCAGTCAGACATCCCAAAGTGTGTGAGTCCTGCAGACAGGACAACTTGATCCCCTCTGAGATAGGCTGGTCAGGAGGGATGGCCACCAGGTTTTCTCATGATGCTTTACCACGTCCCTTTCCACAAAAGCCCTGGATCTAGAGCAGATTTCATCACTGGGAGTTGAATATTCAAAATCCCAGGCAACACCTGGCAGAAGACAGGAATTCCCAGTTCTGAACTGTGAAGTGATTTAGAGTCACAGATGTGACAATTCCACCTACCACTGCTTTCCATGCACAGAAATGCCAAACCTGAATTTAACTCCAAGACAGGGCTTTCCACTTAATATGGCTCTTTGTCCCTGTTTCAGTGTGTATCCAAAGATCAGTACTATTCCAGAGGAGCTGTGCTGCCAAGAGAAGCAGCAATACAGAGGTTTCAGCTTTTCCTACACTGCTCTGTCACATCCAAATTGACGTTTTTAATTTTTTAATTTTTTTTTATTGTTTTAATTAAAACTTAAATAAAATCTGGTATTGGAAAGGCTTACACATTACCAGCAGCTCTGTAGGTTTTATATTTGATTTACTGAGAATTGCAGTGGAGATTTTTCACCTATAACTCCCAGTGGTGCAAACTGCAAAACATGAGTTCATGTTGAACTGTCTACTTGGAAAACAAAGTGGTCTGAGACTTAAATATTATCATTTGTACTCATGTTAATTACATTGATCAATTTAAGCACCCATCACCAGGCTGTGAGCAGAGCATGTAACCCGTGGTCAGTCCTTCTGCCAGAGATTCCTGTACTTTGGGTCTTTTGCATTAGAAAATAAGTTGTGTGCCAAGAAGTGTCATTTCCACGCTCCTTGACCATTCCAACAGCTCTTCCATCCTTCACACCCTTAATCCTTCCCATCCTTTCCACCCCACAGCCCTGTGCTGAGTGTGGTCTGGCAGATGTGAGATTTATTTTGTGCAGCTGGTGGGAACCAGAGGCTCTGTGAGCCCCATTCTGTACAAAGAACATGAAAGTTTGGCTGATGGTGACACATGGAGGTGCCTGTGATCTCTGGCAGGAGTGGCAGAGTGCTGTCACCATCGCCACATGGGACTGGGACTCCTGCCTGAGAGCTCTCCCTGATGAACAGCCCCTTCCCTGAGCAGGGGCAGCAGTTTTTGGCTTGTGCAGAGAGGTCCACACGGCCTCCTGTGCTGTGGAAAGGGAGATCCAGAGGCACAGCTGGATTTATCTCCTCCTGACTCAGAATGTACAGCTGCAGCCCCCATCCAGAGCAAGGTCTGAAGGTGCCACTGAAGTGGCTCGGCAGACACAGAGCAAACCCAAGCTCAAAGAACATCACCACAGCCACAGGACAGATCATCTCCCCTTTCTCCCGGGTCTTCTCATAGAGTTCCAGCAAAACAAGTGTTTTAAAATTCCTTCTGTCACTGAGCACACCTCCCTTTTCCTCAGGTATGGAATTACTCTTGTCCCAAGCAGTGAGATGAGATGTCAGTTCTCATTAACTCTTTATCTCCTTACACTCAGAAATTAAAATCTACTTATTGCCTTATCAATCCAAGACTCTGGAGGTTTTCCAGTCTAGACCATGGCCAGTGTGATACAGTAACAGTGGTCATCTTGCAGACTGACCTTGGAAGCCCATGGTGCAGCTCACTGAGAGAAACCTTGGCAAGTTTGGATTATTTCCACAGCCTTGTCTCGCTTTCCAGGAATATTGTAATGATGAGCTCTCCAGACTCTGCTTTTCCAGAGATTCCCTGTGCCACCTTTGGAAACTCACTCCCTCCCTCTGCATCTATTGAAATTAAGCTTGTCAGCCTTGTCTTCTCCCATCAGAGAGGATTCCTGTACCCTTACAGAGCCTGGAGTTTCTCACCCCTCCAAAAACCATGTATCAGATAGTGCAATCACACAGCTTCCCATAGAGCAAGGATCTCCTGTTCCACCAGATCCCAGCAGATATGGCTCCCCTAAAGTCTGGGCTTCTGCCTCCAAAAGTCTGCTGGGCTCTCCCCGGAGCCACAGGTCACCTGGGACTGTGGAACACACCAAATCCTGAGGGAGCATCAGCCCCACGGCAGACCCTAAGCGTGGTTACCCAGAGGATAACAGATCCAAGGCATTCCAGAAGCCTGGGGCCTGATCCCTATGGTCCTTGGGAGTCACAGCTATTTTCTATCTCTTCCCAGTGCTGGTGAGACATACTTGGGGGCTGCCACCTTCCCCCACACCTCAATCAGTCCTGGGATTTCAGGACGGGCTACACGTCCCCAGCCTTGGATCGCAGAGTATCCTAGAGGTGTGCACGCTCCATGGACAATCAGCACACAGATTGATTGTGTGATTGTCCACACGGCCCCGTCCCAGCGCGTCCCAAGCTTCCCCCTGGGGCCGGATGCCCCAGTGCCCCAGAGCACAGCAGGGACTCTGTCCCCTGCAGGAACGTGAGGGGTCTCTGCCTGTGCCTGCGGTGTCCTGTCCCCACGCAGGGACAGGCTCTGTCCCGTCCCTTCTCCCTCTCCGGCAGGGATGTGCGTGGCTCCACCGCACCCTGCAGGCGAGGGCACGCACGGCTCCATCTCACCGTGCTCGCACATCGCCCAGAGCCCTCGGGCCGCGCAGTGACACGGGACAGGCCCGACCCCTTCCCTCCCCCGGCACGGCCCCGTCCCAGCGCGTCCCCGCAGCAGGAAAAGGAAGAGCGGTGCCAGCCCCTGTCCCCTCCAGAGGTGACAGCAGAAGCCCCGCAGGTAGCAGCGGGCACGGCCCTGGCTATGCACGGGGGCACAGGGGTCAGGCGCTCCCGGTCCCGCAGCTCCGCGCAAGCGGGAACACGCGTGATCCCGACCCCGCGGGACAGCCCCCCACGCGGGCAGGAACACGCCTGGCCTCGGTCCCTCAGACATCCTCCCAAGTGCGGACACGCACGGCCCTCAGTCACACCCACAACGGGGACCGCGAGTGTCCCTGCTCCCTCAGGAGCTGCCCCCACCCACATCGGGGACCGCGAGTGTCCCTGCTCCCTCAGGAGCTGCCCCCAC
>WBNO01010914.1:309389-329710 GCA_013400575.1 Peucedramus taeniatus
CCCCCGCCCGTTCCATCTCCCTTTCCTCCACGCAAGCGGGACACGAGTGCCCTCGATTCCTCCGATCACCCCGCACACGCGGGTCCCGCTCCCCCTCTCGGGCAGTGACACGCGTGTCCCCGGTGGCCCAAGCCCGCTGTCCCCCCGCGGGTGACACGCGTGTGGCGGCGGCCTCACCTGCGAGCGGCGGCGGAGTGCGGCGGGGCGGGCGCTGCCGCGGGTTACATACGGCCCGCGCCTATAAGAGCGCGGTGCGGGACGGAGCCGCCCGCAGCAGCAGCGGGAGGACCAAGAGGAGGAGGAGGAGGAGGAGGAGGTAGGTAGGTAGGTAGGTGGTGGGAGGGGGCGGCACTGGCACCCCTCCAGCCCGCCCCGGCCCCTGCTGCGGGGGTCCCGGCTCGCAGAGACTGCGAGGGGAGGATGCTTCCCATCCGCAGCTAACCCTCGGTCTCTACCATTCCACCCTGGTACAGGGTCAGGAAAGTACAGCGAGGTTGCCCCCTCGCCCCTCTTTCCCCACCTGGGAGTTGCAGTTCTGGTGTTTCAGTTTCCAGGGGACAGGATTTTTTTTTTTTTTTTAATGGAAAATACCAACCTGTAGCTCTGAGAAACCCAGCTAGGATTGCTGCTGGCTCCGCCACCGGGAGTTTTTTGGCTGAGTGCTTCCAAAAAATCCTTTTATCTCGATTCATTCTGGAGCAGGAAAATGGAGATTCTGTAAGGAGAAACTTCTGGGGTTTGGGCAAACTTTTTGCCTCCCTTGTCCTTTTCTCCTCCAGATTCAGACTATTTTAAAAAATAAGATTAACTTGTCTGTTTCTGCTGAACTGCTGATCCTTCCTTGAAGATGTTCCCAGTTTTTCCTGCCTCCATATACTGTGACAGAGGGAACCACAGGGGCTCTAAGGTCACAGCAGTTCTTCAGTGTGGAGGATGCTTCCCAAGGTGCAACAAGTTCAGTTTCTCCTGCCGTGAGCTGTAGGCACCACTTTTCCACTTGAAAGCTGCAAAAATGCCAAAAAGCTGCAAAAATGCCAGAAGGGCAATCAAGGGAGAAAGATGGGCAGACAGCAAAAGAGTTGTTTCCCTGGAAATTCTCTCTAAAACAAGTCCCAGTGTACGGAAATGCAAATGTCCATTGGTGTTGGTTGAAAGTTAAATTTAGATTTAACAAGACAGCATTCTCCATGTTCTGTTTTTTAATTTCTTTAACTCTGAAGAGTTGTGTTTTGGTGAATATAGACTTGGAAATCTTTCCTGCTTCATTGTGTCTCATAGGAAATTTGGGCAAAGATACCAGGAACAAGTGGAATTCAAGCCATTATGATTTAATCTGTCCTAGGTTAAACTACTCATTTATTTCTTTTCTTGCAGCAGCTCTGACTGTTTTGTGGGCACTTCTGCTGGACTTCAGTAGCATCAGGAATCAGCTGCAGCTCCTGCTTGCCAGGTAATCATAGTGCTCAAAGGATGCCTTTCTTCGGGATTGGCTTTCCAAGGAAATAACCCAAAGCTGTTACAGCAAAATAGCCCCAAAGAAGATTTGTAAGAGCACACGACGGCTCTGTCAGTCTGTAGCAGTCAAGCTAAATTCAGAGCTGTTGTAAAATCCCAGTCTCTGTTCCACTCTTTGCTGTTTTTATCTGGGTTAGTGGACAGAAAATTATTCTCAAATCAAATATTGCTTTATGTATTGAAAAGCAATTCATCTGCCTAAACAAACTGTTTTATGATAATTATTGTTATCCTCCCTCACCTCTAGGGATTTGGGACCAGCTTTTTTGTGCCTGAATTGCTCTGGGTTGGATCTTGCCTAAAAATATGATTAAAACTGTTTTTGGAAGATGAGAATAAAATTCCCTCTTCCGTACAGGAACAGAATAAAATGCTGCTTGGACACAAGTCAGATCAGCTTTGGCATTCCCTGACTTCAGCAAACTTCCTGGGGCAGTTACCTGCAGAGAGGCTATTAAATAAGCAAAACAAGGACTAAGTACATTATCAGTTTTGGTAGAAAAGCTCTAACCCAGGCACAGAAAGAAGGTGTGTAATTGCTGGAAGTGGAGTGCCAGAGGAAGTTCAAAGTAATCCGTGGGAATGACACACACCTTTTAATTTTATGTAATTCAGCTTCCTTTAGCCTTGAGATGTGCTCAGAGTTTTGAATGTTCTTTGGACCCTCATCCTGGAACTAGAGGCTGCTTCTGACCCCTCTCGACCAAGCACAGGACCAATCCTTCCTCTTCCTCCTTCACTAGACCAGCAGCTCCTGGGGAAAACCTTTGTGGAGGAAATGGGCAGGAATGGGAGTAGAGGGCTTTGTTCCACTTGGCACTGCTGGCCCTTGGCTGGGGATAATTTTGCTATTGTGAAATGCATGTTTTCAGTGGTTCTTTGTGATTCTGAAGGAAAATGCTTCGGCATTCTTTCCCCACTGGGAAGTGCCCAAATTGGGCACTTCCCCTAGGAGTTCTCCTCAAAGTGGAAAGCCTTGGCTGCACCTGCTGGAGGGAAAGACCTGGCCCTGTCCAGGCAAGAGCTGCTCAACAGGTTCCTGCTCCGGGGCTGCTCCTCACACTGCAGCAGGGCAAGGGCTTTGTGGCTCCTCGGGCTGCCACAGTCCCTCGGGCTGCTGGAGCCCTGCCCCAGGCACCTCCTCTCCTCCACTGAAGGCTTTTGGGTGGCGTGTTCTCTTCTGGGGAGTGTTCTGCCCGCCTGCTTGCTTGCAGCGTCACATTTCCTTGTCCCTCTGGGGACCCTTTAGGTGAACCTCCCTCAGCTGGTTATTCCAGAACTGAGCTGGAGGCATCCCGGCAGGGCAGTGCAGGGTCCCCGCTGTCACCACCTCTCTCCCGCAGGCTCCCGGAGGTGCAGGATGACTCTTTTTGACGGCGTCTACCCCTTCTACCCGCAGCAGAGGAAGGCTGCTGTGTTTGACATCAGCACCATCATAGTCATCGTGGTGTTCCTGACGCTGGCTTGCAGCTTCCTGCTCATCATCCCGGGCATCCGCGGGCGGGCGGTGCGTGACCCCGGGGGTGGGCGGCTGCTCCCCGTGCTCTGGATGCTGGGACCCTCCCGGCTGCCTTAGGGGGAGGCAGGAGGAGAGCCAGAGCTATTCCTCCCTGCCTGATGTCCCACCTCTCTCCCTGCAGAGGTTGTACTGGACTCTCCGTGTTCTCCTCAGCCTCTTCGTGGGAGTTGTGATTGTCGGTAAGTGCTGGGCAGCCCTCGGGGATGGGTCTGGGGCAGGGTCTGTGGCTGGGAAATGTGAGCTGGGGGGCACAGCCGCAGCTGGTCGTGGGTCTACCTCACCTTTGCTCTGCAAAGCAGTCACACAGCTTTCCAAAATGGCTTTCCTTTTCCTGGTTCTGAGGCTGAGGGCGCTTGGAGGTGCCCCTGGTTACTTCTGGGAGTTTTGGTGGCCGTAACTCAAAGAGCCCCAGCTCCATCAGGCTGCACCATCCCATGTTCCTCCAGCTGAGTGGGTGACCTGACACAGGCAGAGTGCAGGAACAACCACAAAAGCATGGATGAAATGCAAAGAGCAGGTTTATTTCCATTACCTCACCCTCCAGGGGATCCCCAAAGCATCACTGGGTAGTGACAAGGAGGGGCTGGCACCAAGGATCACCAAAGCTGCTGTTTTCACCTGTGTTTCAGGGATTTGTGCAGGTGTAGTTCACTGATGTACTTTGACCTTTCCTGCAACAGGGCTGGATGTCGAGCTTGTTCAGTAGGTGCTTCTGAGCTGTCTAAACACAGATATTCCACTTCTTCAACACACAAGGCTAGACAGTGGTTACTGTGATCTCTGGGTTTTTCTACACCCCAGCTACACATCAGTTGTGTGTGTTTACATCCTCCTCACCAGCTTTCCATTATTTGCCCACACTCTGTGAGCCCTCTTGTGCTGCCTGGAGCTGCAGCCAGGTGTGTTTGGGGATTGTGAGGAGCCTTGCAGTGATGTGGAGGGAGCAGGTTGGAATAAAACTCAGGCAGGGCAGAGATTGCAGTAGTGGGGTAAAGACCTCCCAAGGAGCAAGGTCAGAGGAGATGAAGGAGAGGATTTAATTTAGTAAAAACCAGGAAATCTCCTATAATAACTGATGGTGGAAACCAGGCAGTAGGATTTCCAACTCAGACAGGGCAACAGGATGGGTAAGAAAAGATGTACTGAGGGGACAGAAGGTGCCAGGTGGCAAGAGAAACCAGCCCTGACCCTAAATCAAAGCATTCCTCCTGCTGGGAAGGACAAGATGGATTACAGGACTGCTTGGAGAGGGATGATGAAGGAGGGGAATAATGATAACCTGAAAGGCTCAGCTCTGATTTGACCAGGCACTAGAAGCAGGTAGCCAGACTGGGACCAGCTGCAGGACACAGGGACCATGCCAGCATGCGGTGCCACCCTGGGGATGCCCAGGGAGATGCCACCAGAGTCACCTGAGAACCTGGTGCCAGGCTGGAGGTGGCAGAGGGGTGGAGGCCAGGGCTGACCCCACAGCCATACCCAGCTCAGCCCTGCAGAGCCATCCAGCACCACTCGCTGACGAGGCTGCAGCCGGGCTCGACTTGGGCACATGGGAAGAACAAATTGTTCAGGAGCCAGCGTCAGAGTTTCTGTCTGGCAGCAGCAGGGCACACTCACCCCTGCAGCCAAAAAACATTCCTGTGGAGCTCCCACTGCATCAATGCCCTCACAAGTTGACTCAGCAACTGAACATTTTCTCAGGAAGGTTTTTGTTCAGCCTGACATCAAACCATGGGCTTTACTTTCCCTGTTGGAAAATGAAGCCCACTGCAAAGTGGAAGTGCTTCAGAAAAAGATACCTTGTTCCAAAAAGCATATATCAGAAAAGCTTTAAAATTTTCTTTTTTTTTTCCCAGCTGGAATGACTGCCCAAGCTGTGATGGTACTTCCCACCCATCTCCACTGCCTCCTTTTGACAATGACTTTTACTATTCGCTAATAGTGCGATTTAGGGAGCTGGATGTGTGAAATGAGACTCACCCCTGTTCCTGTGGCTGACAAACAGGCTCATCTCTGAACCCTGTCCCTGGGTGGTGTGGTGCTTGCCATGGTGGGGAGCTTGCAGGGAAGTTCTGGAGAGGATGTCCAAGGAGAAATCAGATCATGTTGTTCATCCCTGGGGATCTGAGCTCCGCTGTTCCCGGATCCAGGGAGTGGATGCTTAGCAAGGGGAGGACCTGAGCTCTGCAGGGTGTGGGAGCTGGTTGGGGCACGTCCTGGTGGCTGAATCAGCATTCCTGCCCTCCTAACACTCCCTTCCAGTGCCATGGTGGGAATGCTGCCACTCACCTGTGATTCTCCCCTTGAGCACAGCAAAGCCTGAAACCGGACCTGCTTTAACCCCAGCTTTATTTTTCCTGGCAGTTGTCCAGTTCACAGGGGACTGGGAGACTGGCTGGGTGCAGGCAAACACCTCCTACAAGTCCTTCAGCCGTGTCCAGGTGAGCGCGGACATCGGGCTGCACATCGGCCTGGCAGGGGTCAACGTCACGCTCAGGGGTGAGTCTGGTGTCCCCATCTGGAGCTCTGGAGTGGCCGTGGCCCCGGCAGGTCTGCAGCTGCCCTGCAGGGCCCTCGCTCTGTCTGGAGGCTCCTGGAGCCTGCTGTGCCCCTGCTCTGGCTGGCAGTGCCCGGGTGCTGGCACAGCGGGACCTCAGCCGGTGGCTCCCGCAGGAAACCCAGAGAAGCAGATCAACGAGACCATCGACTACAACGAGCACTTTCCCTGGAGCTTTGGGGCGGATTATGACCGCAGCTACAGCCAGGGGCTGCAGAAGGGGCTGCCCAGCCCCATCCTCTACGTGGCAGAGAAGTTCAGCTCGCAGAGCCCCTGCGCTGTGCACAGGCAGTACCGCATCGCCGGCCACTACGCCTCAGCCACGCTCTGGTGAGCCCTCCTGTCCTGCTGCAGGCTCGGGGGATGCAGGGGTGTGAAGAGCTTGGCTCCCTTTCCCCATGGCCTTTGGGATGGGTGCATCCTGTATCATGCAATCAGGATTGCATCCTGCCAGGAGGGAAGCTGTGTGCATGGAGGGGGCCCTGCCAGGCACTGTTGACACTTTAGGATGAGCAGAGGAGTCCTGGTTCTCCCTGCTGGACAAACCCACAGGGCTGGGCACAGGAGAGAGGAACATGGTGCAGGTCCTTGCTGTGGTGTGGTGTTGGTGGCAGAAGTCCATCCCCATAGATGGAGTGGAAGCTGCTGTCCTTGGTGGCCCAGAGAGGCCCATGGACATATGAAGAACTATCCCAACCCTAGCTGTGAGTGGATTTTTTTATTTAAGATTGGGATCAGGTGAGGAAAAGATGATGCTGCTGTTATTGTGGAGTTGATCTTGACTTTTTGGCAAGGCCAGAGATAGGTCAGTGCCCACTTGGGCTGGGGGAGAGCTGGTCCCCAGCTGGAGGAGATGGTCCCTTCCACCACGTGTTGGCCATCAAGAACGATTGCAGTGCTGTTCTCCCTGCTTGGTGTTTGACACAGGGACACAGAAACTAGGGAAGAAGCCTGGCAATGCCATGCAACAAGAGCTCCTGGTCCACAGCTCCTCTGTAGCCCGAGCTGCCTCAAGTGCAGAGCTACTGCAAATGACCTTTGCCTGCTCCTGCATTTATCTCTGTCCTGGGTGCTACTCTCAAGGTCCACACTGCCCCGTGTGTGGAAGGGCAGGTAACTGGGATGGTCCAGATACACTGAGTGGGCTGCCACAGCCTCCTTGAGGCTGGTACTGTCTGTGGGAGGAGGAAATGTGTGTTTCTGCCTCCTGGATGTAGCAATGTGAGCCTTGCACGTGTACTTGCTCAGCGTGGGGATTAGGGGATTAGGGATCATTCCTGCCTGCCCACAGAGCTTCTCCACCTCCTACAGTGCACTTGGAGCCCAGATTCCTCCTACCACATGGAAATCCTCACACAGAGCATCCTAATCCATGGCACTCACACCACTTATCTCTTGGTCTTCTCTTGTCTCCAGGGTAGCCTTTTGCACGTGGGTCATCTCCAACATTCTCTTCTCCATGCCCGTCCTCGTTTATGGAGGATACATGCTCCTGGTCACAGGGGCCTTCATGATCTTCTCTCTGCTCTCCTTTTCCACCGTGAGGAGCTCCCCGATGTGCCTGATCCAGATTGGGACCAGGACCCTGCACGTGGCCTATGGGGGATCTTTCTGGCTCATGCTAGCAATTGGTGAGAACATCGGGGTGCCCCAGATCACATCCCTGAGACCCAGGGCTTCCCCCCCAAGTGGGAAGGGCAGCTCCCCAGAGCCCCAGCCTGTGCCTTGGCAAAGCAGATCCTGACAGAGATGTGGAGAGGGGTGGGAAAACGGGAAGCACCATCCTCATCTCAAGGCCACAGAGGCATTTGTAGTTCCTGAGGTGCAAAGGCTTTGGGATCACTCGCCTGGGTTTTCAGACCTGTGCCTGGGTTTTAAGGATGCTCAAAACAGCTCATAGAGTAAAAGGCCACCTTCCATAAGCAAAGGCATTGTCCTCTGGCAGGGGACAATCCAAGGAGAGTTGTGGGGTGGGGACACTGCTGGAGTGACAGGAACCCAGTCAGAGTGCATGTTTGTTTCCAGGCCTGCTCTGTTTCGTGGTTGGGATCGCCATTGTGGCAATGCACCACCTCAGTTTGGACCTGCTGAAAACTTTCTTTGATCTCCGTGAGGACAAAGCAGAGGATTACCAGGAAATGCCTGAGGTGTTCATCAACCCTCACTTCGTGAGCAAGGGCCTCTCTCCTGCTGAGCCCACTGAAATCAAGAGCATCTAGAAGAAAGTCTTCACTGTTTCCCTGAAGATGGACCCAAAAGGGCGGAACGAATTCTTCTTGATGTCCCCAGAGATGCATTTCCCCATCCAACTGCCTTTGAAGCCCACATTGGGATAGGTCCTTGCTGGGAAGTACCTTCCCAGACTGCGTCTCCCTGTGTCTCCCTCGGGAAGGGGCAGGCTGTGCTGGCAGGCTGCCATCAGAGCAGCTCACAGCCCCTAAGACTTGAGCTGCACACTCACCTGGGAGCCCTGTCCCAGGTGGAATTCCACACTGTCCCAGGTGGAATGCCCTTCCTGCTCCCTGCCCTTCCTGCTCCATGCCCTGCCCCACGCTGCAGAGCAAGGATTCTCCAAAAGTCTGTTCCCTCTGAAACTGAGAAACAGCTCGTGGGTCACATTTCTCTCTGGGAGCACCTGCCACTCCAAAAGCCTGGGATTAAACCTGCTCATTTTTTCCCCAAACATGACATTTTGTGGTTTAGGCATATCAGGAAAGCCAGGTATGGATCCAGCTTCTGCAGGCTGGATGTTACAGGAGCTGGAATAAAAAAACTGCTCCGGAAACAAAGACTGAGTAAATGTACCATGGAGTTTGCTGTGGGAGATGTGCTGATGTGATTCTTTTCACCTTCAAATTTGGCCTTTATTAGACAAAACTTGTAGCCTAGTGTGGGCCAAAAAGATGCCATAGGAAAGGAAGGAGAGTGAAGAGTGAAGTTGTCCCTGTCCAGCTGGAGCACACTTAGACTGGCTGGGCAGCAGTGGGGAGGGGAATCTGTCCCTCTGCCTCACTCAGGCGAGACCCCACCTGCCCCGAGCTGCCTCCAGAGAGGACCTGGAGCTGCTGGAGAGAGCCCAGAGGAGCCCATGGAGATGCTCCCAGGGCTGGAGCCCCTCTGCTCTGGAGCCAGGCTGGGAGAGCTGGGGGTGCTCACCTGGAGAAGGGAATGCCCCAGGGAGATCTCAGAGCCCCTGCCAGGGCCTGAAGGGGCTCCAGGGGCTGGAGAGGGACTGGGGACAAGGGATGGAGGGACAGGACGAGGAGGAATAACTTCCTGCTGCCACAGGGCAGGGTTAGATGGGATGTTGGGAAGGAATTCCTCCCTCTGAGGGTGGTGAGGCCCTGGCACAGGGTGCCCAGAGCAGCTGTGGCTGCCCCTGGATCCCTGGAAGTGTCCAAGGCCAGGCTGGACAGGGCTTGGAGCACCCTGGGCTAGTGGAAGGTGTCCCTGCCTGTGGCAGGGGGTGGAACAAGATGAGCCTTAAGGTCCCTTCTGACCCAAACTATTCTGGGATTCTGTATCTGAATGCTGGAAACCTGGGCACCTTCATTCCAATTAATTTTAAAGTACATAATTTCAATATTTTGACTTTTCTTTCTGAGATCCTTGCTGGTAAGTTACTTGTTTCTGTCAGACAATACTTGTGTGTCACTAATGTGGCTTGCTCTGCGTAGGAATTATTCTCAATAAAACTTTACTAAAACCCCTCTCCTTTGTAACACTGTGGACATTTAGGGGGCTGGTTTCTAAAGAAGGGGCCATGGGGCACATCTGAAGGTCACTTCTGGCAAGCTCCCAGCAGCAGCCTCCTTCCCATGGGGACAAATGTCCCGTTGGCACATTTCAAGGTCACCTACCAAGAAACCTTTGTCAGGAGCAACCCAGGAGGAACCCAGGCTGGAGGTGCTGCTCTCCTCTCCCTAACTGGTTATAGCTGATCTCCAAGGCACTGGTCCACCTCCTTTCCACCTCCTCCTCTCCCTCTCTCCCTCCTGGTCTGGTACCTCCAGAACCCTACTAAATTGTGTTCCTCTTTGCCATCCTGCTCCTCTCTTCAGACTGAGAGGAGGTGTTGGGTACAGGGCACCCTGGGGAGCACAGCTCCATCTGCACTTCCCAACTGCTGATGGGAAGAGCAATCAAGGGCAGGAGGAGTTTTTGAGGGTCTTCAGGGTGAGGGGGCTCTCGTGGGCTCTACTTCTCATTTGGTTCATACCTGTGAGTCTGCAGTTACTTGCTTTTCCCCAGTTTGTTCTGATTTAATCTCTGTATCCTGGGGAGGACTCAGGGTTAGAGCAAGGAGAAGGGCAGTAAAACAGAAAAAAACAAACCAAAAAAAAACTTTTGTATTTGAGACACTTTTTCAGATCTGGATATTCTCATCACTTGGTTCTTGTCATGCCTCTTCCCACCTGGGCTCCTGGTGGATTTGGTGAATTCAGGAGCAGCACCTGCAGGCCTTGCCCTGCCTGCCCTGTGCCTCAGAGCTGGGTGGCTGTCCTGTGGCACAGCTCCCCAAGGGGGACCATGAGCCCATCCTGTGCAGAGCAGCTGGGCTGGGCTGGCAGGCAGGACTTGTCCCACAGCTCCTCTTTGCTGCTCTTGTCCAGGCTAAAGATGAGCTTCAGCTTCTCTGGCTGCACGGAGTTGAGGATGATGATGCCCAGCCCCAGGAGCAGGCACAGCAGCCCTGCAAAGCACGGGGATGCACAGTGACACCACTGCAGGAGCTCCAGCTCCATCCAGCTGCACACCAGGGACGTGTGGCAGCATCCAGCAGGCAAGCTGGAGTTGGTTTCTCTTTCCCCAGCTCGATTCTGGCATCACTTTGGGCTCTCCAGTACAAAAGAGAGGTCAGTGAACTGGGACAAAGAGTTGGGGCTGGAGCCACTGTGCACAGGGAAAGGCTGGAGGACCTGGGCTTGTTTAGCCTGGAAAAAAGGAGCACCCAGGGGGAATTAGTTACCACCTGCTACTGGAAAAGGGCTGGTCTCCCTGGAGGTGATGTTGTAACATGGAAAATCCTGGTTTGATCAAAGGAAACAATTGCTGCTTGGAAGTGGAGCAGGTCCTGAAAGGCAGAGGGAATCTCTATCCTGCAGGTAACTTCAAACATCCAAATCTCTGGACTGCTCATCTCTTTTTCTCCCCAGTCTTGATAATTCTAATCTAAAATCTTCTAACCTAAAATTCTCATTTTCTGTGACCAGCCATGGAGAAAGAAGGGATGAGGTGCTGTTGGGCCATCATCTCTGTAGGGATGGAGAAGGAATGCCCCAGAAGCAAGCTGAGCACTCACCTGTTGCTAATGCCAGCCAAAAGGATTCACCATAGTCTGTTCTCAGGGACACTGGGCCGAACTGGATGGGGCACCTCAGGGTGTTCCTCACGGTGGAGAAGAGGAGCAGTGAGAAGAGGATCAGAGTGGCAGTGAGCAGAAGCATGTGGCCACCATAGAGAAGGATGGACATGGAGAAGAGCAGGATGGAAATGAGCCATGTGCAGAAGGCCACCCTGCAAAAGGACCACAAAACTCAGCACAAAACATCAGGCTTGGAGTATCTGCTCAAGGTCTCCTCTCCATATCCCAGTGGAGGGATAAAGCCCTGGGCAACCTGATCTAGCTGGCCTTGTCTCAGAGGTATCTGCACAGCCTGATCTAAAGAGTCCCTTACAATCCAAACGACAGTGTAATGACAGGAGTGGTGGAGCTGTGGGACAGATCCTGCAGCAGTGCAGAGGGATCTCCACACCTGGGAATGTTCAGTATTGAATTTCCTGAAGCCCCTGCTCTGGGTGTGGGACTGGAGTAGAAATCTCTGGAGGTTGCTGTGAGAGACTGAAACATTAGTGTTTAATGGCTCAAACATTTGGCCATTTGCAGAGGCAGCAGGTGCTTTGCTGGGGCCGGGTTCCCCCCTAGGAGAGGGGAAGGAGGGGTTTTGGGTGTGTGGTGGCAAGCCCTCTGATGTGCCTACGACAGAGGAGCCACCCCAGAAGCTCTGGGTTTTGAGCCAGGTGAGGGAGAAGGCTGATAAGAAGCAGACCCTGGAGAGGCAGGGTGATGTTTGTTATCATGCCAATGTCCTCCCTTACACAACAGGCTCAGCTGAAACTCCCCTCCCTTCCCAGGAAGGTCCCGTTCACTCGGGACATTGTTTCTGTTCACACCTCGGCCTGAGGGGTTTCATCCCTTCTGAGGGGGCAAAACTGGTTCAATACCAGCGGGAGAGGCAGGGTCATGACTTAGAAGGGGTCACAAACCATCCAGACCCCCGAAGCACCTCGAGACTCTGAGCCCTTCCAGGGGAGAAATTCCCCTGATCCACAGTGCTGCAAAGTGTAAAAGTTCCCTCTGCAGGGAAGGTGCCTGGGTGTTCTCATTAAACCTGAACCAGCACTGAGTTCTGTGGGAACCCCACCTCTGAGAAGACCAGAAGAGGAGGATCAATGGGACACTCGTGGTCATATCTTCTTAATCTGTCTCTCTCTCTCTCTTTCCACTTTCCTTTTCTATTTATTTCTTTGTCTACATCATATTTCCTGTGACATGAAATCCATACTATTGATGAAATCCATACTATTGACTTCAGCACAGGGTCTCATTTGCACCCTAATTTGGGCAGAGATGTCTCTAATTATCAGATTGTAACAGTCCCACCAAAGTAACTTCTTTTCTGATTCTTGTGATTGTCCACAGTTGGTCACCCCCGGGCAGTTCCCACGTGTTCAGAGGGACAATGGCATCAAGGGACACCTTTGTTTGGAGAACTGCACCACTAGCCATGCCCACACCTGATCCAGCACCTGGAGTGCACCCAGCTGCCAGCCCTACCCCGTGCTTGGGGCTTGGATTTAGCTCCCTGCACAGGTGAGCCCAACAAATGTTTCTGATTCCAAGAAGAAAACAAAAAATAAGTTTTCATTAACATTTCTGCCTTGAAATAGAGGAATGTTTGGGTGGGGAATAATTATTTTTCCTGAAAATGAAAAAGGAGACGGGTACAGGGACCTGGAACCTACATTCATGGGGGAATTGCAAGGCTCTCTCTTCCCTGCAGTGCCTTTCCCAACACTTCTGAGACTCGTGGGGGTGCTCTGAGACTCCACAATCACAACCCACACAAGGGCTCTATGTTTCATGAGCTCTCTCTTGATGGTCCCTCCTGTTCCCCTCGGGCAGGTCTGTGTCCATCTGGATGTTCAAAGGAAGACCCTTCACAGTGGGTCTCAACCAAGACTCCTTATCTCAGTCCTTGGGAGAGACCTGGGACCATGAGCCCCACAGCTGCGTCTCTTTTCCCTTCAGTGAATTTTTCTCAGACTGCAGAGATCCTTTGTACATCAAGGCAGAGGACACATAAGAGGAGTCAAGGAGATGTGGACAAAAGGTGCTCCAAGGGCTGGGGCCCCTCTGCTCTGGAGCCAGGCTGGGAGAGCTGGGGGTGTTGAGAGAGGAGAGAAGGCTCTGGGGAGAGCTCAGAGCCCCTTCCAGGGCCTGGAGGGGCTCCAAGAGAGCTGGAGAGGGATTTTGTAAGGACAGGATGAGGATGAATAATTTCCCACTGCCAGAGGGCAGGGTTAGATGGGATATTGGGAAGGAATTCCTCCCTGTGAGGGTGAGGAGGTCCTGGCACAGATTGCCCAGAGAAGCTGTGGCTGCCCCGTCCCTGAAAGTGTTCCAGGCCAGGTTGGACAGGGCTTGGAACAACCTGGGCTAGTGGAAGGTGTCCCTGCCCATGGTGGGGAGTTAGAGCAACATAAGTTTGAAGATCCCTTCCAACCCAAATCACTCCATGATTCCACAATGCTATGAATCTACGACAGGCCAGGAAGCATGAGAACCCCAGATTCTGCAGAGAGCCAAGGCTTTGGCACGGCCTTACAGCGACAAGGTGGCTCCACAAAGCTCCCTGTGCTGTCCCTGGTCCTTCCCAGCTCCCCAGTGCAGGGCAGGGCTGAGCCCTGGCTGTAACTCACCACAGGGTGAGGGAGGCGTAGTGGCCGGCGATGCGGTACTGCCTGTGCACAGCGCAGGGGCTCTGCGAGCTGAACTTCTCTGCCACGTAGAGGATGGGGCTGGGCAGCCCCTTCTGCAGCCCCTGGCTGTAGCTGCGGTCATAATCCGCCCCAAAGCTCCAGGGAAAGTGCTCGTTGTAGTCGATGGTCTCGTTGATCTGCTTCTCTGGGTTTCCTGCGGGAGCCACCGGCTGAGGTCCCGCTGTGCCAGCACCCGGGCACTGCCAGCCAGAGCAGGGGCACAGCAGGCTCCAGGAGCCTCCAGACAGAGCGAGGGCCCTGCAGGGCAGCTGCAGACCTGCCGGGGCCACGGCCACCCCAGAGCTCCAGATGGGGACACCAGACTCACCCCTGAGCGTGACGTTGACCCCTGCCAGGCCGATGTGCAGCCCGATGTCCGCGCTCACCTGGACACGGCTGAAGGACTTGTAGGAGGTGTTTGCCTGCACCCAGCCAGTCTCCCAGTCCCCTGTGAACTGGACATCTGTGAAGAACTCAGGGGTTAGTTACAGCCTGGCAGCAAGATGCCTGGTGCTGGAAGCACCTGCCAGGATGGTCAGCATGGTCTGAGCATCACCTACCTCATCCTAAGTTCAGGACTGGGCTGTTAGCCCCGAGGGGCAGAAGTCCTGTATGTTCTTCCTCAAGATCAACCCATGACCCTGAAAGCCACACTTGGGTTGGTTTCTCCCCAGCCCTGGTGCAGGTCCTAACACTGGTGGCAGTGGGGCTGATGTGTGGGCACAGTCTGGGCACTGTTTCTCATCTAAGCCCCTGCCAATGTGCCTGAATTCCCTGGAAGTTGGTGGGCTTTTGGTGACTGCCCTGGATATGACCCCCAGTCTTCAGGCCAGTGCCTTCCACCAGTTGCTGGAGCCACCTCCCAGACACACGACATGTCCTTCTTCCCCATGAACTCATCCTGCAGGCTGGACTTGGCCCTTGACTGATCTATTTGCCCTTCCCCACCTTTCCCCTCCATTTCTTGGGCACCCTCGAGCTTCCCCCAGGACCCCAGGACTCACTGAGGATCACTGCTCCCATGAAGAGTCCCAGCACCCACCGCAGGAACCAGAAGAGTCGCTGTAAGGTGAGCAGAGTGGAGGCAAAGGTGTCAGCCAGATTTTGCCACGGGCACCTCAGCACCAAGCACATCACTTAGAAACGTGAAATGGTGAGAAATAGACCTGTCCCTCCCCTGGGGAGTCTCCCCACGTGCTTTGTGGGTGGGTGGCATGAGGTACACCTGTGGCATCCCTGCTGTGGTGGGGGGGAGGCAGCAGGGAGATCAAATGAGCCCATTGGAGAAAGCTGTGTCAGCCCTTTTTTGGGAAGGAGGGTGGAAACATTCCCTCTAACAGTCCTCAGCTGCAACTTCCACACTTATCCAAACCTCAGTGTGTTTGGATGTGTTGGCAGCTGGCCACAGCTGTAGAAAAAAGGAGTGACCAGGCATCTGTAGAGTGTCCCCTGGGGGACAGAAGCCCCTCAACCACCAGCTCTGCTGCAAAACCAGGCACACAACAGGCACCTGATGTGGCTCACAGCAGGGTCTGTTGGCCACACAGAGCCCTGGGAGCAGTGCTGGGACATGCCCGGTCCACACCTCCTTCTTTTATTGAGCTTTCTGGGAAGGTGGGGTGAGATCTTTGAGCCTCACCCTGCTATTCCACTCTGGTGAAAGAATTTCGGCTTGTTCACAGAGAAATCCAGCCAAGATCAGATCTAGCTGCCTCAGAGATCTGGGGTGGTGGATGAGAGTCTCTGGGATGAGTGTTCATGGTGGGATGGGCTGGAGCTCACTCAGCCCCATGGCATTCCAGAGATCCCAGAGCTCTGGCCATAGCCTGCGGGCAGGTTTGCTTGCCAAGTCTGTTCTGGAGGCTGGGAAGGAGGAGGAATGTGGGATGCACAGGCAGGGACCAGAGGTCTGAACTGCTCCTGCCCCTCCACTTACCCCCCTGCCCGGGATCCCCGGCAGGATGATGATGAACGTGGCCAGCACGGAGAGGAATACGGTGACAATGACAGCCCGGGCGGTGTCAAAGGGGAAGCAGGCATTGGCTCCAGGGTAGAAGGGGTAGGAGCCATTCCACAGAGTCATCTTGCTGCCTGGAAGGACTCAAAACTGGCACCCGGAGGGACAGCGGTGAGAAAATCGTCTCCAGACATCCACTCCGAGCAGCCTTCCCCCCAGAAATATCTCTGCCTGTCCCGGCACGGCTGCGTGTGCATCCCAGCGCCCCCGGACACTGCACCCCACACTGCACCCGGGTATCTCCCACGGGAACCCCTCATCTTCCCAGCGTACAGCCCACAGCAAAGCTGGCTTGGAGCCACCAGGGCTGCAAAACTCAGGCTGTCCCCAGGCAGGGACAGCAAGACGTGCAAACACCACCGGACAGCTCACTGCCCTCCTCTGTTCTCCATCCCCAAAATCTTCCCTGAGCTCCCACCCTCCCTAGCTCAGCTCTTTATCCAGCAGCTCGGGGCTCTGGGTGAATCACCGCACAAACACAGGCTGAGCCCTGTGGAGTTAACTCCTCACGGGCCGGGAAACGGGAATAACCCGGAGCGGCCAGAGACACTGCAGCGGTGCCAGCCCCTCCGGAGAGCTGGGGACAGCGGTGGGACGCTGCCGGGGACACCAAACGCTGGTGTCCACAGCACTTCACCAGCTCCCTTTCCTGCTGGGAAAGGGCTGCTCAGCATCCCCCGGGAACGGGGCTATCCCTGCAGCAGCAGCAGCAGCAACACCCACAGCCCCTTCCCCACCCCGGCCTACCTCCGCTGCGGCCGGCCCGGGCTGGGAGCCGGGGAGAGCCGGGGAGAGCCGGGATGAGCCGGGGAGAGCCGGGGAGAGCCGGGCTGGGAGCCGGGGAGAGCCGGGAAGAGCCGGGATGCTCCGGGATGAGCCGGGAAGAGCCGGGATGCTCCGGGATGAGCCGGGATGCCGCCTGCCCGCCCGCTCCCTCCTCCTGCCGAGGCTGCGGGCGAGGAGCCAGCCCGGCGTGGAGTCACAGCTGTGTTGCTCCCGGTGTTTTCTCGAGCGCCCGCCTCCCAGGGTGGTTGGATCATCCAGCCTAACCCACAGCGGAGAGCACGCAGGGGAGCTATGGGCGAACACAGCCCGGGGAAGGCTTTGCCTTCATCTCCTTGACTTTTCTTGCAGAACAGTAAAAAAGTCCAGTTCCTCACGGCACGAAGACCCTGGAGCTGCCGGGCTCTTCGGGACCCTGGTGGGACCAGAGGGCTCCAAGCCCTCCCGGGCACTGCCTGTGGAGCTCCCAGCCGAGATCATCGAGCACGGGCTGTGCCTGCGTGGCCTACCGATGACCCTGACTCCATCCCTGGGGGAGTGTCCCTGAGAAGGTCCTGACTGAGCTGTTGGTCACTGGGAAAGGTGTCTAGGGATGCTCCCAACCCCATCATGCAGAAGATGCTCGGGTTTGTAACCTGGCCAGGGCATGCAGATCATGGAAATTCAAGCTTTTGGGGGTTTCTCCTCTGCTTTGGCGTTTCATTTGGCTGAAGAAAGTTGTGTTGATACTGAGAAGGACCAGCAGAAACTGGCAGAAACATTCTCCTGACCCATTTCTGGGGTCTTCCCTCTGAAACTGGCACAGCCATCCCCTGAATATCTCTTCTTTTGCATCCCAGTGAATGGGCTGGCTGGGTACCCACCCCCTTGGCAGAGGGAGGTAAAAACGAGTTTTTACCATGCCCAACAAGAAATAAAGGCATTTTTTGGGCAAAGACTTTGCCATTTCCCTTCAAATCCCAACTGGTCTGACCCAGTCTGAACACTGAATGGTTTAAAAAAACCAAAGGGTGGCAAGGTGCTGTGGCTGGGGAATGTGTGTGCAGAGCAGGGCTGGGCAGCTCCAGCTCTGACAGCCTCTGCAAAGCAGGGGGAGATGTGAACTTCACAGCAAATGGGGCAAATCCTTAGGGGTGATCACAGGGACACCCGTGGGGCTTTGGACCTATTGGAAAAGTGGAACCACCTCTCCCTCCAGTGTGGGAGAGGATAACTGAGGAGGTGCTGGTAAATGGCAGGATTAAATTAACCAAGATGGGGAAGGTGCAACCCCGTGAAGTGATGTGTGGGGTGAGAGTCTAAAACATCTCTCCTTGCACTCCCTGGAGCTGGGAGAGGCAGCAGGGGGAGGATTGTCCTGCACTAGCTTGGGTAAACCAATGTGTGGAGTTGGCTTTTGGAAGGAAGTGAGGCACAGCAGGTTTGGGGCTGTTCTGACAAGCATCACAAATGTCCTTTGGGGAGATTTGGAGATTCCTATTCCCAAAAAATGAAAACAAGGGGGAGGGAGTTGCCCTTCTTCTACAAAGGTGACCAGCAACACAAGGTTTGTGTGGAAGGACGTCGGGGGAGCTCCCAGAAATGCTGAGGCTCTCTCATCTGTCCCCAGCAGGGAGGGAAATGCAGCACGATTGTGGCAGTGGATGCTCCCCTTCCCTGGAGTGCTGATGAGATCATATCCTGGGAAATGTGAGAAAGCTGCTTGATTTACCCCTCACCCAGCACCCTGCATAGAGGAAGAGCCTATTATTACAGCTGGGTGTTTGTGTTTTCCTCCTTTCTAAATTTGAAATTTCCTGAGTATTTCTGCAGGTAGTAAAGGTGTGTGTTTCATCACACAGTTTCCAGGGAGCACCACACATTTTCCAGGGAGTTTCTTCTCCCAGTGTCAGCACCCTGCCCTTGCTGGGGCAGCCCTCTTGCTTGGGAAGCTTCACAGCTTCTGGAGAGATGGATCCCCAGATTAGAGATGAGTCACTGGGTGCAGGTCAGGAGGGAGGTGGGGAGGGGGGGAGCAGCTCCCATCGCCTCTTGTGCAAGCAGATGCCGAGTGCTGGATCAGCCACCCCGCTCAGGGCTGGGAAGTGCAGTGAGGAAAGAGTGGGTGCATGCCTGGGCAGGGAGGTGATCTGGGGGATGGACAAGGAAGATTTCTGCCTGACCCATTGGAGCCAGAAAGACAGATGTGGTGCTTGTCTCCAGGAGTCACTCGGCCCCAAAGCTGTCCCCATCACCCCTCTGTCCTGTTCCCTGACAGGGACAAGGCTGCAGCTGGGGCTGAGCTGGGGATCTGTTGTGATGGAGCCCATCCTGTGGATCCTTGCCCAGGAATCTTCGGCCCGTGATGGAACAGCTTGAAGGGAATGACAGGAGGGAGGAAGGAGGGACCCCCTCTGTCAGTTCCATCTTGATGAGCAGAGAGGTTGCTGTGGCCCTGGTTTGGCTCTACATATATTTGCAGGAAGGATCTACTTTTCCAGCTCTATTTGGAAGTTTCACATTTTGAGAGAAGGAGAAGGTGTTGCTACCCACTACACTGACCAGTCGGCTTCACATCTTATGATGGAGACAGCTCAGGGTCAAGTGAAAGGACTGCCAGGAGATGGAGGCAGAGCCCAGCAGGAGCCACATGTCAACAGGAGGGGTTTCAGCCACACTGAGGAATTCCTCATCTAGAAATTGTGTTGAGCATTCAGCCCTCTGCCCCTTCCAGGAGCCATCAAGTCTCTGGACATGGTCCAGACCTTCTGTGGCACGTGACAGGAAGAGCATCTTGCTTTGGGCACTGACCATCTCTGCTTCTAGTCCCAAACAGCTCCTTTCAGCTCCTGCCAGTGTTGCAGGTTTCCATGGGTCCTCAGAGACACCGGGGACAGAATCCCAGCTGTCCCACTGCCCTCCTAAATATTTCCATCCATCCCAGAGACTCTGCTTGACCCCAAGGGCACTCAGAGCCATGTCTGGGTGGGGAAGGGGCTGGGGCTGCTCCCATTCCTTCCCTTGCTCCTTCCTGGGGTTACCCAGCTTGGATGAGGGGCTGCAGCTCCAGCTGTCCTCTGCTGCTGACTGACCCCAAGAGCCCCTTCCAGGCTGCCCTAATCCCTGCCCTGCAACAGGGACATGGGGAGGGATCACGAGAGGGTCTAAGCTGGGAGCTGGGAGGAGAGGGGAGGAAGGTGTCACCTCCCATCTTGCATCTCTTACAGGTTTTTCCTCTTCATCACAGAGCAAATGGATTTGCCAGCCCCCAAGGTGCCCCTCCAGACTCATCCCAGAGCTCTTCTGCTCTGCTGTGGGTCTCAGGAAGGGCATCAGCTGTGGGGTACATTTACCAGGGATTTTGCTGTCCCCACAGATAACAGCCCTTCCTGCCAGTTTAATGCAACCATCAGGGAGCTGAACTTTTCCCAGCCTTGCTGGGGCTTGGTAATGATGCACTGTGTGGTAATCATCACTTTCATCCCTGGCTGCAGCTTAGAGAGATTTCTCTTGTAATCCCTGGCATCAGAGGCCAACTTTAAGCAACAAACATTTTTCCATGGAAACTCCTCTGTCTTATATCTCCCTGCCAGCCTTGGAATTCCTTCACACCAGCTCCTGAGAGGTGTGAACTTCCAGATCTCAGATCAGCAGAGTGAACATTGTGGTGGAAGATATCCAAGGCAGATTTGGGGTTGGCCAGGTCTCCTCTGCATGTTCTCTACCAGCTCTGGGTGTCACAAAAGCTTTGATGGACGATGGCCTCGGTTCTGGAGACAAATTTCAGGAGCAAATGCCCTGGAATGAGCATTTCCTCTAAGGAGAAAGGGCTTCAGTAACTCTCTTTTCTTCTGCCAATGAGAGAGATGGATACCAGGGGATGAAAGTGGAAAAAAAAAAAAAAAAAA
>WBNO01010914.1:329774-357365 GCA_013400575.1 Peucedramus taeniatus
AGAAAGCACAGGGGAAAAAAACTGAACCATACACCCCACCCCCACCTCACAGTGTGGCTGAGAGGCAAAGGTGGTGGCTGATCTTCTTTGGAGAGGGGGGAGAAAAGAATTCACACAGCAGCTGGGAACCTGTTGGACTTCTGGTGTGGGTTTTCTCCTCATAGCAGCCAAAGCTGGTGGATTTTAATGTCCTTTCTCACTTTGGTTCAGCTCCTCCAAGGCCCCCCAGTGCCTCCTCAGAAGGGCTGAAAGGAAAAATAAGCCAGGCTAAAAACTGTTCAGGGTGGGGGGAAAAAAGGCCAAGAGGATTCCCAGAACAGGGAAGGGAAGGGAAGGGAAGGGAAGGGGGTAAAACATCTGGTTCAAAGCTAGCTAAAAACTAATCCCACAAAAAGAACAATGCAGCATCCCCAGCCCAGCCCCGAGAGATTGAACCAAAATCACGCAGGAGCCCAAAACTCCCCACCCCCCATCTTAAATCTCCAGCAGCTGTTTTCTGGGTGTAAAGCAGACAATTAGGGAATAAAGCATCATTATAAAATCACCCCAAGGAAACAATGTTCAGAGCTCTGACTGTCTATCATGGCACATTCACCAAACACCACCCTGGGCTGGTGTCCTGCAGTCGGGGACAGCCCTGCTGTGAGTGAGGGGTTCAACCAGAGGCCTTCAGCAGTCCCCCACCAGAATTTACACGAGGCTGAAAGCCCTGTTCCTCCCACCATGGTCTCACAGATCTCCCAGCAGAGCTGGTTCCCTAAAACCTATCAGGGTAGATGTCTCCCATCCTTCCAGGGAAAGCACTCATGGCAGGGAGCTGGGAAGCTGGCCCTTCACGAAAGGACAGGGCCTTTTAAGGTCTAGGCCTGCCACACAAATGTTCCCAGGCAAGAAAAAGAGTGCCCCTTTTTCCAAATCCCAGGTAAGCATTCCCACAAGTCCTCCTGCCCTGTGGGGAGCTCCCTTATCCCTTCCCATGGCACTTGGATCCAGGTTCTGGAGCAGGTTGCTGCCTCCCACACCAGCAACACGACCAGGCTGGAGCTGCTTCCCGAGTCCAGGCTGGAGGCTGCTGGCTCCCTTATCAGTGCCACCACCCTGGACCAGTTTTGGCTGGTTTTGGCTTGAAAACACTTGGAACAGGGACAGATTCACTCCTGAAGTCAAAGGTGTTCCTTGGCACGTGAGGGGCTGGGAGATGTCAACAAGGCTGTGGGAACAGGGAGAGCAGGAAATGGAAAGACTGGAGTGTCCCAAGTTCACTCTTTCTGTGTCCTACCTGGAGCAGGAAGGGGTCTCCCTGCATCCACCTCTGCCTCCTCCTTTAGGAAGGAGATTTGCCCGAATTACAGCTTGGCTGGTCTTCCCACAGTAGGAAAACACCTCTGTGTGCTGGTACTGACCTGTTTTATGAAATCCATCAGTTCCATGGCAATTCTGCAGCTCATGCATGGTCTCAGCATTGTAGAAGGAGTCCAAAGGTTGGCTGGACATGGCAGGAGGGGGTTTCTGGCACCTTCCCCTGCAGCACAGCAGGACCACAAGCACTGGGAGCTGTCACTGCTGCGATTCCCAGGGCTGTGGCAGGTGTATCCTGCTCACTGCATTTTACACTCCACCAGCCTGAAGAACCAAAAACTCTATGAATCCCTTATTCCTACTGGAGTCCTTGGCTTCTTCTCAGTCCTGCATGAAGGTTTAAATGAATAGAAATGAATAGAAAATGGCAGTGAGATTGTGCTGGACCTTCTCTCACTGCACTCCAGCACCCTGGTGACTGTGGGAGTGCGGTGGGGAGGGTCCTGTGGCAGAAGGGTTCTCATCCAACCCCACAGCTGCTTTTGTCCCTGCTGTTCTAGAGCTGTTTTCAACCCATAAAAGAAGAGTTGTGGGTCTGTAGCTGGGATGAGCCCTGTCTCCTGCTCCAAGGAGCTGCAGAACATCTCCTGGCAGGGTCATACAGAGGACTTTGGGTCAGACACAGCCCTGAGGCCTCCCAGACAGGGCAGGCAGGGAACTGTGATTCTGCCAACCCAGCCAAGCAGCTGTGCCTCTCTCCTTGGGTTATTCACATCAGGGGAACACTCAGGATTTCAAGGCTCCATGTTCTATGATGTCCATGCTGCAGTTGCTGAAGCCCAGCCCATCAGCCCAGAGAGAGGCATTTCCTTGGGGCCACGGTGAACACATCCCTTGGGGGAAGATTTGGCTTGGGACCAGCAGCACTTGGAGTCATTTCATATCCCAGAAGGCTGGGATTTCTCCTGGCTGAGAGAGAGGGTCAGGGGAAGGGTTTCCTCTAAAGACCAGAGCAGTGAGAACAGGCTGGTGCAGGGAGTTTGGCCCTTTCTCATCTCCAAGTGAAACTGGAGAACTGTTGCTCCAGTGTGAAATGGATTCCACACTGCTGGGGCTCCCACAGAGGTACCAGGTCTCTGGCAGGCCTCTGACTGTCTATCATGGCACATTCTCTGCTCATCTGCAGCTGAATCTCTTCTTGAGGCCTCGGCCAAGAGCCAAGGACCTGATGCAATGAGTCTTGCAATCACAGGAAAAAAGATTCTGTGGGTTGATATAAGTTTGGTGACTGAAAGATCACAAAAATATAAAAAAGACTAATAATACTTGTGATACTTCATACTACTACCACTACTAATGGTAATAGCTGTAATTTAAGAAAAAAATGTGAAAAGAACTCTTAAGAGAAACGAGGGATACATAGTTCATGCTCACCCTCTGCTGACCAATGCCCAGGCTGATCCTGAGAGCAATCAGAGGCTCCTGGCCAGTTTCTATACTCCTATTTACTCCTTACACAGCTCCCTCCCAGTTTATATACTGAACATGATGTTCTGTAGGGTGGAATGCCCCTCAGCTGTCCTGCCCATGCTTCCCCCATCTTCCTGGGCAGCTCCTCACTGGCAGAACGTGGGACACAAAGGAAAAGGCCTTTGTACACCTTATTACAGAATCACAAGATCATTGAGGTTGGAAAAGACCTCCCAAGACCATTGAGTCCAGTGTGTGACCAATCCCCACTTTGCCAACCAGACCAGAGCACTGAATGCCACATCAAATGGTTCCTTCCTCCAGGGATGGGGAGTCCCTCTCCTGAGCAGCCCCTCTCAATGTCTGACCACCCTTTCAGTGAAATTTTTCTCCTGATGTCCAACCTGAACATCCTCTGACACAGCTTGAGGCAGTGTCCTCTCATCCTGTCCCTGTTCCCTGGGAGCAGTGCCTGACACCCCCCAGGTGCCCCCTCCTGTCAGGGAGTTGTGCAGAGCCAGAAGGTTCCCCCCTGTGGGAGCCCAGGACATCTCTCTTGTTGCTTTGGATGGGCTGAGCCCTGGGCAGAGGGCTCAGGGAGCTTGGCATGGAGCCCAAGACCCTTTTGCCTTCAATCTCGAGCCATGGAGAAAATTACCAACTTTATGTGAAGATTTACAAACCAGGGAAAGTAGAGTAGAATGAGTAGCTTATCACTGAGTAGAAAAATAGAATGTTATGATTTCTATGCTAAGGGTACAGGGGGGTCAAGATGGAGGAATCTGGGCGTGCACTGTCCTTCCTCCTTCTTCATGGTCTCCATCTTCTTGGTGATGGTGGCACTTTGGGATTGGTTTAGAGTAGAAACTGACTGTCTAACATAGGTGATAGGTATTGGGGATTAACTGTAAATAATGTCTGTGTAGTTTATAGTATAAAAAGATAACACAGCCCCGGGGGTGGGCAGTGTGCCTTGGACTGACCTGCTGAGAGCATCTGGGCTGGGCAGGGAGAACATGTTATAGATAAGAAATAATAAACAACCTTGGGAGCAAAAGCCAAGCAGCTCTGACTCTTTCTTCGACCATCTGGCTGTGAAAAGGACTCTTGGGAGTGTCCTCATCAGGGGAATCCTGAGACCTCCTGAGCCTCCTTTTCTCCAGGCTGAGCCCCTTTCCCAGCTCCCTCAGCTGCTCCTGGTGCTCCAGCCCCTTCCCTGGCTCAGTTCCCTTCTCTGGACACCCTTCAGTCCCTCAATGTCCTTCTTGGAGTGAGGGGTCCAGAGCCTCCCCCCAGGGCTGGAGGTGCTTCAGCAGTGCCCAGTGAGGCACTGCCCTGGGCTGTGGCCACACCAGTTTTGCTACAAGCCAGCTGCTGTTGGCCTTTTTGGCCACTTGGAATCTGTGGTTGGAGATCATACACTGCATTTAACCTCACCTCCTCTGCACTAGGATGCCCTGCTCCCTGGAAATCATTTGGATACAGTGCCAACCTCTGGAAATCAATTCCCTCAGGTTGTCCAGCCTCTGTCCTGGCTGGATTCACCTTGATCAGGTCAGGGTCTGATGTTCACATCAGGATATGAAGAGCTTTCCCTGGAGGAGCGTGGGGGTGGCAATGGAATCTGACTGTCCTGATGGCAGCCTGCTTCCTTCCCTCCCTTCCTCGCTGCCTGGCTTGTTGGTCCCCTCTGGAAGACAGGTCTCCAAGCACCCCAGAGGAGGGAGCAACCCAAGCTGGGGCCTGCTGTCTTTGCAGGAACACAGCAGGAGGGTGTCCTCTGTAAGCGAGCACTTCCCTGAGCCCGGGACAGCAATGACACCAAGTGGTGGCAGGGGACTTTCACTGACATCCCTGCCCTGAGCCAGCTCCTACTGTGAGTCAGTCCCACAGCCTAAGACACAAATGTCAATCGTCAAGGTGACTTGTGTCTCTTTATCTCCCTTCATGCTCTTTTCCCACCCCTGGGGTCATGCCACGGCCTCAGGCTGTGGGGGAAGCCCAGGAACAGCAATGGTCACAGAGCCCATGAGCTCTCAGGGCTCCCAAAGGAACATCTGAGCACCCCAGGAAAGTCATCCCTGGCACCCCGAGGGGCCTCTCTGCATCTCTGCTTGCAGTGTGCAGAAACTGCTGTGAGCCAGGACTCGAGCCCCAGCAGCAGCAGGGAGGGTTATCCTCAAACCAGAGGAGCAACAGAGACAAATCAGAGCTGGGAGAAAACCCAAAGTGAAGAATTTACTCATTTTCTAAGCATGGGCACAAAGCTTGGGTCCTGGAACTTTCCTAAGAACATGACCTGGTGAGTGGTAGGACACTGTGCTGAGCCTGTGCCTGCTGTGGGCCAGCAGGCAAATGTCAGAGAGATGGATGACAGGCCAGAGCCAGAAAATTGCCAAAAAATGATGAGCTTCCTCAAAAGCTTTCCTGACCCTCCCAGTTGGTAATCTAAATTCAAGAGAGAAAAGTGATTTAGGGCTTGAGTAATTGTTTGCTGTGAGGGATAAATAGAAACATGGAAGCAGCTGAGCAGTGGAGCCAGCCTTCACACAGGGGCTTCCCAGCCCTGAGTAACCTGGTCTGAGCCCAGGGCTCACACTGCTTTGGCAGATGCTGAAGTGCAGATCTGCTGAGATTCCTCCAGCCTGAGCCCCCCGTGCTTGCAGGATGGTGCCCAAGGCACTCAGGGCCCAACACTGCTCCAGTCTGTGCAGCAGCTCAGAGAGGAGGAGGAGGAGGATGAAGAGATGCCCCAGGGTGGAACATGCACTCCTGGAATGGAGCACTGCCAGGGAAGGCACTGCCTGGGGAAGCCTCACCCAGGAAGGAGCAGGTACATCCCTCCAGCAGGGAACTGAGTGTCACCTGCAGGGACAGCAGGGAGCAGGAGAGGGGCTGGAAGTGAGCCTGGCAAACGGGAGGGGAGGGTCCTTCCCCAGGTGGGAAAATGCTTGGAGGGGTTGTTGTTTTTTTTTCCCAAAACCTGAATCAAATACTTAAATTAATTTAAAATCAATTAACTTACATTCCCCAAGGCGAGCTGGTTCTGCCCGTGGCAGCAGTTAACAAAGTGACCTCACCCTTCTTTATCTCAACCCAGAGGAGACTGATGGGGGGCTGGGGACAGACAGAGAGACAGCTGGACAGGTTCTGGCTGGGTCAGAGGGAGAATGAGGATCTCACCTGGGTGCCTCATGGCCAGGAGCCTGCTCCCCCTCCAGTGAGCTTGACAGGGTGGTCCCATGGCACATCAAGGCAGGAACCCCATTAGCTGTCAGTCCCTCACACTGCTGGCTGAGGGGCATCTGGCTTCCTCCAGTGTCAAACACAATCCACAGTGTCATTATTTCTCTTGCTAATAATTAGTTTTAAGTCAAAGCTTTACTCTGGCTAATGAAAAGGTGAGCTGGGGGTCACCCACATCCCAGAGCACAGCAGTGAGTCTCGGCAAAAAAGTAGATGTTGGAGGAAGGATTCCTGCATGAATGGCTGCAGGACACTAGAAAAGCTCTTGAGCAAAGCTGGTGGGTAGGAGACCAGGAAGGACTCACAAAGGGAGTAGCTACAGGTGGTGCTGCAGGGGGGCTGTTCACCAGCAGGATGTAGAACCTGGGAGGCTCCAGGTGCTGCTCTTCCCAGAGGCTGCAGCCAAGCAGCTGCTCCAGTGAGGAAGAGGAGGCTCCACAGGATCTGAACTATCCTTGAAAGGATAGAGAGCATGGTGGGAAGGTCTCCTGCCATGGCTTTGATCCCTCTACTAGTTATCAGCATCTTCAGGTGCTGGATCATCCCTTGGCTTGGTGTGACCTGGCTCTGAGGTTCCTGTTCTTGGGCAAAGGGCTCTCCTCCTGTGGGATTGAAGGGTCAGCTTGAATTTATCATCAGAATTGTGGGGAGCAGTGTGAAAGTTTATGGTTTCATTTATGGCATCACTCTAGGCTCTGCTGCCAGGTTTTGCTCTTCCTGGGGACATCTCCAGGGCCATGGAGATATTCCCAGGAAAGGCTGACACAGTAGCAACTGCTCAGCTGGGAGAAGAGAAGGCTCCAGGGAGACCTCACAGCCCCTTGCAGGGCCTGAAGGGACTCCAGCAGAGCTGGAGAGGGACTGGGGACAAGGGACGGAGGGACAGGACACAGGGAATGGCTTCCACTGCCAGAGGGCAGGGTTAGGTGGGATACTGGGGAGAAATTCTTCCCTGTGAGGGTGGTGAGGCCCTGGCACAGGTTGCCCAGAGCATCTGTGGCTGCTCCTGGATCCCTGGGCATGTCCAAGGCCAGGCTGGATGGGCTTGGAGCACCCTGGGCTAGTGGAAGGTGTCCCTGCCCCTGGAATAGGACCTGAAGGTGTCCCTTCTAACCCAACCCATTCTCTGATCCCACAACCCCCACAAGGGGCTGGCAGCCATAGGGTGCATCTGTGAGCAGCACTTTCAGCAGGTTTAGACCCAGACTCTGCTCATGGGCTGTTCCATCACCCATTTCAGCCAGGCCCCTGCTCCCCTCTCCCACCATCCTGCACAACAAAGGGCCCAGGGCTGCAGCTCTGCCCTGGGAGTGTTTAACTGCATGCTCGAGGTGAGGCACCAAGCCCTCATCACAATCAGTGTTTGATGGCCAAGGCCAACAAGGCTGTAGTTAACCCTGAGGTGGCACAAGGCCAGGACTCTGACTGAGCCAGAATCCCACCACTGCCAGGACAAGATTTTGCTGGGAATATTCCCAGCAAAGAGGGTGACAAAGGTGCTCCAGTGATGAGTGGTGTGATCAGCTCACCCAAGTGTGCTGTTTAATCATGTCAGGGTCTCCTTCAGTGAGCAGAGGCTGCAGGGACTGAATCCAACCCCTCTGAGCTGTTGAGGGCTTCCCTTCACCCTGCCCCAAGGTGCTCCCAACTCCCCACTCCCCCTGCACAAGCCCTGGGGGTCTGCCCTCCTACCCCCACAGAAGAGTCTGTGCAAAGAACCAGTTTTATTGACACAGGCACATCAGACATCAAGGAAACACAAAACATACAGGAACTATACAGGGAGGCTCCATTTTCACACACACCATCGCTATTAACAATATTTCAGAAAGAATAAATAAAAGTGAAGTTGCCATAGAAACCCACAAGGACGATGCTCTCCTCTGTTCACCACGCACAGCCGACCTTGCAGGCTCCATCCTCCCCAGGTGCACCTCTTCAGTTGGAGAAATACTTCTCCAGCACCTTTGTTAAAAGCCCTGTCTCCTACAAAACAGGACACAACAGTGAGACACGGGGTTGTGCACACAGCCACCACCCACACTGGGTGCTGTGGGGCACTCCAGACAAATGTGCTGGAGTGCAGTGGCACTTTCAGGGGTGGCCTGGGATGGCACATGAGAAGGACAGAGCCAGGAGCTTCCCAGCTGTGCTCTAAACAGCTGGATCACAACTCAGATGTCTGAGGGAAACTTCATCCCAGTGAGGCAGCAGCCACTGGGTTGAGCCTCATTCAGCAGAGAACGTGAGAAGGCAAAAAGAGACAGAAAACACAGCAGGGAAGAGTCAGAGGAGTTTGTGGGATTGGCCCTGACCACAGTCCCAGAGCTAGGGCAGCAGCTGCCTTCAGGCAGGAGGGCTCTCCCCGTCCCCTGGAGCTGTTCCATTCCACACCCATGCTCTCTGCATCCTGGGGAATCAATGCCACACACCCAAGGAGATGACAAAGGATGGGAAGGATCCTCCTCTGCCAGCCCAGTCTTTGTCACACAGAGCAACGTGGCAGCACTGTGAAGCCCCAGCAGGCTGAGAGCCAAGCCCCGTCTGCCACACATGGCTTGAAATGGAAGCAGCAGATCCTGAGCAGGGCAGGGACCGGGAGTTTCACAGGGCAGAGCTATGAAAAAGCCTGCGAGGAAGGTGGGGACATGGCACTGATCAGTTCAGGCTGGCTGCTGACACCTGGTGTCCAATGACAGCCATGCTGAGGGGGAAAGCTGTCGGCGTGGCAGGAATTTGGACTGGCACTGTGACAACCACGAGAGCAAGGAACAATAAGGTCACACAGAACAGTGTAATGTGGACAGCACTCAGAGGCACTGGGGAGAAGCAGTTCTGTAATAGCCACAACAGCACAGATGTGAGGATGCCCTGGGGATGGGTGGGAGAAAGGAGCTGGGGCAGTGAGGTGCTCAGGGATGCCCAAGGAGCAAAACCAGAAACAGCATCCAGCAAGGTGACCAAGGGGAGCAGGGCACTGGCCAAGGAGAGGCTTCAGGCTTTGGGAAGAGAAAGTGAGGGCCAGGAGCCAGTTGTACACTGAGCAGGTCAGCTGTGATGCCACACGTGGGCATGCCATCCCAGCCTGCCCTGGAGGGGCACTGGGCACCGAGACTGGCACCGGCCAGCGCCTGCACGGCCACAGACAGAGCCCCCTCCAGCAGCAGGGCTTGGCACCCAGTGCCACACCTGGCCAGTACCTGAGCACTGGGAGTGGGCACTGGCAGGGCTGGCAGGACTCTGGCACCCAGCTGGAACCTTGGCACAGCACCAGCACTCCGGGCAGCCTTTGCACAGGTACACCTGCAACGTGAGCTGCCACCTACACAGGGCACAGCCCCGGGCAGCAGCTCTACCAAACTCACACCATGCTCAGAAACAAGGCAGGGCAGCACATGTGCCAGCTCTCCCATCCTCTCAACAAGTGCCTTCCTGCTCAAAAGTTCCTTGGAGGGGGATGGAGAAGGGTCCAGAACCTCCACAGCCCTCATCTCCTTTCCAGCTGTATCTGAGAAGCAAACACTGCAGCAGCTCAGCTCACTAGGCAGGGAGTGGGGAGGTGCATTCACAATGCCCAGCTGCATCTGCACTGTGGAAAGCCCTCTACCCAATGGGGAAAAGCTCCCTGGGATGCATCAGTTTGCCTTCATCTGCTGAAAGTGAGTCCAAAAGGGGCTTGAGCAATCAGTGTCTCTCAGGCTCCCAGTCCTGCAACTCTGCTCCAGCTGTGCCAAAGGGGAGCAAGCCCTGCCCAACCCTGCACAGCAGGAACAGCTTTACCTGCATGCAGTGCTACTGGATAGCTCCTCAGGCATCTGGCTCAGTGGGACAGCACAGGTGGGACTGACCTAAGAGATTTCATCCTTTTTAGACTCCCATCTCCTTCCTGCAGTGACTGGAAAGGGTGAGACACCAGGGAGGTGTGCAGGAGGCAACAGACAAGCAGAGCCACACAGACTAATTCCATTTATGGATGCAGAAATTCCATCTCTGGACTGAGCAAATCGATCTCTACATCCTGTCTGAGAATCTGTGCCTGTGCTTTGCTCCCAGGGGCAGGTTTTCCACTAGGAGCTGAGTGAGTTCCAAGGTAAAAGCCACAGTGAGGCTCTGCTGATACACAGTGGCACCAGTGGAGCTCCTGCCCTCTCTCCCTGCTCCCCAAAACCCACTCTGCAGCAGCAGGACCAACACACACCTACTCTGTGCAAGGCTTTGTGCCCTCAGCAGCGAGGGATCCCAGCCACAGTGACACAGAGCCAAAGCTCTTTGCTTCACATACTGCATCCCTCTTGGTCTCCTGCTGTGGAAATAACAGGGAGAAAGGATTTCCCTGTCCTTGGAAAAGGAGACACCATCCTCTTCTGCATCTGGCTGAGGAAGGCCCAGATGCTTATTAACAACCCCTAGAGACCACCACTGTCACAGCTCCATTGCAGTGTTATTTGCTCATCCTCACACCCTTCCCAAGCACCTGGGACCATTTGTCACTGCCTAGCTAGACACAAGCCCCAGGACACTTCTGCTCTCTCCCTTTATGGCCAGTCTAAAGAAGTGGTTTAAGGAGGGTTAAAAGGAGGGTAAAGAGGGCAATGCACCTCTAGCAGCTGTGCAAGTGCTGCCCTCCCCAGCAGAGCTCCTCCACCTTTCTGCTCTGAGCATCTCCCTCTATCTAAGTCAATATTCACCTGGCCAGTGAGGTCATATTTCCCTTGGTTCTCATCCAGTAGCCTTTCTTGCAAGAGGATTTTCAGGAGCTCCCGGGTCAGCAGTTCCATCATGTCCTCCAGCAGGGCTCGTAGAGAGGGGCCGAAGACCACTGGCACTGCAGGTTCCTCCGCAGCCTCCAGGTGTGGGGAGCCTGTGACACTCTTCTTCCCCATGAAGTGACCTGCAACACCACACACAGGTGGGGACACAGGGGGGACACAGGGGGGACACAGGGCTCTGGCTGAGCTGGCACCGGCACAAACCAGTGGGGAGCACGGAGTGACCTGATGCCCAAAGCAGCCGAGTCAAGACAAACCCAGAAATCCCAAGTCCTCACTCCACGTGGGATTTTTGGGAAACTTCCCTCTCTGTTCCTGCTGACAAGATCTCTGGGCTACAGAGATGCTGAACCTCATATCCAGGGATGCCAGACCTGTCAGTCTGTTGGGGACGTATGACCTGCCGCTGCCCAGGGACGCAGGTGGAGGTGACTTCACGCCCGCCCGTGGTGGCACTGCCAGCATCCCCCTCCCCCGCTGGGAGCAGGGGCTCCGCACAGGCAGCCACAGGACAGGGAGGTCGCCGTGCCCGCTCATCCCGCGCGTCCCCGCCCGGTACCTGTGGCCCAGAGGTTGCCGCGGGGGTTGACCTTGATCTTGGCGGCCTGGCTGCGGTGCTCGGCGAAGTCGAGGTGCACGGCGGGTCCGAGCGCGGCTCCGCAGAGCAGCAGCAGGACGTGTGTCAGCCCAGCGCCCCGGCGGCGCGGGAGACGTGACGGACTCACCGCTGGGATCCCCATCCCCAAACCTCTCCCTGTCCGTGCTTCCACCTTCCCCAGGCTGCTTTTCTGCACCTGAGCTCAGCCCGGAGCTTCATTCCCAGTTTAGTTCGAACCCATCTCCCAATAAATGTGCCTGCGCACCTGATTATCGGGATGGGTAATCCGAGCATCCCGTCCTTAAGGATCTGCCAGCTCTGCCCAGCTCCTTCACTTCCCAGATCAGCCTCCCAGAGGATCCCACTTAGTGCAAAGCCTGTGTATCAATTCTCACCTTTCCCACTCCCTTTGAGATTTTGCAGACCACTATTTCCTGATTACTACACCCAAACCCTCCATGGATAATCATGTTCCCCATGAGCTCCTCCTTTTCCATTAGGATGGAGCTGTGCCCAGCCACGTGAGGGACACAGATAGTGGGGGTCTGGGGCACAGACCGTGTGTGCCCAGGGCTCAAATGAACCCAATTCCAGGTGAAATTGGGAGCATTTGATCAGAGGGCTCCAAGGCACAGGTTGTGCTCTGTTCCTTCTTGTCCCTTGCCTGCAGCCAACAGGGATTCCTCCAGGTTCCATATTTACACAGGATACTTGCAGGGTCTGGACCACAGTAGGTTGGGGTGAGTCTGGTGGGGGTAACCAGGGTCAGAAATAATCCTGGCAGGTCCATGGTGAGGAGGAGGGCCTGGGGCCAGCTCCAACCAGTCACTCACTCAGGCACTGCTGAGCTCCCACAGCACAGATCAGTGACAGACTACAGGCCCAGGGCTGAGCTCAGGTGGTTCCTGGGTCCATGGGGATAGAGGGAAGTCCCAGGTGTGACCCATAAAAGCAAATCAGTGTCCTAAAGGCCCTGACAGCTTCTGCTGGATTTACAGTTCCATAACTTTGCAAGGAGGTGCTGGTTGGTGGGGATGAGGTGGCCCAGTTCTCCTGGGAAATGGCAGGGGGAATTCATCAGCAATGCCATTCTCAGCACGTGCTGCTGCTCAGGAGAACAGGGCTGGAGGTGACACACTCCTCTCCAGCAGCAGGGGGTCACAGTTCAAACTGCAAACTCAGCTCTAAGCTTACAGGAAGAAAAAAAAATCCCAAAGTATTCCTGTGTTACCAGGCATCCTCCCAAACTGTGTGAGTGTCCCCTTGGCTGGCCAGATCAGCATGGGCTCCCTCACTGTTCCAGAGAAGTGCCACAGTAATGGACAGGGTCTTCTCCTCCCTCACCCATCAGGTGTGACACCTCTGCCAGCCTTGTGCCAGCTGTGCTGGAGGTCCTGGACTCAAAAGGGGGATTTCACTCCACTCTCTCACCGTGCTCCTTCCCTGTGTTCAGCAGGACAAGGGCTGAGCAGGCAGTGCTGGCCTTGCCACTGGAGGAGGTGACCCTTTAGGGGGCCAGGGGGTGCATGAATGCAGTGCTCCCCCCAGATGTGGCACTTGCAGCACCACAGCCCCAGCTCTCACAGTCACATCACGGCAGCCTCGTGTCCCCACTGAGTCAGCACAGACAGGAGACCTGAGGCCCCTGGTCCCAGTGGTGCTGCTGGCTGGGACCACTGCTTGGGCTCTGGTGTCCCCTCCCAGTGCCCACATGGCAGTGCTGCACCTGGACAGACAGAAACACCCCCTCCCTTCTCTGTTTCCTCTCTCAACCCATGTCCCTCCCCCAGTGTCCTGCACTGCCAGGGCACTGACAAAACACAGCTTGAAATGGATGGACATTATCCCGAGCTTTTTCTTCAAAACAGTTTTAAATTCACTCATGCTGGCCAAAGTGATGGAAATTTGGGGTGTCTGGAGAAGGTGGGGGAGGTAGGAAGGGCGGGAGGAGGAGGAGGATGGGAGGTCCAGAGAAGGTGCTGAGTGTGAAGGAAGATCCTGGTGCTGCCCAGCACTGGCACAGCTGAGTCTGGCTTCTCCTTACCCTGGGGAAGGGGTGTTTTTTGAAAAGCTGAGCAGCAATCCTCCACTGTAGGGAACAGCAAGCTGAAGGGTTACCTGTAGGATTAGGAAGGATGAATCCAGGGATAAAGTGATCCCAATTACAGAGGGCAGATGAAAGAGCCCTGGGCAATTATGGCACCAGCTGAAGCGTGACAGGGTTAAGTCCCACTCCTTCCGTGCTCCTCACAGGCAGCCCCAGGGGACAAGGGATGAGCAGTGGGAAGCTGCAGGGTTCCAAACAGGATGAAGGCTTTTGCACTGCTCTAATTAGATGCACAGCCAAATGCACCCAGGTCTTCCTTCTTTTTCAGCTGGTGTTACCTCAGCCAAGGTGGGAGCAGAGGAACAGGAGTTTTCCATCCCAGTGGCACTGCTAAGGAAGCTTGGGAAAGGCTGGGAAGAGGAAATCAGGGAGCTCTTGCCTTTTTGCAGTGCCACTGTAAACCCTCAAAAGCTATGGGGATGTCAGATTAATTGCTGAGTACCAAGGCTTGACCTCATGGTGTGTGTGTGTGAGATGTGAGCCCATAACCCTGATTTCAAGTCTGGAAAGAGCACCAGAACAGCTACTCAGAAATGTGTTGGAGGCTGCAAGTGGGGGCACAATTCAGGGCAGCCAGTGGGGCTTTATTGAAAACAGCTGGGGAAAGGACCCCGAGCTCAGCACTCACTGAGCAGCAGCAGTGCTGTGATCCAGGCAGGAACAGCAATTCCTTCCTCCACAGCAGCCTTGGTAAATACCAGCCCCAGACACCAACAGAGGCCAGATTTCTTCTGGATTTTCCAGTCTTCACAAAGAAGTTGCTCCTAATTTTAGGGAAAATAACTGGCACCCAGGACCTGCTTGGGAAGGGCACCAGGACCTGAGCTCCAGAACCTGATCACCAGCCTGGTGGGGTTTGTGGTAGATTTTCTGCCTCTCCCTTTGTCCACTTTGGTGGGTCAGAGCAAGGAGCCTGCTGGGACTTTCAGCAGGAATTGACACTGCAGTGCTTCTCTGCCACTTGCTCTCTCCAGCTCAGCAGATTCACCTTCCCAACAGCTACCAGCCTCCAAGGGAATCTTCCCAGCTGACATATAAAAAAAGCTGTAGAGATTCTACCTTATAAATCAGTTTTGCTGGCAGAGGTCAGCACACTGACTTTCCCAGGTGATGCAGGGATGCTGTTGGCAGCCCCAGAGGTGACTCCTTGGAAAATAGCAGGCTGCCAGTGGTTGTGTCCTCGAGGCAGAGGAGGGTTTGCATAGAGCTCTCTCTCTCTGTAGGATTTACCCTCCGGGGCTGGGTGAGAGCAGCTCTGCACAGCCCCACACCCCCCAGGAATGTCCCTTCACACCCAAAACACCTCCAAGCTCCAGGGATCCTCAGCATCCCCAGATGCCTGCAGCAGAGAGAGCAGGGGTTGTTTTGTTTTGTTTTCATCCAGCAATTGACACACACAGTTTACTCTGGATGGCTGCTGACCACAGAACTGACATTTTCTCAGCACAGTCTGTAACAACCCCGACGTTTCAGATGGTAACACTTAACTTGGAACCCGTTGTTTCATAAATAGAGTTAAAATTGGTTTTTCTCCCTGTGCACCATTTTATATTTATGTACATTTAAATTTCATCTTTTTTATTACCCATCTCTTCTCTTCCCTTCTCCCTTTTGTTCTTTACCATTTAGCAAACAATTTCCCCTGTAAGGATCTCACCACCTGTTCAGGGCTGCCTCCTTCCTTCAGGAGCCTTTGCTGAGGGACCTTGCCAAAAACCTTTGGGAAATCCAGGTGGATGATCCCTGTGGGTTCACCTTGCCCATAAGCCTCCAAATGCCGTCAACAAGTTCCAAGTCTACTTTTAGGGTGTTCTGCTTCTTACCAAACTCCTGTCCAAGCAGGGATAAGGTGAGCAATAACAGACCTGTGAAACAGGCACTAGTAGCAAATCCTCCAAATGCACCTAGAGATAAAGCAGGATTTCACCAGGTAAAGAAAGGCAACCACAACTAGACAAAATAAATGGATGTAAAAACTGCACAAAAGGGCCAAAAGGGCCTTGCTAACAAATGTAACAGACCAACCTGAAAATACCCTGGTTCAAGGGTTTTAAAGCAAGGCCCATTTTGTTTTTTCTCTGCTTTGCATCCAGGTCTGGAGTCCTCAGCACAAGAAGGAAATGGACCAGAAGGAGCAAGTCCAGAGGAGGCCACGGAGATGCTCCCAGGGCTGGAGCCCCTCTGCTCTGGAGTCAGGCTGGGAGAGCTGGGGGTGCTCACCTGGAGAAGAGAAGGCTCCAGGGAGACCTCAGAGCCCCTGCCAGGGCCTAAAGGGACTCCAGCAGAGCTGGAGAGGGACTGGGAACAAGAGCCTGGAGTGACAGGATGAGGAGGAATAACTTCCCACTGCCAGAGGGCAGGGTTAGATGGGATGTTGGGAAGGAATTTCTGGCTGTAAGGGCGGTGAGGCCCTGGCACAGGGTGCCCAGAGCAGCTGTGGCTGCCCCACCCATGGAAGTGTCCAAGGCCAGGCTGGACAGGGCTTGGAGCACCCTGGGCTAGTGGAAGGTGTCCCTGCCCACAGCAGGAGGTGGGACTGACTGGGCTTTAAGGTCCCTTCCAGCCCAAGTCATTCTGAGATTCCATGCTTTAGTACCTTTGGCACTGACTCTGCACCCCTGAGAGAGGTGGCCAGGCTGGCAAGGGAGAGACTCCATGCTGTGGAGTTGAGGCTTCCCAGGCCCTGCAAATATCCACCTGGGCAGGCAAATATGTGCTCAAACTGATGGCTCTAATAAAAAACAAATACAAAGAGCAAAGGCCTCGAATGTCTCTATTTGTCTCCTTCACAGATCTCCTGTGCCAATAAAACTCTTAGTAGCAGTTAGGTTGCTTCAGCCTCTTCTTCACTATTTTTCCAAAGCCAGGTCCTGCCACATGCCTGAGGGTCTATTTTGATGTATTTTTCTCTTGTTTACAAAGATTAAATCCCTCTGTTACATCCATTCGTCCACAGGCAATAGCTGTTGTTTATAAAAGATAAAATTTGAAATCTTGCACATCTTGTTTTCAACTCATTTTCAACTTTCATTTAAGCTGTAAACGAGCTGTGGTTTTCCCTGAGGTCTCCCTTTCACTCCACACTGCTGGACATATACAAATAACTGCTCTGCAAGAACACTTGAGAAGAAAATCGTGTTTTCTTCCAGGCAAACCCAGGCCCAGCTCAGAAGTGTCCCAGACAGAATTATACAGCAGAAATCTGACATCCCAGTTTGAGTGAATCAAGGCTCAGAGAAGTTAATTTCCTCCATATTATTTTTCCTTCAAGACTCTTTCTATGGGCAAAGGGGAGGCTGGAAAACAAAGGTGATACCAAGACATTCAGCAGAGAGAGATCCTTCAGATCTCTCCTTCAGATCCTGCTGATCTTCCTTCAGCAGGAAGGGTTTTTTAATTGTTAAACAGAAGGAGCACAAATAGTCAAAAGATGAGGAGCTGGGCAGAAGGAGCAAGAGACTGAGAACATCTGCTCCATCCTGGATCAAAGAGGTTCTGAATCACAAAGGCTGAATTTCTAGTCCATCCCTATTTAGACTGTGAAGATGTTTACTTCCCCTGAGGTTTAGGGAACCCTGCTGGATCAGGCATTCACAGGACCTGCTAGAACTGAACAAGTGTGTGAATTCCCCCATGAGCTGGAGTAGGTTTGACACACAATGTGCTCAACCAGCAGGCCAGCACATAGAGGCAGGTCCTGCTCCATGGGTGTGATGGAGCTGGTGGGTTTTTACAGAAACTGAGGGATAAGCAAATGTGAAGAGGGACTCTCACAGCTGGGCAGACTAGGAACCCCCAGCAAAGCCACCCAATTAGAGCAAAATCGAGCCACCAAGGCAGATTTCTCAGGAAAGCCCATGTGTCCCATATGAATCCAACGTGCTCAGGCTGGTGGATCTACTCTGGCAGAGACCACCTGTGGCTCCTGACAGGTGAGATTCTGGGTGCAGATGACAAAGGGACCGAAGTGTTATGAGGCTGAGGAGAGCTAAAAGGGGCAGGAGGCTGTTCAGCTGGCTCAGAGCACAGTGTAGCTGCTGGTTCTCTTCTCCCAGCAATGAGAGTCTGATCAGTCACTCACCACACATCAACTCCCACCCTGAGCTGCAGACACTGTGGGAATGGCACAGCCTGGGCTCTTCTGGCATCACCCCAGAGCACCTTCCTGGGGGATGGAACCAGGATATTCCTCATCTGATTCAGCCACTGAGTCACTGCCACCCTGTGGGTCATACAAACAGCTGCCCTGCACTGCCCCTGCTCTGGCACAGGAGCCATCCCCAAGGAATGTGCTCTAAGCACCTCCTCTCTTCCTTCTCTCCTCCTCTGTCTCCTTCTCCTGGCCAACTTTTGGGCTGTCCTGGGAGCTGCATGCTTTGTTTGTGTTGAGCATTTCTCCAGCAAAGAGTGGTTTTCATGCATGGACCAGGTTTCATCTTGAAGATGCTCCTTGGAAAAAAATACAGTTGATCTGTCCTAAGTGCACGAAAATAACCATGAAATTACCCAATCTCATTAAAGACAGTGGGGAACTGACCATCTGACAAAACCTGAGCCCTGTGAACCCCTGCAAAGCAATAAGCAGCAGCAGATCTGGATGAAGCACCATGATGCTCACTGCTGTTCAACCAACAACCGTGCACTAAAGCATCATAAATACACAAAAACAGCCTCTGTCTCACAGAGCTCCAGCTTGCAGCACATCACCCCTCACAGCTCACTTCCCAACCATCACGCTCTTGCTTGTGCATTTAAAAAAAAAATCACCCACTAGAATTCCAGCAGCCATCAGACACAGCCCAGCATGGCTTTGCTTCATGGAACAGCTCCTGCCCATGAAGGAATCTGTGCCCTGAACTGCGGATGTGACTGAACTGTAATTAAGCATGGGAATTGCTACCAGAAAACCTGCCCTGTTTGGCTGTAACCAACTACAACAGAGACAGGAGCAATGAACCCTGGCAGATTTTTTCCTTCCTTTTTTTCTCCTTTATAAACCAGACCTTTCAACACCCACGTACTTTACAAGCAAATCCCATTCCTGTGGCGACACGAAGATCTCCATCCACTTCCAGAGCTTCCAGTGTCACTGGCTTTGCTGGAGCTGCCCAGTTTCACCTTTAAAAAAAAGTAGCATAAAGCTGAAATAACACAGAAACACATCAAGTTCTATCACCAACCACCCTGGCTCTGTAGGAGCTCAGCAGTGCTCCCAAACACCTCAGCATCAGCACCCAGCCAGCCAGAGATCCTGTTCACTCCGTGGCTTTTCTGCTCAGCAAAGCAGAATAAATCTGGCGGGGATGGAGCCAGCAACAGCTCTGTGTCATCCTGCCCCCATATCCCCAGTTTCCAGCCTGTGCAGGCTCATCCCCAACACTGCCTCATCCCACTGTGGCAGGAAAGGTGCTGCTGGAAGGTAGGAGGCGATGTGGGAGGTGGCATGGGAGGTGGCACAGGGGAAAAAACGTATTAGAGCTGTGATGGGGTTGACTGCCAAATTATTCTCAGCCTAATTAGAGTCAACTCTCCATTTCACAACTGCAGGAAACAGAACCACATTCTCAGCTGCACAGGGCTTAAAACAGCCAGAACAGGGCCTGCGGAGACGAATTCCCAAATGCCACATGGCAGCCCCTGCTTTAGGGCAATTGTTCCTGTTCTTCAAGCTGCAGACCCTGGACAGAAGCCTCCGAAGCTGGGCTGCAGCAGGGGCTCCCATCACCCCTCACCCCAACCACTTTGCATTTTTTTAAGCACTTCTTGTTCAATTCCTTCACACAGCACCAGGTGAGAGCAGGGCACATCCTCCTGCAAGAGCTCACGCTGGCCCTGTGTCCCCCAGCCCAGGGACTCCTGACACCAGCTGCCACCTTCTGGACACCTCAGCCTGCCAAAGAACTGCAGTCTCAGCAGTTTGAGAGCTAAACCTTGCTCTACAATCCTTTGTGTTTCAGCCTTTTTTTGGTTAAATTAACTCAGTGACAGGAACACAACTGCTTTCACATGCTTAGAATTTTGGAGAAGGTCTGAAAGGGAGAGGACTTGGAGAGCAGCAGCACTCCCAGCAAGTGCTTATGGGGAGGTGTTGATTAGCAGCTTTCAGACAAGCTCAACTCAGCCCTTTGTGGGAGCCCAAGTCCAAAACTCATTTATGCACAAAAGCTGTTTAGGCTCAAGGCAAAGTAGGGACAGACTCAGGCTCCACATGAGCTGCAAAGGCAGAAATGCCTCAGGAAGGGGCTCTCTAGTGACAGCAGCTCTCAGAGATTCTCTGCTCTCTTGGTGCTGCCTGGGTTTGACTTCTGACAAAACATCCCCTCCTTAACCCAAGAATTAAAGAGAAGCTTTATCCACATTTTCTTCTCATGGGCTCTAACACGGGGAACAAGAGATAGAGTTTTGATTACCATTTTTATTATGAAGTTATGATTACCCAGAGCCACAGGCCCAAGGCTCAGTGCTGGGGTTTGGACCTGTTTGTAGACTCTTTGCAGGGCCCTACAGGTGATTGCTTTATCCTGCATAGGGAACAAGGCACCAGGTAACATCAAACCCAGCAAAATGGCACAATTCACCTCCATAGATGGAAGAGGCCTGACAAACCCAATGAGAGACATGTGCAAGAACCTGCAAACAGCCATGAACACCCCACTGGGTTTTGTCCTTGCTTCTCCTGACTGCTTTTGCTTTATACAAGCTGTGTGTGTGGCTGCAGTGACCATCTGCAAGGATTCCTGTTGCTCTGGAATCCTGCAGCAGTCATGGAGAAGAGCTGATAAACTGCAGCATTGCTGCCTTGCACCTCCTCCCCGGGCTCTTTCTGACACCCCCTCCACCAGCAGGACCCCAAGCCTGAATGAGAAGCTCAGAAAAAACAGCTGTTGCATGTGGTGACAAGTGGGTTTTTTATTTCAGGCCTCAGGGCAGTCTGTAGCTTTCAGGTGAGCTGTGAGATGTGGCCAGCTCACAGGACACCTGAAACCCTTTTCCAAAACTAAGCAATTTTTATTATTGGATCCTGCTAAATCATCCCTGTCAAAGAAATCCTTTGCCATCTTCTACCCCAAACACTTTGCAGTGTTTAGGCAGATTATTTCAGTGTGATTTACAGAAACACAGAAATATTGAATGATTTACAGCTCAGGACAGAGTCTTCTCCAAAAAGAGGTGAGAGGAGCAGCTGTTACTGCTCTGTGAAGAGAGAACAAGTGAGATGGTGGCTCTAGGAGTGAGTGTGTAACAGCAAAGCCCAGGTATCCCCCAGAACCTGGGCAAGGAGGCTGCTCTCATCAGGGCAATAACAAAAAACGTGGCAAGAGGAAAAATCTTTATTCCAGTTCTGAATTGGAAAAAAACCATCACGGCCACAACTCACCATTGGACAGTTCAGTGAGCACAAGGGAGGGGGCACCTGGCCCAGCCAGGCACAGACTGAGCACACGGTCCCAGAGGCACTTGGAGAGGAAGCTCAGCTTCAAAGTACAAGCACTAAACACTTTGGCTCAAATTTTTAATATAAAAATTCACTAAAAAGGCTAAAATGTGACAAACCATTGGAAATACTGTGACAAACATTTGCCCTTACGCAGTAAAAACCAAAACAAACCCAAACTGGCACGAAGCTTTGAAATGCATGCTTTCTTCTTTCTCCTAGTACACTGGACCATCAGCTACTTTAAAGGTTCATCTAGAAAAATCCATGGCACCTTCATCTCGTAGTTCAGCGCAAGGGACTACTCTCGATGGACCAGCACAAACAAACCCAGTAAAAAGAGGACTGCATACTGGAAGAGAGAGCAGAGGAGACACAGGAGTGCACACTGACATCTACAAACATGCAGGGAACAGGGTTCTACCTGTGTTCTCATGAAGGAACTATAGCTGGGGTGGGAAAGGCAGGCAGGAAATAGAAGAGCTCTTACCTTAAATTTTGGATAATCGTTCATTAAGATAGTCACTATTCCAATGTAGGGCACAAATCTACAAGAATAAAGGTTTTCTTAAAACAAACACCATTCCAGGGTGCAGAGAGAGAGAGTCACTCAAGCATCCTGAGGACTGCAGACAATGTACTGGTGACTTCTTCCTCCCTGTGGCAGTGGGGCTGAGTGACAACCAGCCCAGAGGGTGTTTCAGCCTATGCCTGGTTCAGATTTCCCTTGCCTGCAAACACTGAGCCTCCCAGGACAAATCTGATGACAATTCTGATCGAGTCTGAGCCCACGCTACCCTTACATCTGTGTCCATCCAGCATCAACATCTCAGGACACAGCTCACAACTCGGTGCCTTTGCTTAAGCCAAACTAAGAACTGAACTCTCCACACTCTCAGGCAGGTTACAAAACCCAGCAGGGACAGCTCAACATGAGGGGGGATTTACCAGATGGCTTTTGGGGACAGCAGTGTCAAAAGCCTCATCATTTTCAACTTCACATACCCTCTTGCTCGTCCTACTACATCCTTCTTCTCCAGCCAGTGCTGCCCCTGCTTGTAGAGCCCTCTATCATCCACAGCATTGTTGTCTCCCTTTGTCAGAAATTTGATGTCTCCGTTTTGCCTGGTAAAGACAAGACAGTCAGGTAAGGCAGGACAGAAACTTGTTAAAAGCTGTTCTACAACAAGCATGGAGAGACCAACACAAGGGCACTAGAAGCACCCATGTCCTACAATTCAAGGAGGATAAAAGAGGGAAACTCTGTCAAATGCAGCAAAAAGCAGATGGTTGGAAAAAACTGCCATGGGAAGAATGAATTCTGCCCCCAGCCAAACTCTCCAGCAGAGTTTCAGAACAGTTTCTACTGCAGGTACAGCTATTGCCTCTTGGCTTTTGACCCATCTTGAGCTGATGCTTCTCTTGCTTCACACAAATGTTGGATTCTGGTCTCCCTACTACCACACAAAAGGAGAGGCTGGGATTGAAGCACACAGCTCTACTCAGCAGTGGGCAGAAGCAAGCTGAAACTTAAAACTGATTAGGAAAGGGGGACAGAAAAAAACAGATAATACCACAATGACACTGCATGAACTCACAATGTGCCTACATCTGGAATGCTCTGGGCAGTGCTGAGCCCCCAGATCTTCTTCTGCAACGGAGAAAAGAACTGGCAAAGGTTGAGAAATTATTAACAAGGCCTGGAACCACTTCCATACAAGAAACTACAGACCAGGACTCTCCAGCCTGGAAAAGACAGAACTGATGGGAGATATGACATAGTCCACCACAAATGACAGCAACAATCAAATAGCTTTTCACTGTCTCTTATAATGCAAGAGCCAGGGTACCAAAAGGAGCTCAGAAGTAATGGGTTAAAATCAGGCAGAGAAGGTGCTATGCAGAAATAGCCACAGTGCAAACTAAACCACGTCTCTCTGCAAAGGTATTTTTGTTGGCAAAAAAAATTATATTGGCTCAAAAACTGACCTGATACTCCACATAAAAGAGGAAATTAGGCTATTCATAAAGAACTAGGACTTTGTGCTTGAAATTGTAACCTGCAGAAAGCAAGGAAATTATCACTACATGCTTTCTCTAGTCTTTAATTAATCCTGAGATGAATTAGCTTGCCAGAAATGGGATCGTGAAGCAGATGAATCTGTGCCAGGAAAAAGGTCTATAGATTCTTTCCTAGCCATTCCCATTCAGATGCTGGACAGCAGCCCATGGCACTACTCAGGGATTTGCCACTGTCACCTTCCTGTGGCACCTGCAGGCAGGTGCTGAGCAGGAGCATCCTCAGTGCTTGAATCTCAGCTCTCACAGAAATGACCAATGGAATGCAGAGCAGGAAAGCAGGGCAGTTCTTTGGAGCTCAGGCTGTTTTCATCATGCCTGAACACCAGCAGGCTCCTTGACAGGAGAAGCTCAGAAAGGAAAAAGGGAAAAAACCTACAGCTCTTTCTCCAAAGCACATCTGGCTTGTTGTGTGGGAACAATAAACACTGTCTGGGAAAAGATAAAGATGCCCAGAGGTGCAGATAATGTAGTTTAGCTCTGAAGAGTGGTGGTGTAGGAGTGCAGCACCTTATTGAGCAGTCAAGGCTCCGCCTGACACGGCGTGAGAAGCTCATGGTGCACTTCTCTGCTGTCTGAGGTGAGTGACCCTGCTCCAAAACCACTAAGTAAATTCTGAGTGCAGACTCTGTGTTAGTAATGAAGAATGAATTCAATTTTGGGCTGAAACAAGAAGAAAAGGCCAGCAAGTAACAGACATTTTCTTGCTGACACAATATTGATGTGAACTGGGGCCTGAGTTGCCTCAAAATCATAGAGAACACTGTTTCTGTCTTCCTGCATTTTGACACTTCTGTCAGCTTCTGCAGAGACTTTTCACTTCCGAACTGGCACTAGAAAATGATTCTTTAAGTAGTGAAAGAAGCAACTGACACCCAAATCCTGCCTTCAGCTCCTAGGTTCAGGCTGCAGTATGGGTTTTTCAGTTTATCTCTCCTCATTAAAAGATTAGGTTTGTGTTTGGTTGTTTCAGTTAAATGAAACCTAAAATACTCCAGAATGGTTTCACCTTCCCAGGATTGGCACTATGGCCTGGTACATTTAAACAAAAAATAGTGCTGGATACCCTAATATCTAGAGATAGGACCAGGCAAAAAAAGAAGAATGGGCAACATCTGGAGAGAAAATGCTGCACAGAACAGGGGAGGAGGGAAACTGCATTTCACTTGAAAGAGTTCCCACAACATCACAAAAATGCTTGTGCAATGTTAGATGTCAAATTCAGCCCATAAACTGACCTTATTTTTAAATCAGTGGTACCAAAGAACAGCACTTTGAAAACTGGCACTCTTTAGAGTTCTGGGTACAGAATAAATCTGAATAGCAAAGAATGTGCTTTGCCTCTGGGAGAGGCAAGGTTCTGTAACCTCAGAGCCAGGATTCCAGCTGTGTATTTACATGCACAAGGCTGGTCACCCTTGAGTTGGACCAGACAACTGGTCTGGATATTCCAATAGCTTTGGGACAGGGACCTTCTCCATCCCATCAATGTATGGACTAGAGGAATCCTCAGATGCCAGCTGGTTCAACTCCAGCTCACACCAGAAAACATCTACTCAGCAAAAACAGGTGCTGGGACCCCAACCAGCTGTTGCCCACCAGAGATGCCTTGAAGAATCAGGGATTTAGTTCTAGATTCAGTTTTCACTCAAAAAACTCACATGGTTGGCTCATATCCCCACAGACTGGCCTGGAGAGGCCACAGTTCCATCCAGCAAAACAGGAAAGCTCATAACTGCAGTGGAAGCCTTGGCTGGAAAACTAAGCCCTGATCAGCCATGAAACCAATGCCTGTTCCATTCCTTCAGACACACAGCCCCCCCAGTGCTGAGAATGAACAAAGACAAAGACTCCGAGGACAACAACAAAACTTTCTAGAGAGACGAAAGGCCCTGAGTCTGCACGACAGCAAAGACCAGGACCATGGAGAGAAGCTCTAAAATAACACACACCACACACAAAACAGCCTGCTGCCACAGCTGTGCCCCACAAACAAGACTCACTTCACACACAAACGCAGCCATGCTACAGCAGGCAGCACAGCAGCTGGGGACAGAGAGGATGGCACAGGAGACAGTCAGTGGTGTCAGCTTCCAGTGTCTAAAGGGGCTCCAAGAGAGATGGAGAGGGAGTGCAAACCAGGGCCTTAAAGTAACAGGGGCAATGGCTTCCCATTGCCAGGGTTAGATGGGATATAAGGATTCAATTCCTCCCTGTGAGAAAGGGGAGGCCCTGGTACAAGCTGCCCAGAGCTGTGGCTGCCTCTGGATCCCTGGCAGTGTCCAAGGCCAGGCTGGATGGGGCTTGGAGCAGCTCGGAATAGCGGAAGGGGTCCCTGCCCATGGCAGGGGGTGGAATGAGATTGGCTTTAAGGTCCCTTCCAACCCTAACAATTCCATGATTTGACAGTTTGGAGTGTCCAGGGCACTGGCACAGACTCTCAACCTTGTGCCTTCTGCTGGATGATCTTTACAAGTAAACAAAGCAGGACAGATTTTGTCTGTCTGAAACGTCTGTGTTACTTCCTACAGCATCTGGATTTCCATGACTGACATCCCACCCACTTGTTTACCCAAGCAGATGAAGAACACCAGTTAAAGAAACATCAGCAGTAGAACCTCCAGACTTTTAACATACTTCTCATGGATTTTCAGGACACGATGGACTATAGGAATTTCCCTTCCTTCTATCCTAAAGACGACTATTTCTCCCACTCTGATGGGATCTTCAATTCGGTTCGTGAGGAACAGGAGATCTCCTCTGTGGAAAGCAGGCTCCATACTCCCACTGAAAAAGAGAGGAACAGATGAACAACATTTAAACACTCAGTACCAGGTTTTGGAGTTCATGGCCCTTTAAGAAAAATCTGACAAGAACCTCAAGAGAAAGAGAAGCTGTGGATACCCCATTCCTGGAAGTGTTCAAGACCAGGCTGAAACCTTGATGAAGAGCTTCTGAGAAAACCACCTTGGAGACTGGGCAACTGTGTAACCTCTATTGCAACCAGGTTTTCAATCATCATATTGCCAGAAGTTTGGATTTGCTGGGAAAAGAGCACTGCCAGTACCTGGTGTTACAAGCACATCCAAAGGGAAAAGCTTTTTTTAATGAGCAAAAAGCTGATGATGAACACGATCTTTTGATTTCTGAGCTCACCACTGGCAGGGCAATGCTGGCAACTCTGTAATGATGGGAAGCTGTTTTTTATTTAATTTATTTTTTAGAGATAGACAGATTATCCTCAGAAACAAAGCACTGAAAGCATTCCCATCTGAAACAGACAAAGGGACTTGCCAAAAATTTGTTACTGTGATTCATTGCTTTGCTTAATTATCTCATTTCAGGCACCACGACTCAAGTTATTTTTCTTCTGCCTTGTAAATGCCAATTGTTACCAACTACTTATCCCTCCTAATTCCACATAAATAATGCAAAACAGAACAATGAACTTAAAGTACAGCGTGCATTTGTGTTTCATCTTCACAGAGCACAGCAGATGCAGTTCAGAACAGCAGATCAATCACTGGAGAGGGGATGTGACCTCACCAGCCCTGTCTCACTCACTGGGAGGAGCAGGGGGAAACATCTGCTCTGTCCTTCATCAGGAGGGAGTTTTGGTAAGCAGCACTTGGTCATGGCATTACAGCATTTCTACATCATGAACACTGGCACCGAAACACAAAGAAAAGGGCAGTGTGGCTACAGAGCAGGTGCAATATCCATGCCAGCACCCGATGGCAGCCCAGGGAATTTGTCCCAGGCAGCAGGAAGGTGGGAGTGACACTAGTGGTACCCATTGCAGGGCACTGCTGTAAGGAGAATGTGACACCCAAAACACACAGTGACACAGTGACAACCCTTAAGCTCAGGACCACCTCTGTAATGGACAGGCATTGAACCACTGCAGATGGGAAGGGACCTTAAAGATCATCCCGTTCCACCCCTGCCATGGGCAGGGACACCTTCCACTGTCCCAGGGTGCTCCAGGCCCTGTCCAACCCAGCCTCGAACACTGCCAGGGATCCAGGGGCAGCCACAGCTGCTCTGGGCAACCTGTGCCAGGGCCCTGCTGCCCTCACAGGGAAGGATTTCTTCACACTGACCCCTCTAACCCTGCTCTCTGGCAGTAGGAAACGGGACCCCCCATTATGTCATTAGCTGCCCGGGTATAAAGTCCCTCTCCCTGTTTTCTACCAGCCAGCTGACAGAGCGAGGTCAGTCTCTTTCTACACACTCCCTCTTCCCTCGCTCTTCCTGCGCCCGGATTCCTCAGGGGTTTCTCGCCCGCTGGGGCTGCGGCTGTGGCTCCGTCTGAGCCCTCCCTGTGGGGATCCCCTCGAGGCCCTGGCGATCCCCAGCCCGCTTAAAGCCCCGCATGCCGGGACTGACCTCAGCACCACCACGATGGGACTCTCGCTGCCCGTCACCACCATGAGCCCCTTCCAGATCATGAGGGCGGAGGACACGATCATGCCGAAGTTCAACACCTGGTAGTACAGCTGGGGAGGAAGGGGGGCGGTCAGGCCCCGCCGCCGGCGCACGGCCAGGCGGACCGGCCCCGTCCGTCCGCCCGGCTTTGCCCCCGACC
>WBNO01010914.1:357388-432772 GCA_013400575.1 Peucedramus taeniatus
ACGGCCCCGGGGCACCGGAGCGGGAGCGGGGCCGGAGCGGGGCCGCGCCTCAGCCGCACCCGAGAGCCCCGCGCACCCGGCACCCGCCTCAACACCCCTCCAACCAACACCCCGCACCCAACACGGCACCCATCCAGTGAAACACCACAGCCAGCCGTGCCTCGCTCAGCCAAAGGCTCTCCAACCAATGCCCAATTCCATCCGTGCCTCTTCCAATCGGTCTCATCCAGGGAACACCCCGTCCAGCCAACACACAGCGAACCAAACCCCTATTCATCCAACACCCGACAGCTCGTACACTTCACACCCCATCCAGCCAACACACATCGAACCAAACCTGAGCCCGTCCACCCACCTGACACCCCTCACACTTCACACCCCGTTCGGCCAACACCTCATCTGATCCACACCCCCTCTGACACCCTCCCAACCAACCCCCATCCTACCGACACCCCACATCCAATCACACCCCACATCCAGCCTCTACCCATGCGACCAACACCCATTCCACATCCAGACAGCTCCAGTGGGCCGTGTCCAAGTACCTCGAGACCAGATGGTGATGAGCCCAAGCAAGGAGATAAATAGTTCTTAAATTATTTAAACATTGTCAGAGTAAACAATAACAAGCAGAGTTCTGGCTCAACAGAATGAAAAAAAATAATGGTATAGAAGGTAATTGTATTACACAAAGCATGGGTGTGACAAGGAATGAGGCAGGAGAGTCAATGTGACTACATGGAAAGAAACATCTCCTAAAGGATGGGCAATGCTGAGGCACAGCAGGAGAGGAGTTATGGAGCGACTGACGGAGCGTCAGCCCCTGCTCCCGCTGGGTCCAACACCTCTGTGAGCTGAGCTCTGCCCCTCTCCCCTCAAAATGAGCTGGGGAGTCCTGGCACTGGTACATCGGAATAGTTTCACTCCAGCTGACCCCACTGACGGGATGGGGGATGTTATCCCCTTCTGGCCATGGTGCCAGCCTGAGCTCCCCACTGGGATGAGCCACTGAGCACCGGGCCTGGCAATGCCCAGCCCAGGATGGCTTCCACAGACACACGGACCAGGCCCTCCTCAACACCATACTCACCAGGGAGGACTGGGGCTACAAAATCCTCTTTCAAGGATGATTCAGGTCCAAGCCATTTAATTAAACTGCATTTTGGAAGAGAATGTCGTTATTTGGGCAACTAAAGAATAATCAGCACAACTTACAGCTCGAGCCCATCCCGTGTAACGCAGATCCCAGATCGGCCGACACGGTCCTGGCAAGCGCGTTTGGCTGAGCCAGCGTTATGAGTTAAAATGAGTAACACAAAGGCAGGATGGGGAGAGAAAAAAGAAGCCATAAATAGAAGGAGAAAGAAAGGGAGATTGGGAAGGCGAGGCTGGGGCACTGGGCAGAGGCTGAGGTGGTGCACACTCAAAGGGGGAGAGCTCGTCTGAAGGAAACTGCAGCTGCAAAGTGCTCCTGGATCCTCAGGAGCTGGCCAAACCCCACTGAGGATTCTGGCCCTGCTTTCCCTTTTCACCTCTCTGGGCTGGCAGAGAGTTAGTGCTTAGGATGCAATGGCAGGGTTGGTTTTGTTTTTTTCTGTTTTAAATTTCCCTTACAAATAGGAGTTGCAACGTCCATCCCAAGAAATCAACAGAGTATTTCAAAGATTTGCCCCATCCCCACCCTGTATTTTGAGTAGAAACCCCCCAACAAAAAACCCCCAATCAACCAAAAGGGCTTTTTTTTGCTTTTAAGTCTTAAGAGACTTTGAATGATTGTTCTGTGAGGTGCTGTTGGGGCCTTCTGCGCCACACGTCTGACTGTGCTCACAAAGAGCTGAGTCCCTTTTGCACTCTTTGTATTTGTTTTCCTCTTCCACTGTAGTGTTTAACTCGCCATTGTAGTCCTCGTGTCCATTCTTACCCATCCCTGTTTGTAACTTCCGCCTTTCATCTTCCTCATCTTCCTCCTCCTCCTCCTCCTCTTCCTCTTCCTCCTCCTCATCAGGGACTTTATGAACGATGAAGAGGTGTCTGTTCAGAGAGATGTGGGAGGTGTAGCAGAGGCCACAGAACAAGCACTGGAAGGTGGAGCTGTCGGTCTTGTGCCGAGGTATGTGCTCCTGGAACTCAGTCCGGGCGTCCGTCGCAAAGCCGCACTTTGCACATTTCCAAGGCGTTTTCAGTTTTTTGGCCGGCGGCGCATCCAAACCCGCAGTGCTCTCTGCCTGACCCAGCTCATCCAGTGCCACCCTCTTTGGAGATTTCGCCTTAAAAAAAATAAGATTTAAAAGTTACTTTATAATTTGAAACCATGGAAGGGTAAGAGCTAAAATCCACACGCATGTCTGAAGATGCCTGAGGGTGAAGCCATGCCTGGGGATTCCTGGGGCATTCCCTTCCCTCCCCACACCCAAACACCTCCCCCCATGCACAGGATTTCAACTGCTGTCCTGTGATGTGAGATGGGAACGCTGGGAGAGGCTGGCTGGGCAGAACCATGATGGGAAAATAGCTTAGAATTAAGGAATCATGAAATGGTTTGGGTTGGAGGGAACCTTAAAGCTCATCCAGCTCCAATCCCTGCCATGGGCAGGGACACCTTCCACTATCCCAGGTTGCTCCAAGCCCCATCCAGCCTGGCCTTGGATCCTTCCAGGGATGGGGCATCCATGACCTCTCTGGGTAAAAATTTGGTTTGGTGTGGGAACAACTTAGACTTTGGCATGGGAAGGAGGAGCCCACAGAAGAAGGACAGCGGAGGGACACAGGGGAGGTCATTAGCCCAGACAACACTTCTCAGATTAAACTCTGAACATTCTCCTCTCCACTCAGATTTTGTCCTAGTGGCATGTCTCAGTAACTCATCCCCTCTATCTTAGAATCTTGCAGCTTCTTCTCCTGTGAGGATGACTCGCTTATATATGTCTCTGCAGTGATATGCAAAATGTGTATTTTTAAAATAAATGGAGCAAAAAAGCCCAAGCAGCCAACCCTCCACTCCAATCCAAAACAAAAAATCAGTAGAACAGTTACATTTGCTATACAAAATTACACATTCCTACTTAAGAAAAATGCAGTTCTCATAGGTAATGGATCTAGCAAGTATTTTAACAGAAAATAAATCTTTTTAAGTAGCAGAAAAAATAAGGGAGAAAGAAGAAAAATGTGCCATGCTCAAGAACGGGGTACCAGGGGAAAACGAGGGTAATAACAAACTTAAATTACAAAATAGACTGAATAAATGTCAGAGAAAATCCTGAGAAATGCAAGATGAAATGCATGCTGTCTTGCAGCTGGTGCAGCTCAGCTGCTCTCGCACTGCTGACCCTGACCCTACCAGAGGGAACCAGGCTGGATGGAATTGAGTGAGGGAAGGAGATCTGCCCTGTGGGTGGGAGGGTTTGTCTGGCACAAGGCCACAGCTCGACGTAACACCCCGAATGAACAGCTACTCGCCAAGTACATTTAATTGTACATTTAATTTTCCATGAAAATAGGTATCAGTTACTTCTGCTCTGTCTCTCTCTGGAGCTTTCGCTTTGGCCATCTGGGATAAGTCTGGGTTTTTGATGCCATGCATGAGGCTGATGTGGTTCTCCAGCATGAATGGCTGAGGAAATGTCTGATTTTCATCTGTGCAGTACCTTGGAAATAAAAATAGGAAGACAATTTATTAGAGGATATGCTCTTTGTATTGTGCCAAACCAAGAGATGTCATTGGAGCTCTGGTGAGTGATGAAAAGCTTCAGGTGGGTAATGTACCATCAGATTACCAAAACACACAGCAAAATATCGTTTTAATAATAAAACATTACCCTGAGGGAAATAAAGAACAGTTTGGAGTTTGCCACAGTGCTCATGAATAAGAGTAGGGCATCTTTACAATGCTAAATAAATATAGGGACTAGTGGGGGTCAGGCACTCTGTGACAAATGCCAAAGAGGAAAAGTGATCAGGATGGAAAACGCATGGGAGAACAACAAAAATGGACTCTGAGATGAGAGAACTACACAGAGAGAGCTGGTTACTCGTGTGACACCTGGGAGACTGGGCACAACCCAGTCCTGCACCCAGCACTCCCAAGTACCAGGGAGAACCAGCATTACATCCACCATCCACCACAACACAGTTACAATTCTTACCAAACTGCTGAAATTCCAACTTTATACCAACAATCCGGGCACAAACACTCATGAACATGTCACTTATATGTAACTCTTCATGTTTGAACCTGGCAGGACTCCATAGCTGCTACAGAGCTGGATGATCTCAAAAAGGAGCTGTGGAGGGGATGTGCCCTCTGCACCTTAGCTCCTGAGATGACTGAGAGCTCCTGGAATTAAGTGCCAGGCCTTGCAGACATAAACCACCCCCCTGAAGTGCACAGAGGCCTCTGTTAGCAACTGAGAAAGCCAAAATTGAGTATCTGTGCTGTTCCTGCCAGTACAACACGGGGAAGGTCCATCAGCTACACACAGACCTGAGCAAGGACAGGTGACACCAGAGTCCCCTGAAGTGCCCTAATTGCACCTGAGACAGAGACAGCATGGGATTAAGGACAACAGAGAACAGCTGAAGTGTCTCGGGATAACAAAGACATCTTCTAAAAGGACAGAAGAAGACTCCTACTGATCTTCCAGTAACTAGAGGGAAATTAAATGATGTGAAAATGCAGACATGCTCATTGAATACTTCTGGGTTTTAGCAGGAATTGCTCAGAGTCTAAATCAATATTTAATGATGATGGAATTTTTCTTCTTCGTGGAAGAAAAGCTGAGAGGTTATTAAGTGGTATTTATCAAAAATAAACATGCTGAAAATCAAGTGTTTCAGACACTTTGTACTTAAGACCAGAAAAAGAAGAGTAAGATAACAATAACCAAGTGAATTATGAAAGAAAATACACAATACATCATAATATTTTGCAATTTGCCCTAATTTAGAATTCTTTTCATGTGAGCAGGGAAAGATACTTGCCTAACCAGAATTACTCCAGTGACAAGCATGGCAGGAGGGTGTTCAATAAGTCCTCCATCACTGGTTGCTCCCTACTAATTTATCCAAAGCCAGAGACCTAAGCAGGGCAGGGGGAGAAACGGGAAATCACAGCTGGGAATGTTAGAAGCCAGAGGAGGGTCACCTATAAGCAAGCATGCTGGAGTCACAAATATTGTCAGTAATCAGATCCACAACAGATTTTATTCATGTTTCATGTGGAAAGCCAGGAGAAGAGGAGAGAGAACTTCACATGAAGTTAAGGCATCAAAACCCCTGAAGAGAGTAACATTGATACAAAATGCCAAACAGGAAGAAGGAAAAGAGACACCAGAACCAGAAGAAAGGAGAAGCAGAGGACATGTGATGCCTTACAGAGCACTGAAAAGAGTCAAGGAGGAATTCACAGACTGGAGGGTAAGATTTTTAGAGCAGCACTCCACAAGAGGAAGATCAAGAGGATCAAATGGAAGACAGGACAAGAGACCTCAGATTCAAACAGAGCAGCTCTTGGAGATGCTGGGAGAGTATTTCAAGGAAGAGGTTTCATCTGCAGAGTGCTGTGATTTCAGTGAGCCTGCCCTACAATGACTGAAGAGAGCACAACTGCTGTCCAATGAAGACTTCATCAAAAGATTTTGAGAAGGAGCAACTACAAGCTGCAGAATTAAATGCAACCACAATTCTCCTGGATTGCTAGCTGTGTTTTCTCTGCTGGCATGATCATTGCCCCTTGGGTGAACCTGTGGATCTGTGTGTTGCTCTGAAAAGTAACAAGGTAATGCACAACAGGCTGGCATATCTCAGGCTGTCAGGAATTTCCACACAAATCCTTCTTCCCAGTAACATCTTATGCTCATCTTGATCCTGAAACATTCCACTTTAAAAACAACTGATCCAGAGAGAACAGATTTACACAGATCAGGTGAGTGTAACACTCAAGACCATCACCCACAAACTTAAAGCTGAATGAAACACAATAGGAGCCAACATTTAATCTCCTCCAGAGGTTCCAAGTCAGAGCAGTTACAAGAAATGGAAAGTTTAGAAGTCCTGTATGAAAAGATGTCTCAGGAATGTATTCCCAGTGGTAATGCCTATGCTGTATCCATTTACTAAAAGCTGTTGTGGCTTACTAGATAGTTCAAAGAAACGCAGTACTTGAGGAATGTACTTGTACTCTTCAGATGAGGTTTTAGCAACTTGAGCGCAGTGAAGTGACAACACACGTCAGAAATGCTTGAATTAAACCAAAATTTTAGTGAAATTAGAAAAATTCCCCAACCTACATCACTGCAAACTTCTTTTCCAACCCAAATGTGCTTTCATCCTATTTCAAAAGGATGTCTTGGAATGAGACAGGAAGGAATTTTGCATGGTCACTCAGCATACAACTTTATCTGCAGCAGTTACAGAGGTAGATTCATAAGCACTGGGCTTTGTCCTGAACTGAGATTGCATCCACAGTTAAAATATGTTGACCAGCAATGATTTTCATTCACCACTGATTTCCACAGCTTGTCTGAGGTCTCCAGATCCATTTTCTAACTTTGAGGTGTGACTTCCCAAGCAATTCCAGCAAGATTAATTCTCCATTGCCCTGCAGCCTGTGCAGTCAGTTCTGCCCTTCTAAAGCAGTGGCAAAATCTGGTTCATTATTAGGATTTTACACACCTTTTGCACCGAAGGAGAAGGCATAAGAGTGATGCATGACCACACTAACCACAAAGCAGTGAAAGACTGGCCCAATATTTTATTGGTTGTTTCACAATGATGCAAAACGTTACTCTCATTTACCACCTGCAGATATCAGACCACACCCTCCCTTAAGTTTCCAAAAGACATTCACTGCGCAAGGTCTTATTTTAGCCATGAAGTCTCACATTCTTCTCCTCACTTTCCTTCAGTAACTTACAGTCTGGAGTAGACAGGAGCAGCAGACATGAGTTATTACAACTTCCAAACTCAAAGGACTAGACTGCTGCTGAAAAGCAGTTTGCAAAGTGGCATTGGGTACGTACCAGCAGGTGTAGATTTTCTTTGCTGTGTCGTGGTTGTTGCGGATGTGTCTGCGCAGGCTGTTGGAGGCGTTGAACGAGCGCTCGCACTGCCGACAGGGGTATCTCTTCATGGACTGGCAGGAGAAGAGAAACAGCTTTCAACAGCAGGGACATGGAAGGCACTGACTGGATTCTAATTCCCATGCTCTTCACCTGGACATTACCCCTCAGATGCAAAAAAATCCCTAACATAATATGTAATTCTACTGATGGAGATCACTGAGATTTTGAGATCCCACTTAGATTCAGCCACACAGTTGGGTAATACCAGCACTGATCTTATAAAAACAGGACTACTTAAAGCACATGCTTGATTTTATTGATGTTTTTATTAAGAATTACATATATGCTTTTCCTGTGGGCTCATTTCACTAGTGGACTCCACGCAGAATTCCCTCAGTGGAAGGTCCCTTAGGCCTCAGAAGGCAGCAGGACCCCAGTTAAGTACAAGGTCACTTACCCTTCTCCCTCCTTGTAACTCAGCACAAGAAAAGGGCAAGATGCTAAAAAGCATCACACGGGCCCTTCTGTTATCCATGTATGATATTCATATCCCCCTAAGAAAGTCTGCCCTGTAACCAGCCTCCTCCAAAATTCTCCTACAGCCCTTTATATAACCTGCATGCACATTTCAGTTAAAAACTTCTTAGACTTGTTTAATGAACACATATATGTATTAAACTGAAATATTTGGCCAATTTCCTACTTCTGTGACATTCAAATGGGAAAATCCAGCACTCAGCCTGCCCTCATCTTCTCTTGAAGTGAGTGCATCATCAAGTGGGACAACCCAGCCCTCCCCAAATCAAGCTAGAAGGACTCAAACACCATGATCCAGATTCCCATTCATGGCTGGGTGACTCAGGATATCAAACAAGAAGTCCTGATGCCAAAGTACTGAGAAATCTGGCTGCACACAACATCTTGGCCCATGCTCTGCCAGTGACAAGGATTAGCTTGACAAAAGTAGGTCAGGCCAACGCAAGGCTTGAGCAGGATAAACACACAAAAAATTGAGATTTGCAGTTCTTGTAACAACAGCCCTGCAAAGGGGCCTGGAATGCAGGAGACTGGTGTTCTTCCCCCGTTCTCTAGCTCAAGTATTTCATCCCAGTCCTTACCCTTCCATGATTTCTCTTCATGTGGGACACATAGGTTTCCCTATCAGGGATCCACTGTGAACATTCCTTGCAAGTCCAACCAGTTCTTCTCAGTCTGGACTTAGATTCGGGATTATGTCCTTCCACCCTCATGTCTTTCCTTGTCAGAGGAGAGGGGGAAGTCCCGTTGGCTACCAAAAGCTCCTTTGGTGAGGTATGAACCTGGTTCCTCGAAGCCTTCTCAGACTTCTGCCGAAAGTTTGAGAGCTCTTCAGGATTACGGGGGACTCCGTGAACACCCTGTGTAACAGTAATAGTGGAAACGCATGGAACATTTACATGTAATTGATATTTCACACCTTTATTTATAAATAAATACCATTTACTATTTAAATACATGATTTAAATCCCCACTGGCCAAACAATGTGGTGTTGTCTTGCTCCTCTATGTTTTCCCATTTCTCCTAGAAGCTGCTGCAGTGCCTTCCCCAACAAGAGATCTTCCCAAAAAACACGAAGCTTCTATTTCTGTTTCCTGCATGGCAACAGCTGCTCCTTGGTGCTGCCTGTTTAGCATTTTGGATGAGCCCTGGGAACTCTGGTTAAACAACAAAGATGTAATGGAAGAGAAATTTCAATTGTCATTATTTCAAGAGCCTAAGCTCTAAAAACACAGAGTTTTGGTAAGCTCTGAATGAAATTGTTGGTATCCTGGGGGCTCTAAAGCTGCTTCATCTTTGCTCAAGGGATGGGAAGAGAAAATGTTTAAATTTTTCCAAGTCTATTTCTTTCAATTTCACTCCATCTATTGATATTTACATTTTTCATGGTCCAAAACTTTGCTCCTGACATATAAGACCATGCATAAAGCCAGGAACCAGCCTTATAAGGAATATGGCTCTAGGCTTTTTGGTTATTCAACAGGCCAAGATCCAAAAGTCCCCCAAAAAGTTATTTTAACGAAGAAAATTGAATATAAGGAAAATAATCTAAAAATGAAGAGTTGTGGGAAAGCAAAAGCAAGTAAAAGAGCAACATACCAAAGAAACCTCAAGAAACTCCCCCAGGAACAACAACAGTTCATCCACACAAAAGGCTAATTTAGAGGTTTAATTGTGCACAGTAATAATGGGTAAAGTTTCAACACATGAAAGCCCCAGGCATTTGGAAGTCTTTCTGTGGGTTAGACACCAAACCAACCTCCAAACACAAGGTCTCAGCTGAGAAGTCTGTGTGCTTTGCACCTGGCCCAGGTGATGACCACAGAAGCCACAGCACTGCCAGCTCCTCAAGAACACAGACACATCACCTTTCTCCCCATCTGGAAAGCTCTGGAGTGTTTCAGTGCCCATTACTCCATTGTTACACCACTGGGGTAAAACAAATGAGGAGCATGGAAAAATGAAGAGATTTCTCTGCAGAACCAGTAGCAGGAAGCAGAGCTAACTCCTGCTCTGCGATGCTCTAAACCTGAGGAAGATGAGGAGGCACATGGATTCTTTATTTTGCATGTGGCACACACTAGACAGCACCTCCTAAAAACTCTACCACATGAAGGTGAACTCAGAGGAGATGGGGGAGTGCAATTACTACCCTGCCACAGCCAAAAAGTCTTCAATTACCTCAGAGGTTAAGAGACAAAGTTTTGTGGTGAAGATTTTGATGTGCTGATGCACAGACTGCTGCAGGCAGGTCCCTGGGCTGGGATCTGACAATGAACCACAAGGTGAGTATCTCAGCTCCAGTTTTTTAGCACTGGGGATAAACACCTCTTTGAAGGTCCTAGCCTTAATCTCAGCTCTATTTTCCTACCTATAATGCACCAAGATAAGCAATCATCGACTTCACAGGAGGGCTTCAAATTGCAATTCATTACTGCATGCAAAGCACTTCCAGATTTGCAAGTTAAAGACATGGGGGAGAGAGTAAGGAAGGAGTTTTGAATGGGTTTTGCTTTCAGGAATGAGCTAACAAATCTTCTGGCTTTCTCAGTGTTAGTATAAACAAAATAAAGTCACTGATGGAAAAAAAGTGTCATTTTTTTCTCTTCATCAAAGGGAAAGAAGACTGCAAGCTCTTTCTTCAGAATGCCACTGAGAAATCTTCTGAGACAATTTCCATGGAGTGTTGTTAGACACTGAACATAAAAACATCCTGAGTAAGATAACAGAAAAATGTGGCCCTTTTACATTTATGGGATAATCAGACCTGTAAGGCCAGTACCTCCAAGGCAATCACTTCTGCCTCTCTCAGTCCCTTCTTGCAGTCTGGTGTGGTTCAGAGCAGCAGGGAACCAGGCTGTTAAATGCCACAAAACCTCCCTCTGAGGCAGCTGCAAAGGGGCCAAAGCTCTCCAGGGGAGCACCCAAAATGGCAGATTCAGCTTTCACTATATAAATTCAGTAACATTGTGGGCAGAGAATAATTGTTCCTGTCTCCCAACCAAAGAAAAAGCAGCCACATTAATTACTTTCTTTGAGTTTAAGAGGCTGGGGACTTCCAGGGATGGGGACATCCCTGGAAGTGTTCAAGGACACACTGGATAGCACCCAGAGCAACCTGGGATAATGGGAGGTGTCCCTGCAGGAGGTAGAATGAAATGGGCTTTAAGGTCCCTTTGAACCCAAACCAGTCTGTGATTCTGTACTTCTATGAGAACAGAAGAGTTAAAAATCAAAGAGATTTACCTGTATAAACAAGTATTTGTGATACAGCTAAAATGCACCTAGATGAGAGGAACTGCCTGCATTGAGACCAACTAACACAAACCACTCCACTGACATTTCCAGATCCTGTAAATCACTGTAGTCTCTATTTTCCACCAATATATTCCTCAACAATCTTTCACTTCTTGAACCACTTGCCTCACATCGTTGACGTAAAATTCTCCGTGAACTCAAAAAATAAGATCTTGCACCAGTAAGGGAGAGAGTTACCTACCTTAACATGCTGCATTAGCTGCTGCTTCTGCATATACACCAGCTGACACTGTGGGCACTTAAACACTCCCACTAACAACTTGCCGGTGTTCTGCAGGAAGTGCTCTTGGAGCAGCTTCTTCTTGTTAAAGACCATCTCGCAAGAGCATTTGTAGATCACCCTTAAACAATTAAAGAAAGTAAATTCAGTCTCTCTGCCTCAAGAAGACAATGTAAAAAGTTATCTCAGCAACTCCAGAAAGGGATGGACTTCTGAGGAGGGCTGTGCTCTCCATGTATTGTCAACACACACCCACGTGGGTAACTGAACCAGTAACTCAACTGGGAAGAACATCAAAATGCCTCAGGCACATACCACAGCTTGCTAAAAATAAGTTTACTTCTATGCATATGCATAACCCCGTGTGTATGAGCACAGACAGATGGGAGCAAACACAAAGCATACCAGCCAGCTACACACTACTTTCAATCCCACCTTTCCATAGTTCCTCACTTAAAGCACAGATTTTTGGCACTAGCTCAAGCCTTGGAGGGAACAGCTACAGGGTGAGAAAATCAGGGGGCTTCTCTCCAGTGATTTTTGGGGCAACACTGCCTGGGTATAACTCTCCTTTTCCCTTCAAGTGCCAGATGCCCTGCAGCCATCTACCAAGACGTGCCACTGAGGGTCATGCTGGACAAAGAGGTTTAAGTTCCTTTTATGGATGTTTAGCTCTTGCCTGACCAAAGCCCTCTCCTCCTACCCAGGAGACTGTGTTTGTACCAAGGCATGCTCTGGTTTGGAACAGACTCCTGCTGGCAGACAAAGCAGCAGATCATCTTATACAAGGACAGAAACCAAAAGCAGAAAAAAACTGTGAGGGAAAGGGGGAATCCTGGAGCCACCCAGAGAAGGAGAAGAAGAGATAAAGCCAAAACACTTACTGAGTAGTCTTGTGAGGCTCTGCTGGGTGCTGGCTGGCCACGTGAGCCATGGTGCTGTCGGCAGACTTGAAGGCCTTTGGGCAGAAAGAACACTTGTGGAAGACTTCGCAGTGTTTCTCATGGATGTGCACTTTGAGCATGGCGAGGGTCATGAAGACAACTCCACAGTGGATGCACCTGGGGGAGGCATGACAAAGAGCTGAGTTACAGCCACGGCACCACCTCCACCACACCCGTGGAAGGGCACAGAGGGAAGAACCAGGCTGTGGCAGGTCCTTGATTCAATCAGTTCAATCTCTTCTGTATTAATGTGGAAGAGTCAAGGAGGAATACAATACAGGAATTCTGGGCGGAACTCACAGCTAAATGTTACCAACAAGCAAAGAAGATCTATAAAAGAAACCTTCAGAGACTAAAACAACACAAAAAAGAATGAAGATGTGGTTCAACAGAATGCCAGCCCTGTACCTGTGAAAGCCAATTCCAGCACAGGGCACAAGTGAAAGACTAAAGTAAAAGTACCTGATGAGATCTCCCTGTGGCAAAATCAGCACAAATACCAGTTAGTCCTCAGTACAAAATAAAGAGAAAGAATATCCAGTTAGAAATCTTCGGCAATTGCTACCCCACTGAGCTCCAGAAAATCACACCAGCAACAGCAAAGATACTGAAAACAGCAAGAGAAACACCCAAGGAACTGATAAAGCTCATTAAAATCATTAAGATACAGGTGCTGCCTAGAAAATGCTTGTCTGGAAGGGCTGTCTGGGTGCTCAGGGAAGAGAGAGGGAGAAGCAGAAAAGGATCCTTCTCAGCAGCTGAAAACAAGGCCAAGAGGAAAGCAGGGCCACCCTGCTGTTCCCAGCTTGCCTCTCCTCCAGACACACACCTGTGACAGGTCTTGCCTAATATTCCCACAAGATGGCAACAACCAGCAGCCTCACTTCATTTAACACTCCCCAGATCTACCTGCTGTGCTCTGAGATGCCACACTCCAACTTACAAAGGCATGTGAGGATGCAGCCACCTCTCCTCACCTGCCTTGAGCACGCCAGCCACAGGGTCTGCCATCCCATAGGTGCACCTCTGCTGATCTGGGAACAGAACAGCCTCTCCCAAGGATATTCCATCAAAATGACAACAGTGGAACTCTGCTTAAGCCAGCACTGCATGAACAGATGCTAGAGCAGGAGAGCCCAGCCTGGTAATGCAAGGGCCAACCTTGCATGGGTGGAATGTAAGAGATGCACAAGGGATAACCTCCTCACCTTATAAAGAGGTTTTCCCTTCATTTCCCTCCTTCCCCTGAGGGCTGTGTCTGCCCACAGCGCCGTTTTGGGACGTGTGCTCAGCACTGCCACGGCTCTGCTGGCACAGATGGACCCCAGCTATCGTGCACTGGAACAGCTCCAAGCCCGTATCATAAACAAACAAGCTGCTGGAATATCCTTCCCTCCAAACCAGCCTCCCAGCAGCGTTTAGGAAACAAGCCCAGGCTTTGAAGTTGCACTTCAAAAGATCATTAGGCAGAAGCCAGCCTGAAGGAGCCAAACCCTCTCCCCCACACTTTTAAGAAAACACAGAATTGCTGTTTTCTTAAATTTCGAGAGGGAAGCAGTGACAGAAGCTGGTGTGACCTTTGGGGAAGCATGAAGACATTCTGCTGGGGTAGTTCTGCCTTCAAGCCTGATTGTCAGCCACATGAGACAGGGGGAGAGAGACTTTCTAGTACAGTAACACCACAAACCAGGTTATTATGGAAGAATAAATTCCCCAAGTATAAATGGAAGAACAAATACTAATCCTGGCAGTAGAGAATGGCTGGTACATCCAGGAATATCCAACGGGTTTCCTCCACAAATACTCCTTGAACTAAAGAGATGGTTCTGCCTGACGCTTGATTTTGGGAAGTACTTCATTAAGAATGAGGAATGAAACAAGCACTAACTCAGGGTCAAACGATCACAGGTTAATTCAATTTACAGTAAGTGGAAGTCTAAACAACAGCCACGTTGTAATTAAGAATTCCAGTGCCAGAAGGACAAGGTCTCATAAACTAATTAGCTGAACAAAGTGGATGGAGGATGTCAAGGGGGTTGCCATGTAATTCCTGCAAATTGCAAATCCTGCTATCATCCCCAGTGCTGTTGGATCCCTCAGGGCAAGGAGGGTTGGCTGGAAGTCTTAGAAAGCATCCTGTGAGAGGAGATAACAGCTACAAGATGTTGTCTTAACCCTCAGAATGCTTCCTACACCATCACCTTCCAGCCCCTCAATTCTCCAAATGGCACCATGCAGAAAAATTAGTCCAAATTAGTGGGGACAGCTGGAAGGGGCTTGGGAAAAGTGGGAAAGGTGACACTTGAAGCCAAGAAGAAAGGAGCATTATGGACAATCTTGTTGAGTTTCATTTTTAACTGTAGAAGACCATTCTCATTTTCAGTGCAATCACTAGCCATGACTCAACTCCAAATAAAACAACCATACCCCAAATTTACTTGAAAGCATAGGGTTATGAGGAGAAAAGGAAACAGAATAAGGACTTATCACAAAACCAAACCCGTGCTCCAGAAATTCAAGAAAAATAGGGACATAAAGAGAAGCAGCGAAAGCCAAGCTGATCCTGGGAGGCATTTAAAGAATTCCTCAGCTTTTCAGCTCTGCAAGTCAGAAATGTGAAAGAATGAAGTCACTCTGTGACTACAGGGCAGATGCCACAGATCATCTAGATATGGTTCTGCAACCAAAATTTATCTCTTCTGTTTTCAACAGTGTCAGTGACATCAGCCCTGCGGCAGAGATAGGCAGGATAACAAGGATGGCACAGCCAGACATTGACCTGTCTAGTGGACTCAGCTTTCAGAGATGAGTTTCAGTAGATGTGAATTAGAGAAGAAGCTAAAGAAATTCAGCTTTTAGAGAAGCTGGGTAAAGCTAAAAAATCCTTAAGTATAATTTGTGAGCTTTGCCTTCATTTAGATCTTCATTAATGTCCCTGGCACAGAGAGTAGGTATCTGCTAACAACATCTGCAGACAGAAGACTTTAAAACTTGCTGGATTCCCATGTGACACTGAAGTCCCAAGAACTGCACCAAACCCAAGTTAATTTTCTGACATCTCCTCCATTCCCCTTTTTCTGTCTCAGGGAAAACATTTTCTTCTCCAGCTTTCCTCCTTCCCAGATTAAGTCATTTTCAAACAGCCCCAGTGTCACAGCCATTTAATATGTGATGGAATTAATTCTTTGTTGTGGGCTGGGTCTCCTCAAATCAGATCCCACATTAAAAAAACCTTATCTGTATATAATTAAACTCAGAATTAGTTTGTTATGTGCCTCTTGTCTTCACAGTTGAAAGAAAAAGCCCTTGAAAACCTCATGTGATTCAGACCAAACCACACAGCAGAGCTTCCTGAAGTTGCAGACATCTTAAAAGAACATCTCCAAGAGCAGAAATTGCCCTGTTTGTTTGAAATCTCAGAGTATTTAATGACAACCAACAGAAAAAACAGAACTTTGGGGAAACTCAAAAGATCACCCAATCTCATCTCCCAAACAAATCATCATGTGTTAAGAGCTGTGCTGCAGCTCAGGTGTGATCTAAACATGCCATGGAGGGAAGGCTCGTAGGGAAAAGTAACATCTTATTAGAGCAAGCAGTTTAGTTGGAGAAAAGATATTGTACCACATCCACAACCTTGGGAGCTTTCTCCACGTGTCTCAGCTCATGAGAAATGTTTGGAGATTTGCAGGGGCATAGAAGGAAATAATCTATGCCCTTCTCATAAAGGCACACATCCTCAGCCCATTACAACTGACATAAATATAAATTCAGGCCTTAAGGAGATTTACAGGATTAAGATCTGCAATCTTTTTGCTGTAAGTATCAATCCTGAGACATCCAGCTGCAACATGAATTCAATACAAGAGCTTTTCAGCTCAAAGACGCCACAAAATAATGTCTGCTCTCAGAAACCTCCCTTAAATCCAGTTAGTAATTATTTCCTATTTCAAATGTGTTCTGTCATGCAGAAAACCATGCTAGGCTCCAGCTACATCCACTTTCATTTCTGCTGTAAGTAAGACACAGTTCACAGTCACAGAATGTTTTGGGTTGAAAGAGACTTTAAAACTCATCCCATCCACTTCCTGCCATGGGCAGGGACACCTTCCATTATACCAGGTGGCTCCAAGCCCTGTTCAACCTGGCCTTGAACTTCCAGGGATCGGTGTCCTAGTTTCAGATGGAACAGAGTTAATTTCTTCTCAGTAGCTGCTACAGTGCTGTGTTTTGGATTCAGAATGAGAATAACATTGATAAGACACTGATGTTTTGGTTTTCACTAAGTTGTGCTTATCCTGAGTCAAGGACTTTTTTTGTGTGTGTGTGTGTGTGTGTGTCCTGCTCTGCCAGTGAGAAAACACACGAAACTAACTGCGAGAGAGCACAGCCAGGACAGGGACAGCCACAACCAAACCGCAGAGGTGTAAATCCCAGCTTTGCAGGGAGCCTGAGCTGCACAGACCTGAAGCCAACTTTGCGGGAGTAGTGCAGGCAGTTCTCCTTGACGTGGGTCTGGAAGTAGGCGGAGCGGCACACGGCCCCGCACTCGGGGCAGCAGTACGGGGACTTGTGAGCGTGGATCCTCTGGTGGGCACAGTAACTGCACTGGTTGGGCAGCATCATCTGGCACACTTGACACGTCTGATGGAAGAAAGGTTACATTAGTTAGTTGTTCTCTACTTGGGTTTTTTTTCCCCCCAAATTCACTCTAGAAAACTTACAGGTTTAAAGGAAGCACAGGCATATTCCTCTAGCAGCAACATCAACTCCACAAAGCTCTTTAACTAGTGTCCTTATCATCTTTTTCCAAAATCTTCCACAGTTAACCATTCCAAATAATGTTCCATATTTAAACCATATCTTCTATGGTTTATTTCCTTTTTCCCCATAAAAAAAGAAAGCAAGCTCTTTCACCTCTTAGCTCTGATGATGTTCTGAATGCTCAGCACTTTCATTTCCTGACTTGAGAAGGAGAGCACTTTTCTCAAAAAGCACCCAGCCCACACCAAAACATCACAAAAGAGGAGGAAAATTACAGCCTGACTCCAAACACCTGCTGCTGAAGGCAGTGCAGTCCTGATGTGCACCTTCCCCATCAAAACCACTGCTGTGTCTCTTGCAAAATTTCTTTGTTTCAGATGAAATTTGAACTTTCCAAGACCACAAACCGTGTGTTTCCCTTACGTAAACTTCCTGATGCCCAGAAATAATGCAAAGCCTCTTTCTCTCCCTGTTTCATCCTTACTGAAATCCATTTTTACACACATGCTTACTATCAAAACCTCTTTGCAGAAGCATCATTTACTTGACATGTAAAGTTTTTATGTGGATGTATCATCCCATTTTCAGCAGCTGTCAAACCTCTGCTGCCTTTCACAGGTGTCTCAACTCTCTGTACTCCTTCAAAGCCCAGGAGCAGCTACTCCTCCTCTGTAGGAAGCACATTACTGGATGCCTGAGGAGGAGTAGAGCTGGAGTAGATCCAAGCCCACTCTGGGCTCTCCAGGAGCAAAAACTGTCTTCCAACATTTATCATCCCATGCAAAATCACTCCTCTAATTTAAGAATGAACAACAGCATGCAGCTAATTATGGATTATCAAATCAAGTAATTTAACTAAATCATTTCTGTGGACTTCACTGTTGGCAGCCAGGGTAGAAACATGGGACAGAAGCCCCTAAATCTGACAAAAAATAGAATAAAATTAATGGCCAACTCCCTTTTCTGTACCATTGCTATTTCATGTGCTATTCACAGCACTTCCACTGCATAACATACATCAGGGAACAGTCAAAACCCCTGCAGGTATGAGAAAGCATCACTTACAATAAAATGCAAAGCTGTGACAAACCTGAAAGGTTCATGGGGTGGAAGGGAATAAAAAAATTAGGCACTCAAAACTGAAAAATTCAGAAATTGCCAAATATATGAAAAGTTTCAGACGTGATCTGAGATATGTCGCAACTCAAGTTTAGAGGAGAAATGGTTTCCCCAGGAAGGAGAAAAAATTAGTGGAAAAACCACATGGTAGGACTCCCATGTACACACCCATAGGCAATTAAAGGAAACTCAAGAGCATTTCAAATGCTGCAGAAGTCCTCTAATTTCAGCAAAGAAAAACAGTGCAAATGGGCCATGGGAATGGGAAAATGAGAAAGAGAAAAGCCCCCAGGATCTCTCTGCAAGGAGCTGAGCAGGACCTTTAATTCTCCAATGCACTCTCAAATCCCCAAGTAAGAGCTACAAGAAGCAATAAGCAATAAATTCGTAGTAAATAAGAGCAGTAAGTAATAAGTAAGTAATAAGTAAAAGCAATTTTATTGTGTTTAAAATATTTTTTCTAACTGGCTTGAGAATGGAGAATTTATCTCCCTGGCATTGTTAAAATAGGACTTCTTGCTGTGATCTCAACTAGTATGTAAGGCAGAGTCAGCACAACCACAAGCTGAAAGCACCTTTGCCCTAGTAACTCAGTGAGAAACACTCTCTCCAGATCCTGCCTTGTCAAAGCCAATTTAGTTTTGATTTTAAGTCAGTTTGAGGCTCACCTCTTCCTCCCCCGCATGTCATACCACTGCTCCCCAAATCAATCAGCACATGTTAAAAACCTGACTTTTTACCACCCTGTGTGTTCTTGTGGATCTAAAATATGCCAAAACCACTCAGTATCTGATGAGCTCCATGTCTGGGCACTGCTGCCTGGGGATATCAGAGGAGCAGCCAGCTCCCATTACCTCCTGTTTTATGTGAAAGACTCCACAGGGACCAAAACCATGCTAACATAGGGCAGAAAAGTTTGGGGATTCTGAGTAAGAGGCACCAAAATTGTGGTTATCTACTTTAGGCCTGGCAGAAAGCCTGCCAGAAAGTGTGGACACATGATACAGGAATAAAAAGCAAGACTCAGTGAGGATAAGGCTAAATTAATTCATTGCTCCTGCAGACACCATGGAAGGAGCTAGAAGGATTCCCACAATGACACCACACGTCACAGGGGGGGACATAAACCAGCCCAAGCCTCCAAATTCAGATTGTCTTGTGGAGAAGTCAAGACATTGGGCAGTAAATAGACACAGAAGAGAGATGAGACACAAGGATAAATGAGTAAGAATAAGGAAACTCTCATCCTCAAGCAGCATTACTTCTGGACTTGGGAAAAGTCGATGCAGCTTCTCCCTTCTGGCCCCATGGAACAATCCAGGCTCTCCAGAGGAGTCAACAACCCCATGGGTAAGGAAGATCTGAGCTGCAATGGGTCAGGCTACCTGGATTTCCCAAACAGCTTTGCAACATCCTTCACTACAGGATTTTGAGGAAACTAAGGTACCACCACATAAGAGAAGGAGTTTGCTTGGATAAGTAAGTGGTTAGAAGAAAAGAATAAGCAGTCCTTTGACAGAGCAAGGAAGTTCTGCTGGCATTTGGGCTCTTCAAAATAACCTCAAAGTATCTGGGAAAGCTAAACAGCAAAGATTGATGATCATAACCCAGTAACTCAGCATGTTGTAGGTAAGGGCTGACCATGAGGGCTGGCTGCAAAAAGGACATAGGGCTGAGGGCAATAAAATGAACCATGCAAGGAACATACTAGAGCTGAGGAAGGTTCCAGTAAGAGACAAAAAACCATAACTGGTATCTTCCTGCTCACACTCATCCTTTTCTCAACACCTGCAGAAGACACGAGACCAGACATCCTGCCCAGGAGGACTACAGGAGGTTCTGCTCATCCCTTTTGCACCAGGAGCTGCTGCACTTGTCAGGAGCCAATGTGCAGCCACACTGGGCTCCCCACCAAACACTTAGTCTTGGACACGGATTGGTTCTTCCTTTTGCAACTCTTCTGCTTCGTATGAGAAATTATAACTTGGTTCCAGATGTCACATTTTTATCTCTCTCCTAGTTTTCCATGACTTTTCAAAGAAGTCTGGCAGCAATTTGAGACATTCATTAGTCAGTTATTTCTAAAACATGTTACCAGGACAGGATTGAGTTGTGTAATGTCTGTGTTTTTTATACTCCCATAGCCTACGCTTTAATCAAGAGTTATTTATTACAAATTTTCTTTAATTCTGGTTTGCCTGCCACATTTCATTTGGGCTTTTTTTCCACAAGTCACATTCACACACAGACAAATGCTCAGAAGCTCAGCCATTTTGGAATACTTGAGCTGATTCCCATTTTTACTTATTAGCTTCTTCAAAGGGGGAAAAAAATTAAATATTCACTGAGATACAGTGCAGATTGAAAAAATATACTACTTAAAAAAAGTTTGTCTGTTAAACCCAACCCTGTGGCCACAGAGGTGTTTGCAAATCAGGGCATTTATAGTAACACACAGTTTTGCCCCAGACAGTGCCTGTGGAAAGGGAACTGGCATAAGCAAAGAAACATTCCAGCAGTTTTAGTCTCTTTGCCGTTCCAGAGTGAAGTGATGGTGATGGAGTCCACATCTACTTAAAAGCTGCCCCCAGCCTACAAGGGTCCACCTTGACATCATCATCATGGAGCTTCAGTTAAAAACACTCAGGCAGCAAACCTATGGCATGGAACCAGGGCTAGGAAAAAGATTCACAAGCCAAATTATCCCTAAAAAAAAAAATATTACTAAGGACTCAAAGTTAAACAGTCATAGGGGAACAGAAACTGTATTTGCAGACTGGTAAGAGTTCAAAGAATGCCTTCCTCTAACATATTCAAACCAAAAATCCCCTACCAGTGGTGCCATAAAGCCCCAGTTCTTCCCAAATCCAGCCTTTTGCAAGCTATATTTTTTCTGCTTCAGGCAGACCTGCTGGGGCAGCCAAGGGATCACAGAGATTAGCAGGATCCTCTTGCTATTAAAAAAATAGTGACCAATTAGTACTTAAAGTTAACTTTTAACTTCTCAGTAGCTCTCCCTTCCTGCCTGGCTGGGATCAATGCCAGCACCTGTTTCCCTCAGCAGGGATGCTTGGAGTGCAGTGGTGCCATGTGCTGGCTCTGGGAGCACAGCTGGCACACCTTCATCTCTGCCCCGTGCTCCCCTTCCTGCATCCCTCCAGGATTACTATTTGTGGGCCACACTACAGTCAAGCTCCAGATGCCTGGAGGGCTATTTTTCATTTATTTCAACCACTCAGGTGACAGCACAGCTACACAACGTTTTACCAATTTGAGGAGAAGCAGCGGGCAGAGAACTGAATCTGCTGTCGCTGTGATAACTGAACTATACTCCTGCCCAGATTCTCTATAAATGAACACACATCATTACATTAACATGTTCAATTCTTGGACCAAAAATACCCCTTCAACAGAAACTCAAGATTATTCATTTGAAAAAGAAAAATCTAGAACCCTAATGTAGAGATTTTATTCTAATTAACCATATCCAAGCACAACAGCTATTGTTATTTCCTTAGATAATAGTTGTCTATTTTGTCAATGCCACTGGGGGAGCCTGCCTGACCTTCAGCTCACTCCCACTTCGCATCAGTTCATCCTCAGCCTCATTGTTGCATCCCTCCTCCTCCCATCGACCTTTTGTATTTGTATCCTTGAACCTCACTAACTCTTCAACACACCCAAATCCAGTGTCCTCCTCAGACCTGCACCACGACCAACTCCTACACACAGATCTCAATCATCCCAACACACTGATGCTTAAGCTTCAGTAAGGCACTTCAATAAAAATTTATCTCTGGAAACTGAGGCCATTAAACACAAAATGCATTTTTTATACATGGAAAAATTCCTGGTTAAGGCATCAGTGTAAATCTAGAAACTCGACAGCTTAGAGAAACAAAGTGGAATTGCAATGGAAAAATTCACTAGCATCACAGATCTTAGACAATATTGCATCAAATCAGCTTACTTCTGAATTTGAAAAATCTGTAGCTCTTTTCTCTTTATGATCTCAGCTGTAATTTCAAGAATTTCAGTTTCTACATATTTTCTTTTGACCCACTGTACCAGGTTTACGTGGCAAGGTTTTGGTTGAGAGGGCTGAAGGGGTAAAGAGGGGCTGCTGTGAGAAGACACCAGAAGCTGCCCCCAGGTCAGACAGAGCTCTGTGATGGACCTGTCACTGGCCAAGACCAAGCCCTTGAGCAGCACCTCTGGGATAACAGATTAGGAGAAGGTAAAAGATGCAGTGCAGCAGCTGGGAAAGAGGAGTGAGAAGATGTGAGAGTAAGAGCCCAGATGCCAGAACAGGTTCCCCTGCACACCATCACGAATCCAGGGTGATACAGGTTGTCCCACTCTGATCCATGGAGGACCACAGTGGATGTGCCCTGAAGGATGCTGCAGCCCACGGAGAGAGCCCTTGCTGGAGCAGGTTTTCTGGCAGCAACTGTGATCCAGTGGGAGACCCATGCTCTTCCAGCCTGCTCCTGAGGGACTGCACCCCATGGAAAGCATTCATCCCAGAGCAGATCCTGAAGAAATGCAGCCTATGGAAAGGACTCATGATGAAGCTGTTCATGACAGACTGTCTCCCATGGGAAGGATTCCATGATGGAGCAGGGGAAGAGTGTGAGGAGGAAGGCTGGGTGGGCACTTAGTTTCAACTAGAAATCTGAACTCCCACTTGCTAAAATGATCACATAGTGGATTAAGTGAGTTTTCACATCCACACTTTCAAGTCACCAGTGTGACCCCATATGCTACATGGAACACATTCCCTCTCTTTTCTTACACTGGTCTCGTTAAAGGCCTCTGCTCTTTCCTCCACCCTGCAGACTTGCCCTTCCTGCCAACCCTGCAGGGACACTTTCCACTAGACCAGGTTGCTCCAAGCCCTGTCCAATCTGGCCTTGAACACTTTCAGGGATGCAGCAGCCACAGCTTCTCTGGGTTGGAGATTGTGTTTATTGCCCGTGGTGTTTGCAGCAGCATTAGACACTTCAGAGGGCACCTTCTCCTCACAGCAGGACAGAGCAGACCATCACCATCACCACTACCTGGGCTCTCATTCCCCTGCCTGTCACCCACAGAGCTCTCCAGTCACAACCCCAGGTTGCCTGGGGCTGCAACACAGGCACCCAGCTGGAAGAAGAATGCAGGAGCAACTCTTCCTTTTAGTGCCAGCAGACACCAGCTTCCAGCCCCATTTCCATCCTACCCAGGACAACCCCTCTGTCTCCAGTTATCCCCTCCTCCTCACTCTGAGCCATGTCCTGGCCTCCAGTTCACAGCCCTGCTCCTTATCCTCTTCCCTCCAGCTGTTCTCAGTCCTCCAGGGCCTGCAGGACCACCAGGGCCAGGCATGGATGGGAAGGAGGAGAGGGTGGGATTGTTGCCTCAAGGCAACAGATCACAAACTGATTTAAGCAACCATGGAGCTGCACCCTGGCTTTTCTTCCTCACCAGCCTCTCCTCCTCATCCTGATGCTCTGGTTTGGTCTTGGATGCAGGCTCTGCCATCCTGCACTTTGTCTTCACTCCCAGCAATCCCTGCCTGGAGCTCCATTTCCCCAATATGCTTTCATCATAACATCTCCAATCCCTTTGCTTCTATAAAATCCACAGGGAAAACTTCCATATAAAACAAAATCTATCCTTGCTAGTACCTAAGGACTGCATTAATCACTCTTGGTTTGGGACAGGGAGAAAACAGTGCTTTATGGGGCCAAAGGAATTTTTTGCTGATTTTCAACCCACTTGTTTTCTAAATTAAAACATTAACTTGAAGGGGAGAAGGAAGAGAAAGATAGGAAAAATACAACTGCTGCCTTTCTTTTTTTTTGCTGATGGGAAATTATCAGGACAGCATGTGGTTCTACTAGCTCCTGGCAAGTTTTATCCAATAAATTATAAAGCATTGATTTAAGATGGGGAAGGAAGAAGAAAAAGAAAAGACAGCAATAAAATTGCTTTTAAATTACTCGTGTAGGTGGTACAAAAAGAGGACACGTCACAACTCATTGAAAAATTCTTATCAGACAAAAAAAAAAGAGAAAATAAGAAGAAAAAAAGTAAGGAGAACAAAAGGTTCAAGAAAATTCAGAGGTCCCGAGTTTATGTTTTGTACTTTACTCTAGTTGTTAGCTACCTTGGTGGATTTTGGGTGGTCAAGTCAAATAAGAAAGGAAAAGAAAAAAGGATTAAACATCTCTGGTTACCAGTAGATGGACAATTATGCCCGAGAGGGTCAGGAAGTACTTTTAATTCTTGCACATGTTATTGTGCACTGGTCTCTCCTTGCCAAGAAAACAAATAAGCTCTGTCTCAAAACTAGTTTGTGTCTTTTGTTCCGTTACTTCTGCTGCAAAGCCCTTCCTCTTCATTCCTCTGATGATTACAGACTGTCCTCTGATTTTCTACATAAATCTATTTCAATCTGTTCTTGCATCATTATTGCCCCTAAATTAAAAAGCTCATTTCTACAAAGATCACACCAGACACAGGGTAAGAGTGGATACAGAGAACACTCTGTAATGAAAAGCACATCCTAAATGCAGGCACCAGGAGCTGCATGGGCTTTGTTCCTCTCCTGTAATTTGAGCCCTGAAAACTGTCTGATGCTGATGAATTGCCCAGAGCAATTCCTGTGAGTACAGGAAGTACTTCTTGAGGGCAGATTTAGTTTCTGGTGGGGGAAAAAAGTGTCACTTTACTCACCTTAATCCTTTGTCTGCTTCAGTGCTGAAGGAGACCCACCCTCATTTACCAGGTCTTTGCCAAGCTGAACTCATAAAGGGGTTTTAATTTCCCCTTAAGAGATCATGTTTCCATTTCTGGTCATTTTTCCCTCAGTTACTCCAATCTATCCTGATAAAAAAAACAATACACTCCTCTCCAACTCGGTTATTTCTAGCAAGAGACCAAAAATCCTGCCTTTGGTTGCTTTTCGTACCACTCCTACTCAGACTTCAAGGTCATTACCTCCTGTAAAATACTCCCCATTTTCCATGACTTCTTACTTTGTTAGTTTGGTTCAGCAAATTTTTTAACACAGTCACCTTCCAAGGTCTCCTTAACACAAACATTAACTCCACAGATACCCAAAACCATCCCTCAGGAGATCTCATAAAAACCTGATCCCAGCTGCAACTATTTCCAGAGATTCTGCTCCAACCTCACAATCCAACTTCTCCAGTATATTCATTCTTTATGCAGTACTCTAACAACCATCTCATTGAACATCAAGGAGATGAGGATAAACTTATTTCTCTGTTCCAAAAATAAAGATTAATTTGGCATAAACTACACCTACTTAAATATCATTACCCCCTTCATTCCCCCAAGAATCTTGCTCTAGAACACACCACTGTATCAGACCAAACAGACCTGAAGTTACATGAAACATCTGGTACCACCTCTTCAACATCTGGACAAATATAACACCTACACAGAGCACAGCTTCTGGTCTGAACGAATCCAACCTACCAGCTATTCAAATTCCCACACTGCTTCCTTCTTGCAGTTCAGCGATGGAAAAGCAGCACACAGGTCCCATTGAGCAACTTGATCCACAAGCTTGAAAAGAACTGGCCTCACTAGTTGCCAAAAAAAGGCAAAGTCACTCTGATCCATTAAGATGATCCATTCAAAATATATATCTCATAAAACCAGTTCTTTATGTTTCTGAAGTGGATTATTCAAGCCTGTATCCTCCCTGCAAGCTACGGAGATCCCACCCCACCGTGTATTTGGCTGGGAGGAACTGCCTTCATCCTACACATCTTCTGTACCAAAATAAACCCTGCTGTACTCTGAGCAACTGCAATCATGTACATGTTTAAAAATACAACATTAAGGTCAAGCTCTCCATCATTTTTTAAAGGTCTTTCCTTTAGAAAACCACAGCACCTTTTCAACCACATCATCATACCCCTCTCCTCCTCCCACTTGCTCCAAATCTCCTTTCCCTGCTGTCTAGACCACATCACTATCTTTCTTCCTTCCTGCAATAGAACTGTGACCCAGCCATGTCATTCACATTTTGGCCACACCTAGGAAAGTAATTCACCCATTATCCATCCTATTTATGCAGGATTTACCCACAGCCTTGTAGGAGTGCAACACCAGGTATTTCCCAAGCCATCATCTGGAAGAAAGAGAAAAACCAACAATCCCCTTTCAAGCAGCTCTGGGAAACCTGAAAATGTCAGAGTAATTCTCAAAGTCACGGTAAAAAATTCCAACTGAAGTGAAAAGTCTTAAGTATCAGCACAAGGTAAGTTTTCTCATGGAGTAGAGACTGCATAGGCTCTCCCCCCTCTCCAATCCAATCATTCCTGCCTCTTATCACAGGGTGCTCGGCCTTCAGCTTCTGGGTAACTGAAAACATTCTGAAAAATAAGTCTCTTTCTTGCTGTTTCTTTTCTCCATCAGCCCCAATGGATCAGCCCTTCCTTCTTAGCAAGGTGCCACACCAAAGCCATGTCCAAAACAGTTTTTGAGTTAAAAGCATCATAACAGAGCACTTCAAAGCCCGTTTGGTTTCACAAGTTACACTGGATGTGCACCCAAATTTGGTGCCATTTAACAGAAAAGCTTTCAAGAACACAGATCAAAAATCACTTGGCTTATTTTCCACTTTCTAGTACAAACCCAGTTGCTGGGGATAAATTGCTCTTTCCATTATACATTCATCTACCCTTTCCAAGGATCCTCGTTTTTTAGGGACAATCTAGTACCAAGCATCTGAATAGTCAGATTAAAAGCTTTTGGCCATAATACAAAGGGGACCTGCCTTGCTACTTCTTGAAGCTCCTTAGAAGGCATAAATCAAGTCATGTGTTTATGTGGAAAGCATCAGTAATTCCTAGTTTCTCAGTGAGTGAGGCATGGCAAAGAATTTGTGCCTGAATTCTGAGATTGAATAAGAAATTAAAAAGTACAAAAAATTCCAAATTATCAGAGTGCAGGTTTTTTCTGTCTTTAGGAAACTATGACAAGCACACCCCATACCACCACTTCTAAACCAGCATTTCAACGCTGTGAGATAGACATCAGGTATGAAGGAAAAAATACACAGTTTTTGTTCAAAATGCACAAAATTATGATCAAACTCTAGATAATTAGTCTCTTGAAATCTAGGGATGTGGTTTATAGCCAGGCTTGCCCACAACAATTAATACTACTACTGCATCCTGACAGATTGTCCCACCACTGCCACATGCTGTGGATCAAGTACATCAACTGGTGTGGACTGTGGTTTTAACTAGATGTACCAGTATGGACATCAACACCTTCTGCCCTGTGGACATGGTGGTTTTGAACCACTACCAGGGCACTCAAATATGCTCACTACAGGTGTTACATCAATGCCTTCCTCAGCAATCCAATTTCAGAGAATCATAGAATTCCAGACTGGTCTGGGTTGGAAGGGACCTTGAAGACCATCTCATTCCACTCCCTACCATGGGCAGGGACACCTTCCACTAGACCAGACTGCTCCAAGCCCCATCCAACCTTACCTTGTACATTTATGGGGATGAGGCAACCACAGCTTCTCTAGGCAACCCATGCCAGGGCCTCACCCCATCACAGGGATGAATTTCTCTACACCCAATTTCTACCACTGCACCAAAAAACAAGCGTCCTGGCACAACTCTGCAGATGGAAACCAGAGTTTTTAACCACTTCTACCATGTAAGAGAGTGTTTGCAAAATCAGTCACTTGATCCTCTCCTGCTTATACCAAAACTTCTCTTTTTTCTGACCAAAACAGAAAGAACAACACAAGGAATTAACTTAATGCAGAGTCAGGGTATCTTTCAGAAAGAGGTGGCCACGTTCTCCTATTCCAGGAGTTTATGACACACATTCCAACAGTTTCACCTACAACTTTCTCACACCATGATTAATAGTATTACATTCATTAATACCCTATATGCAAAATCTTCAGCTCCTCAGACCTTGATACTGCTGGGAGCTGTGTTATCCACGTGGGACACATGATGTGAAGGTCACCCACACCTTTCCCCTTGGACAGCTCAGAGAATCAGGGACCCCTATGAGACCACTGAATTTCACCCATCCTTTTACCTCTCAGCCCAGTGACATCAAATACCTGGGCTCTGGTAAAAGGCAGTGGGATGGTTTCCATCAGCTACTGTTAAATCCAGACACACTATTACAGGCATGGGGCACAAATGCTTATTTCCTTCAGAAATGTAACAACTTTATTGAAACATGTTCTGGGAACAGCATGGAGCACCACCAGGCAGCCTGGAGGACAGCAGATATACAGTGGAAAAGGACCCCCAGAGCAGTGCATGCATCCTGTGGAGTGGAAGTATGGGAAGATCTAACAGGGAGGAACTGGCTTCAGAAGCTCAAAAGTAGCCTCTTTTGCCAGTGCTTCTCTTCAGAAAAATACCGCAAAAATAATCTCACATCTAGCAGAACTACTTGATGTGAGAGGCGTAAACGCTATTCTTGGTTAAGTTACAGAATAAATTATTTGATTACAAGTTAAAAATACTTACTATCACACATTCTTTTCCTCTTTAAGGAGCTCTTGAATTGATAATCCCACAACAGAAATAAGGAAGTACATTTTTAATGCCACTGATTAACATTTTAGCTCACTTTGGAGCACTCACTGTAGCCCTTCTCCTGAAAGTTTTAATGCCAGACTGCTGACATTTCCTAAAAAAGCATTATAGTTGAAAAATAAGTTCATGTGTTGACAGAGCGCATGGCCCACTGACCTGCCTCAGGCAAAAAACCTGATTATGTGGCCACACTGATCCTTTTTGGCCTCACCATTTTTTATGACATCAAAACCATTCAGCCATAATCTATTTTCTTTTGGTGGCTGATGAATTTAAGATAACAAACTATCTAAATGGGACCACAGCAACCTCAATACTCCTGCAAGCCATTCAAGCAGCACAGGGAGGCTCTGGAGAGTGCAGGTGTTGTGACAGCCATGGCAGAGATGTGGTCATCCTCCCAAATGCTGGCGTGGAGTCCTGGTTTTTTGCAGCCCTTGCATTGGGAGCCAGCTCTGCTGGCAGCCACACCGACCTGGAAAGCTTTCACCTCATCCTAAGAGATAAGGAGAAAGAAGTCCTTCTCCTCTTCAACTGCAGACTGGTTAACACTTAAACAAGACTGACCGTGTCTTCCTAAATAAAAGCCATAAACAAAGTGTATGGTCCTGGTACACAACAATAATCATCTTCTCTTCATCAGGAGAATCCTAAGATGGAGTTTAATTTAAGGGGATTCCAACCAGGTCCATAAAGGTGGTGGAGACCTGAGCAAGGCAGCACAGGAGGAAGGCAGGAAGCCACTATTGAGAACCCTGCCATGCACCCATTGGCCCTGTACCACCAGAAGGGCAAAAGCAGCCAGAACCAGCCTTCCACCCCACATACCACAGCAGGCCTGTCCAATACACAGCTGACCACGCCAACAGCAACAATAACACCTGATGTGCAGTGCATCACACGGAAGGTTCTGGCACCAGTTCCAGGAAAGGCATCATTAAACTATGCTAGATCTTCTCCAGCCATGCTTACAGCACAAAAACCTGTTTCAGGTAACGCTGCACTGATCCTCCCCTACAGCTTTTTTGCACACCTCATCCAAGCGATCTTTCATTCCCATCACCTTTCTTTGACACTTGAGGATCTCCGTAGTCTCCTTACTATGCTCTTTTTACTGGCAGAGGGTAGAAAGAAGGCAAGCAAACAACACTAAACATCTCTTCACACGCGTGTCTGGGCTCATGTGCATTCCAAATTCTCCCCATAAGCACTTTTTTAGGCAAAGCAACTCATTTGCCATCACGGATGCCTACTTTTCCCCTTAAGGACAACCTCTTTAAACTCGGAGTGATTTAAGTAATAACATTAAAATGATGACTTACCAGTCTCTCATTATCTTCTGAGGTTCTCTGGTAATGAGCTGCTAAAGAAGTGTAATCCTGCTCCTGCTTGTTACACTCCAAACACTTAAGTCCATGACGGATTAGCCTCTGTGGGTCTGTGTAGAGAGGCAAGGCTGGCTGAGTGCTCGCAGAAATCCCTACCCCGCCTCCTGAAGCAGCACTGGACTTAGGTGGAGGAGAGGACGAGAGAAAAGTCTGAGGAGCTGGAGAGACTGAAGAGCTTGTAGAAGGTGAAAACATTTGGTCTACGGAAACTGGTTTCATGAGCAGCTGAGAACACTGCATGATAAATCCTTTGCTCTTATGATCTCGTGCATGTTTAAGCAAGCTACACTTATTAAAAAAAAGGAGCATAGTTGAACACTGAGTGCACATGACTTCAATGTGAACGCTTCGCCTACTATAGTGTTGAGTCAGGCTTTTCTCTAAGGCAAATGAGTCCCCACATTCCAGGCAACAATACCCAGAGGCAGGTAAATTAATACTAGTGTCAGGCGGGGGGCTAAGGTTTGGAGTATATATGGGCACTGGATTGGCACTGTGCAGCACTTTATGGAATGCCTCCATGACAACGGGAGCAGCTTTCTTGACTTGGTGCACCAGTGGCACTGACATCTGTGTCACTTGAGGCTGGTTCCGCCTCTGTGCCGAGGTCTTCGCTGTAACAGAAGCAGCAACACTGTGGGGGACCAAGTTGAGATTTGCCAAGTGCACAGCTTTGGGAAGAAGGCTGGAGGTGGTGGTGTTGGATGTCTGCGTCACGGAACCCTGCTGCTGCCTCTTGACCCCCACTTTTATGGCACCGCCGCCGCAGTTTGGCAGTGGAGATAAGGACACGGTACAAGTGCTGTTTACAATATCCATTTTGATATTGTCTGAGTAAGGGCTCATTACATTTGACAGCTGAATAGCCACAGCAGCCCCGTTTTTGGCTGAATTCCTGCCAGCCTCACCTTCTGTAACTGCACTAGTGTCAGGGGATGGGAAAGATTTGATAAACTCTTCGGCAGAAGAGGTTTCTGCAGGTGACTCTTCTGAAGATTTGCCCAACTCATCATTTTCTGGCAAAATTCTAGTTACAGTCCTTTTAATTTCACCAGAAGATGTCTTGATAGTCTTTATTCTAACTTTGGGAATAGCTGGCGGAGAGCCAGCTGCCATGGAAGGAGAGCCTTTCCCACTGCTGTCACTGCACACACTGCGAGGACTCTCAGGCTGCTTGCTAGCCTTCCTTACCACCTCCAAGGGGCTTCGGGGACTCTTTGGTGACTTGGGCATTTTTGGACTTCCCTTTGTCCCGTCTTTAAAAGGACCAGGTTCCTTGGTAAAATTTGGCTGATCGCTTTTTGGAATACACACAACCTTTTTGGCCTGAAGAGCTACTAATGCTGCCACACAGGATGACAACTTGGAATGAGTTGGCTTTAGCCTCTGCCGAGGTGGTATTGAAGAAGACATGTTTAGCTCGGGCACAGACCCCTTGCTGTCTCCTAAATGGTTGTGAGGGAGGTCTGCAAACACCAAGCCTTCCCCTAGAAAGCTGTTGGTATCTAACAAGTCCTTGTTTGACTCTGCAAACCTCTCCACTGCTCTGTCTTGCTCTCTCCTGCTCATTTCCAGCCTATTCTCTGGCTGGCAGTGGATTTCTGTCTTCTGTTCTTTTTTACAGTACTGATCAAACATGCTTAATTCAGGCTCTGGCACCTTCCTAAGATGATCTAGGACTGAAGCCCCTGTTGGTACATATATTGAAGGCGGTGGAAAATAGGGAGTTTGGGCATGTTTGGGTTTATCCCCAATACTGTTCTCTTTGAATGTATCCTCTGGTTCAGGGCTGGAAATGGGGCTAAACTGACTAAATGTTGGCAAAGGCTCTGACTTGGACTCGTCCAGTTTATCAGAGTAACCTCTCGAGCTGTCACCATTAATAAAAGTTGACTCAAACTTGCCATAATTATGAACTAAAGCATGAGCCTCAGCTGGCAGATCAGAGCCACGAAACCCATTGTGTAACAGACCAGTTCCAAGGTGATTCCCCTCCTTTTCTGCCTCAAAAGACTCCTGGCGACTTGTGTTCTTCACTATCACACTCACAACAGGTGCATCAGAGGGAGGCAGAGAGTGGGATAAGGACACATTCTCATCGATGCACATTCCCGATGACTTCAGGTGATTCTCACTCTCCTCCCCAGCTGATGGAATGGCCTCCTTAGCATCGAGACTAGTTGGATCAGGGATGTCAAAAGCAGCCAAGAGGTCATCAAAGTCGGGGGTTTTCATGTCCCCCATGATGAAAGCTACAATCAAAAGCACAAAAAATACTTTGTCAAATAAATTTCCCCCATGGACAAACTTTGTAAGACTCACGTGCATCAACATCTGTGACAAAAGTCACAGCTGCCCAAAGCCTGGGATGTGGGCAGAGCTGCTCCTCAGAGGTGCTTCCAGCAGCATGGTGAGAGACAGCACACACCCCCTTATCTCAGGATCCCCAAGAACAGAGCTGGTACAAGCATGACCTTTGAAATGACACCCAGCTCACGCAAGGGACATCTTTTCAACCTGTCAGGTGCACCACCAATGCAAAGCCAGCCATCATCACGAGCCTCAACAGAAGGTTCTGAAGTACATTAGCAGAGGGGATTTTTTTGTTTGGGTGGGGTTTTTATAGAGCTAATAGGCAGCAATCACTGCTGATTTCTCAACAGATTGTAACATTTGAAGAACTCAGTACTTTCTGGAGGAAGAAAGGCAGGGGCCAACAGGTGGCCCAAGAGACACAGACCTGAAAAGTGAAATGACTCCCTACCCTGAGCAATTTAAATAACAGAAGTCTTCAGTAAATATCTCAATACAACAGCTCCAAGAAGGATTACTTGAAACAGGGACAATCCTTAATTAGAATGTGAAGCAAAAAACATCCAAAGATTGAATAAAGAACTATATCCAAATCCTAAGAAACTGTGTTCCCAGCCAGCCCTTTCTTTCTAAGCTCTTCAGAAAGGAAGTGGGGACTTGGAGCACTCAACACAGCAACCTACAACAGCAATAATCAAGCTCTGATGAGATGTATGAAAACTGACAGCACAGAATTACTAGAACATTTATGTTCACTACTGTCAGGGATACTGGATTTACACTGTTAAACCAAAATATTTTCAAGATGCTACAATATAGAGACTTCACAAACATTTAATGAGTCATTCTTTTAATGTATTTTATTTAAACCCTAAATTTATGTGAACTGACGCATGCTGTACATAAGGGAGGGCAAAAAAAAAAAAAAAAAACCAAAACATGTCAACAGAACTAGCAGGGCACCAGTTCCTGCTTGGCAAGGAGCATCCACTGACAAGGTAAGTCCTGCCACTCCACTTGGGCTGCAACAATGGTGCCAAAGCCAGCAGCAAGCCAGGGAGACTGAGGGGGTGGCAGGATTCCAGGACAACAGGGAAGAACTGGGAGCAGAGGTGCAGGCAGAGAGGAGGACCATGGGACAAGGCAGAAGGAGATAGAGAAGCCACCTGATGCCTTCCCAAAAGGGGCCTGATTTAAGGCTTCTGTTGTTATTGACGATTCAGTTTAGAAGTTTGTCAAGCATCACATTCACACCAAACAAAGCTCAACCCTTCTGGCCAGGCTGCTGGAATGAGGAACAGCTCCTGGGCCAGGAGAAATCAGAGTAGAGCACAGGGACAGTGGTCTTGGAGCTTTAGCTCAGCCATTCCTCCAGACAAGTCTCAGAGGTGCTGCTTTGCTTAATCTACTGCAAAACACCATACAGAGATTTACTTGGCTTAAAAGTGGCTTGCTGTGGCTGGACTTAAACTCCTTCTTAAATTAAACCACAAATATGAAGGTCCACAGAGGGCTGTGCGCTAATTTGCAACCACGTCCCTCAAGGAATCACAGCTGGGCATGAAATCCCTGGAAGCCCAAATTATCCACACACTCCATATCCCCAGCACTTGATAAGGACTTGGGAAACAACACAGATTACTGTAATTGGCAAAAGCATGGACCTGAAACTTCCCGTTCCTCTGGGTGGGAAAAGCTGTACCAGCTGGGAGAGAGCTAGGCACCATGCAGCTCCCAAAATTTCTGGCACACAAAACCTTCTGCAAGGAAGACACTTCATTCCATAACCTGGCATGATTGAGTTCTGTACAGAGAAAAATGAGCCTGCCAATTACTCTTGACCTTCCCCTTCCCACTCTGGAACACCTCTTTGCATCTGTTTTAAAATGCAAGACAAATCCCACATACCTGCAGCATCTCAAAATATCCTTTTCTTGGATGAAACCTTGCTTTTTCAGAAGCATTTGTGTTCGTCTCCAAGTCTTATAAAACACCACTTTACTGTCTTTGCAATCATGACGGCACAAGTCTCTACCCAAGTATTTATCCACAAAACTGCATCTTAAACTTGTCATACACAAAGCTACACTTCCTCAGAATAAAGCAAGTTTTGACCCAGATTCTAGAGAGTAAGTATCTTACCAACAGAAGTTATTTTTAAATAACAAATTTAAACTTTTGACTTAATACTGTTTATCTCTGATCACAAATAACAAACAGAAAAAAGATATTAAAGGAAATTATGTAAACTAGCTTGTGAGGAAAGCTGAAATTAAAGACCTTTGTCCTTACTCCATCATTCTTGTGCAAAGGACTGCAAACCCAAGCTTGGGATCCAACGAAAACATGGAGGTTGATATTTGCAAAGCAGTATAAGAAGTGAATAAAATGAGCAAAGAAGGACTTACAGACTAAAAAGTGTATTTCAGTGTGCAAACCCAACCTCACTATAGCATATTTCTCCAGGAATCAGGAAATCTAGAAGGCTCCAAGCCATCCAAAAATGCCCTGGGAAAGGATGTCAAATCCTATGGCCATGTGCTATGCATAAGCTTCAAAGTCAAGGAGAGGCACCACAGGACCCACTTCCTCCACGCACTCCTTACAAACCTCTTGCTAGCGGTGCTACTCCCAGGGACTTCTGGAGACTGGAAGTAGACGCTCTGCAGCTTTCAAACTAGGGAGGAGGTTTGAGATTGCCACTTAATAGTGAAGCATGAAACCCCAGTTAAGGAAATTAATCATAGAACGGCTGGGGTTGGAAGGGACTTTGATGACCACCTAGTTTCAATCCCCTGCTGTAGGGGATTATTTATCACGTACACTGCCATTACTAAATATTGGTAATTCTGTAAAACAACTGTGTATAAGGGAAAACATCTGCCAAGGGCTACTCAAGCCCGGCTGGTGTCTCCGGGAGGGGATGCAGAGACTGCATGACACTGGAATCCCATGGGAAGGCAGGGATACCGGAGCCGGGGAGCGCGGGGAAGGCAGGGGTGAGGGAAGAGGCCGCTGTCAGGGCTGCGGAGAAGGCACGGGGCAGCCGCAGCCCGCGGAGGGCTAAACCGGAGGGCGGCTCAGTGGCAGGCGGGACCCGGGGCTGTAACACCCGCGAAAGTTTCATGAGCCCGGTGCGGCTCTCGGTGCGAACGGGGCCGCTGGGCTGTGGACTCGTCCGGCCCGTGGCACTCCTGCAGACACAGAGACACACACCCCCGCACACATCCCCACACACGCCACCCCCATCCCACGCCGTCCCCACCCGAGACAAAGGCCGGCCCCGCGCCCCCCGCGCTGACAGCCCGGCCCGGCCCGGCCCGGCCCGTTTCGGCCGCGCAGGCGCTACGGATCCGCGGGGTGTCCAGTACTGGTGCGCGGCCATGCGCGGGTCTCGCGCGGTGCCCCTGCTGCCCCTGCTGCTGGCATCGCTGCCCGCCCTCAGCCCCGCGGGCGCGTCTCAGCGCTCCGGCGGCAGCAGGTGGGTAGGGAATGGGCTTCTGCCGCTACTAGCGCCGGCCGGAGCGGGCTGAGGCAGGCCCGGGGACCGGGCCCGGGACGAGCTCCCGGCGGGAACTGTGGCTTGGCAGCCTGTGCTTCGCGGTGGTGTTGCCGCCCGGGCCCAGGGACATCTTAGNCCTTCCCTTCCCTTCCCTTCCCTTCCCTTCCCTTCCCTTCCCCGCCGCCGCTCCCCTTTCGGGAGGCTCCTGACAGAGGGGTCCACGGGCGCGGCCCGGTCCCGCCGCCCCCTCACGCGGCCGAGGCCCCGCGCTCCCGCTGTTCTGAGGTTCCCTCACCGAAACCTGCCCCGAGAGCGGCTCCCGCTGCAGTCCCCGCTCCGTGTCTTCAGCTCCTTCCTCGCTGTGTCCCACACCCAGCCTGATGCGGTGTGCTCACAATTACACCGATCGACCCACTGATCTCACATAAAGGCGAGAGCGAAGATGTGTGGAGCTCCAGGCTGGTGAGCCTCACCCTGATCCCTGGGAAGGCGGCGGAGCCAATAACCCCTGGAGCCGTTTCCAAACACAGCGGGGACACGGAGATGTCTGGGATCTGTCCGCACAGGTTACAAAGGGCTTCTGTCCCTGATCCTTCTGCATGGAAATTACTAGAACGGTAGATTTAGATTAGAGGTTAGGGAGACATTCTTCCATGTGAGGGTAGTGAGGCCTCCTTGGTTGCCCAGAGCAGCTGTGGCTGCCCCATCCCTGGAAGTGTCCCAGGCCAGGTTGGATGGGGCTCGGAGCAACCTGGGATAGTGGAAGGTGTCCCTGCCCATGGCACGGTCTGGAACAGGATGAACTTTAACGCCTTTTCCAAGCCAAACCTATTCTATGGCAAGTTCAGGGGATGAGGAGAGGGTGGTGGATATTGTTTATCCTCCATCTATGTCCAATTCCAACTCCTCAGCATGAGAGAGACATGGACATACTGGAGAGACTCTGGCAAAGGGTCATGGAGGTGATGGTGTGGTTGAAGCACCTCCCCTGTAAGGAAAGGCTGGGAGAGCTGGGGCTGTTCATCCTGTGGAAGAGGAGACTCAGGGAGGGCTCATCCAGGTCTGCAAATGCCTGCAGGGAGGGTGCAAAGAGGAGGGAGCCAGGTTCTTCCCAGTGGTGCCCAGTGCCAGGACCAGAGGCCATGGGCACACACTGATCCACATCAAGAAATGCTTTTCCCTGTGATGGTAACCACAGGCTGGCAGAGGTTGCCCAGGGTGGCTGTGGAGTCTCCATCCTGGGGAGGTGTTTGAAAGCAGTCAGGATTTTCTGAGCAGACAGCATTAGCTGGCCCAGCTTGAGGCTGGACCAGATGACCTCAGGAGTTCTTTTCCAACTTTAAGTACTTTGGGATACTGTGAAGTGTGTTGCATCAAGGTGTGGATATGCACACTCCCATCATAATAAATAAACAGTATTCTTTGAGGTTGTCTTCCTATGAACTGACATTTTAACCATCTACCCCCAGCACCAGGCATACATCACTCATACTACATTTGTTTCTCATCTAGTTAAATTGTTGGGTTTTTTTTCTTTGTCATCATGGGCAAAAAAAAAAAAAAAATCAGTTTTTTTTCTAGTTGACGCATGTAGCTTCACATCCTTGATTTCTGAATCAGTGTCATCACTTTTCTCTTTTTGGAGGCGACAGCCAGTTTCCAAAAACAAGCAAAAGGACGAAGAGAGTCACAAACAAAACATTTTCAAAATTGCAACTGTTACCTCTAATTTTAGCCCATGTCTACGAAAACCTCTAAATTGTATCTAGTACGAGAGCTGACATTTGTTACACAGCTTACTAAGAGCTATCACAGTCCTGAACAAGTTGCGGCTTGCTGGAAAGCTGTGGCAATCTGAAGGATTGTGATAATTTAGAAATGTAATGCCAATGGGAATTTAGCTCCATCCCTCAGATGGCCGAGGAGGAGAGACAGCCCTGGAGGGACTGGGGTCCCTTCCTCAAGGCAGCAAATACACAAAATGTTTTAAGGCGAGTCTATGTCTCTCAGCATGACCTAAAAACCACCTTCCTCTTCTTATTTGTAGTCCAATGTTGTGATGTGGCAAATCTGGAACCAAAACATCTTCCTCCTCTTTGTTTTTCTTTTAAAGTTTAAATTTGTCCCTTTAGGCTTGTTTTGTAAAGGTTGTGGAATCCCCACCCCTGGAAGTATTCCAAGGCTGGACAGGTCTTGGAGCACCCTGATCTAGTAGAAGATGTCCCTGTTCCATGGCAGGGGTGTGGAACGGAACCTTAAGGTCCCCTCCAACCCAAACCAGTCTGAAATTCTGTGATTTGATGTAGAAAAGACAAAAGCTGTTGATCTAAGGAGACCATGTACAGAGCAGCCCTCTGCACTTGGGAGGCACTGAGGCCTGAGCAGGGAGCAACATTGGTGGGACCAGCTGGTGGCACCTCAGAGAGGGAAGCCCCTGCATGAAATACTCTTAAGTTACATCCAGCTATATGTGAGACCTTAACTTTAAATTCTTAACCTGCTTGGGGTTGTTGATGCTTGCTTTTTAGTTGGGGGAAATGGTTCTTCCCGGGTGCTGGTGTGTTGTTGAAAAGTGTAGGAGGCAGGCAGGCTGGCAAGGACAGTGAGACCCATTTTATTTTTAATAACAAACATCACAAAGTCTTGAGCATTCATGTCTAAGCAACTGTCAGTTTTCACATCAGCAATTCATTTGTTTCTGCCAGACATCTATGTTGTAGTGAATTACCTTGAGCTGGTTGCAAAACTTGCCTGTTACAAAACTATAATTAATGTTTCAGAAACTCCGGGGAAGATTTGTTATTGGCACGGTGAGTGTGAATCCCCAGACACAAACATTCCCCTAAGATAACACCATAGCCCTTGGTGTTACCTACACACACATGAAAAAAGTGGTGTAACTTAAATCAGGGTAATTAATTACACAGATGTCTTCTGCATACATTTAAAACCATTTACAGCTATCACTTTGGCTTTTTGGTCTCACTCACTCCTAGGCCTGCCCTCTTCAGTGCCCCAAACTGTTTTTTCCATCTTTTTCCTTATTGACACAAATATTGATGAGCTGATGCATGTCTTGGATGAAGATCCCTCTGTACAACCACTGATCCACCATAAACACAGGAAAACCTGCCTCTCCTCCACATCCATGCTCACTCAGCACAACTTGTAGTGGTTGTGATACCCTCTTGCAGTGATGGAGCCCTGACCTTAAATTCCTGAGTCAAATCTAAGAGAACAAATCCATGTGTCCCAGCGAGTTTGGAAAGAGGAATAAAAACCATAATGTGGCAAAATCCCAATAGAGAAGGACTGTTTCATACCCTGACATGTTTCTGAATCCCATTTGTTGGAATTTGGTGAATTCCCACTTGGAGACATGATGAGATAGACAGATTTCTTGCAGGGAGGTTGCAGTCAAACCCTGCTGAAATGCCAAGGATGCACGTTGCCCATATCAGCTTTTTCTGGTGCAATACCAAACCCATTATACTGCTTGACCAGAAGATTGGGAGAATAACTTCCAGAAAGTTTTGCTCACCCATGAGAGCTGCAGGCTCCAGTGCAGTATGGACATGCTCCAAGGTCTGGGCAAGCAAGGACCCTCTGAGCAATCCTCTGTGCTGACAGCAGAGCCCTGGGCTCCATGTTGCTCTGCCTGAGAAGAGCTGACAGGAGCACTTGAGGGGCTCCTCATGACTGCTGAACACGAGTGGGATTCACAGTGGCCCCTCTCCTTCTCCAGCTGCCTCTGAACAGACTCACTCCCACACTCCAGCCTATGGCAAGAAAACCTTCTCAAGATCCTCTTCTGATGAAGCAATGTCTCCTGTGCCTGCAGTGCTGGGCCTGCCGTGCCTGGGGAACACCATGATTTCCCCATACATTTCCCAGGGTGACAAGGGCTTGAGCTGTTCTTGCCTTTGTGTCTCCACTTGCCCCATGCAATGGCAGTGGGACAGCTCTGTGAACTGCAGAGAACTGACCCAGGCTTGTAAAACTCTTCAGGGCAGAAAGTAAACTTTGAATCGTCCCTCATCATAGAATCATAGACTCATTTTGGCTGGAAGGCCCTCTAAGATCATTGAGTCAGACCATTAATGCAGCACTGCCATGTTCACCACTAAACCATGTCCCCAGGTGCCACATCCACTTGCATTTTAAATCCCTCCAGGGGTGGGGACTCCACCACTGCCCTGGGCAGCTGAGACAGTGCCTGAACATCCTTTCAGTGAGGAAAATTTTCTTAATATGCAACCTAAACCTTCCCTGATGCAATTGGAAGCCATTTCCTCTTTTCATCCTGGGAGCAGAGCCCAATCCCCCCCCAGGTGCCCCCTCCTGTCAGGGAGTTGTGCAGAGCCAGAAGGTTCCTCCTGAGCCTCCTTTTCTCCAGGCTGAGCCCCTCAGCTCCCTCAGCTGCTCCTGGTGCTCCAGCCCCTTCCCCAGCTCTGTTCCCTTCTCTGGACATGCTCCAGCCCTTCAACATCTTTCTTGTCATGAGGGGCCCAGAACTGCCCCCAGGATTCAAGTTTAGCTTACACATAGTCTGACAAGTGTTGTGTGGGCAAAAACGAAGACTGAGGTACTTGACTCCCAGGTGGGATCCAGCTGGAAGGAGAGCTGCTGGGGTAGAGGGATCAGCAGCATCGAGCCACAGCCCACATTGCTCCTGGAAACTCTCCCGAACTTTGGTAAAATGTTTAAACAAAAGCTTGAGAAAATTGCAGGAAAAATAATTCCATAAGGGTTCTCTGTCTTAAACTGCCAGTAGCACACTCCAAGTAATATCAGTGCAGTTGTATCTTGAAAAACTTCCCCAGGAAAGCTCAAGAAATTGCTTTGCATGCTCACAAAAAGAGGGATAGGACTGTAGATGCTGGCACAAGGTCAGTACATGGTACAGGTGTAGCTGAGGGGTGAGTGAGATGTTTTTCCCAATAGGAGGAAAAGGCAGCCAACGTGACCATGTTTAAGGTAAGGTAGGAAAAAAGAGGTCAGTAGATTAAATTCTTCTGCTTCAAATTATCTCAAAGAGCTAGGAGAGGCATTTAGGAGAACATAGGAATATGTTTCCAGATGTTAAACAAGTATTAAGGGCAACATAGCCACCAAAACAGGGGGCTAATGTACAGAAGCTAATTCCACCACTAGAGTAAGGATAAAATAGCTCCGAAATGAGGGCTTCTGGTGCATAGGCCACTCCCCTCACCCCCCCAGCCCGTGCCACTTCTTCCCTGACACTTACATACCTAAATACCCTTCTTCAAGCTTCTGGTTGTTGAAATGACCTCTGGCACTTTCCCAGGTGCTCACAAGGAACCCTGCTGATCCTCCCCGTGGCGTAGTTAAAAGGTCATGGGGAACTGTGAGGCATCTGAGCAATTTAAGATGCAGCTGGGTGTGGGTGGGGTGGGTCCAGCCCCAGGCAGGGCAGCACATTCTGAGGCTTTATCCCACAAGCTGTACTGAGGAGCTGGATTTTAAACTGTTCCCAATGTGGGGCAGAGGCTTTTCTTCATAACTAGGGACAAGAGGATAACTAGGAACCAGAGGATTTTTCTTCTTGCTCTCCAAACCTTCAAGTTTCTAGGAATCCGACAGGTGAGGCAAAAAAATCCTCTATGTTTGACTTCCACTCTGCCATATTAATGTCCTACTAATGGCATACTAATGCATTTGCATCAGGAGCTGGGATCCACCTGCATGGTGTCCCAATGCAAGTTCCCTGAAGAAATCAGGGTGTGCTCCAGGGCACTCTGCTGCTCTCACTCGCTGGGTGAGTGCAATCCTTCCACCAAGCTCAGTCAAGGGAAAGACCAGAACCATGAAAAAACTGCTAAATTCTCAATTTGTTTTCAATTTGGTTAACACAAATGTCTTGCCTTCAATTTTGTCTTGTATTGTTTCACACATGAGGGCAGAGCCTCTCATATCTACTGCAGGGGGATAAATGTGGACAAGTCAGTTCAGCTTCAGCCTCCTACATGTCCTGTGCCTCTGCATCACCTCTGCCTCTACCTATTTCACGTGCACCTCCTCTTCCTCCTGCAACTCCTGTGCCTCCTGTGTTGCCTCTCATCCCTGCCTTGCCTTTGGCCCTTGCATCACCTTTAGTTCTGCATCCTCTGCCCAGTGGGGCAGCCCATACTGGTACCACACAGGACACAGTTCCATGCCCCTGTGAAACACTTTCTGGAGACTGGCTGGAATTAATCAGCAGGAATTACTCCCCTGGAGAGGTCACAGCTGTCAGCCACATGTTGCAGGGCTGCAGCTCCTGAGAAGCAGTGTTAAATGCAATATCAATCTCCTAAAAGTTAGAAAGAATCCCAGAATAATTTGGGTTGGAAGGACCTTAAAGCTCATTTTGCTCCACATGCTGTGATGGGCAGGGACACCTTCCACTAGACCAGGTTGCTCCAAGCCCCATCAGTGCACAAAGTATTGTAAGAAGTGCCGGGTTCTGAATACTTTTTGTTCAAACCAAGCTTTGAGAGAAAGAAAAAAAGAAAGGAAACCATAAGGGGGTGTGACAAATGGGCTTTTTAGGAATGAAAAAAAAAAAAAAACAATTGTAAGATTTGTTAAGGAGGAAATTCTTTTTATGCCTTAAAAACATGACAGATGATGTTGAGAAAGCACTGTAATGGCACAGTCACAAGTCATCTGAAAATGAAGTTTTCCATTGTGGGCCTCCTTTGACCCCATTAACTGCAGACATTAGAGCATTTCATGTCCTTTTTTTATCCTGTTAGGCATCCATGGGGCCTCAGTTAAGCTGGGCTGTCACTCAGGATACTGAGTGATGGGCTGTGGTGGCTCTGATGTGTCAGCAAAAGATGTTTAACTGTAGGATAAACAAATGTCTCTGGCCTTCAAGAAACAATTTTCCAAAGGTTGAACTTGTATTGACTCATGCCAGCGCAGCAGAGAAATGCACTCAGCACTCTCATTGCAGCCTACCAGGAATCAGCAGCATTTCCTGTGAGGGAAAATAGTGGAGAGGAGCCAGGAATGAATAAGCAGCCTCATTGCATTGTGGATCATAAAACCTCTTCCTATGAAAGGGCTAAGTAGGGCTCGTTAAAGCATTGATGAAGCCAAAGAATAAAATTACAATGAGGTATACAGGATAAAATTATAACCTCCAGGTAGGTAAGTAGGTTGAGGTAAGAAGGAAAGAGGTAATAAAGGAATTGGCCTCTTTGGGAGGTAGCTTATGTCATCTTCTGCTGGAGCATCTTTCCATGTCATAGAATGTCCAGCGAAGAAATCTCTCCTAATATCCCACCTAAACCTCCCCTGGTGCAACTTGAGGCCATTTCCTCTGGTCCTATTGCTATATGTCACATTCCTCAAGAAGGATGTGCATAACACAAGGACTTCAGAAAGAGCTTCTGCACTTCTGCCCATGACACAGGGACCACCTGTGTCTGGGACAGTTTTTTTGTCCTCACCACTGGAGTGGCCTGAAGGAAGCCACTGGAGTTTGCTGATGTGCTGGAGGGTTGTGATGTGCTTCTGAATGTCCTACAGGAAGAGTTCAGCTGGGCTGATGCCAAATCATGGCAACGGATGAGCATTAAATAGGGACTCTCTTTGTCTTAGGGTCACATGGCTGGCAGCAAAAACATGGTGAGTGACTCCCCAACATGGAACCTGGATGAGATTGACCCCTCAACGCTGTGAAATCCTGGAAGAATCTTTGAATTAGTGAAACTTGTTGGCAATGGTACCTACAAGCAACAGTTTTTCTTCTAGTCAGAGAAGAAGAGGAAGTGAGAACATGTGAGAGAAAACAACATAGTGGCACCAAGGTCAGTGGAAAAAAGGAGGGGGAAGAGGTGCTTTGAGCACTGGAGTTGAGAATCCTCTGCAGGCCGTGGTAAAGACTGTGTTAAAATAAACTGTCCCCCCACAATGCATGAGGTCCACAGGGGATGCAGAGATCCACTCACAGCCCATGGGAAAAGTGCTCGTGCCAGAGTGGGTGGATGCCAGAGAAAGCTGTGATCCAGGGGGAGACCCAAATAAAGAGAGAGGGCCTCTGCTTCCAGAGAGAGAGAAAGGGCCCTTGCTCCCAAACCAGAGCAGCCTAGCCTTAGAGGTCTGCACTCCGTGGATGAGTGACCCTTGCCACAACAGTTTTGGGAAGGCTGTTTGTCCATGGGAGGGACCCCATGGCACAGCAGGGATAAGAGTCCTCTTCCTGAGCAAAAAAAAGATCTCAAGTGATGAACTGACCAAACTCCCACGCCTTGTCTCCCTATGCTGTTGGTGTGAAAGAGGGAGGGGGCTGGGGGGAAAAAAGATGTTTCAAAAACTTATTTTACTTCTCATGATCCTCCTCTGATTGCTAATAATAAATTTACTTTACACTTTTAAATTTGAACCTGTTTTGCCCTTAAAGTGTTTTTTCCCCAAGTCCTTATCTCAACTCATGAGCCCTTCATTAATTTTTTTCCCCTCTCATCTGCCCAGCTCTCTGTAGCAAGATAAGTGAACAACTTTTGTGGGTGCCTGGCACCCACTTGGCCAGTGTTAAACCACGACAGAGTGAAAGGCATCCATGACCCAAGGAACTCCAGACCCTGACAGACACAGGCATGCAGACCACTTAGAAGGATCCATCTTATGCTTTCAATAAATCTTCTGCCCAAAATCCTTCCATTTTTCCTCCCAGATTGATTGCAATGTTCAGCATGGTTTTTGGTGTTCTCCATCACATCCTTGGTAGAACTGTCCCAAACCAGTGCAAAAGCTGGGCCCTCCAGGTGAGATCTTACTTTTGATGCAAAGTAATTAACTTTGACATCACCATTTCAAAAGCAGCAGATGCTTCATTCAAGGGCTACAGCCCAAAAGAGCTGAAGAAGTGTGTGTATCCAGAATTAAGGCCCTGGCACAGTTTGCCCCAACCCTGGAAGTGTCCAAGGCCAGGTTGGACAGAGCTTGGAGCAACCTGGTCTAGTGAAAGGTATCTCTGCCCATGGCAGGGAGTGGAACAAGATGAGCATTAAGGTCCCTTCCAACCAAAGCAGTCTGTGATTGTGACTCACTGAAATTCAAGTGCAGGCCAGGGCTTCTTCCTGCCCACAGTGGAGCTGGACCCTGATCCGTGGTTACAGCTGAGGGTCATTCTGCTTCTTCTTGTGATTTTGGCCACCACAGTGGAGCCATGGCTTGCAGGAGAGGGAGACTGGGGCAGGCAGTGTCAGGGAGAGCCCAGCAGCAATGCCAGTGTGACAGTCTGTGCTGCTGGGCACCCACGAGGCTGCAGCAGCTCTCAGCAGGCCCAGGAGGGACTCCAGGGGCTCCATCACACCAGCAGAGCACTGGGAAAGACTATCCCCAAACTGGAAATGGTGTGCTAGTGATTAAATTTCAGATTTTCCCTAATTAACACAGATGCCAGAGAGACATTTTTAAAAGGATGTGAGAAACTCAACAGCTGTCAAATGTGCACAGCCAAGGTGCATGAAAAAGCCCCATGGGCAAGAGAACACAGTCCTCCCAGAGGAGCTGCTCTGTTCTGTCTCTGCCCTCCCAGGCATGATCCTCCAGGGACATCTGCAAAATAACCTCAAAAGAGAGGTTATTTATAACTTTCAGTAATGCAATGTGCCATTTGTATCTCCACCAAACACAAGGGATGCACCACCTTCTCTGCCTCTGCTCCTGGCTAAATGTTTTTGTATTCCACAGGCAGTAACAACCACCTTCTCCTTCCAGCTGTGAAAGATGAAAACCTGCTGTCTCAGCTAACCTGCCCTCTGCTCTCCAGGAACAATTTCTTCTTCCTCTCCAATTACTCCATCTATTAATACAATAAAACTATGCTTAGAAGGATTTTTCCTTGTGAGAGTGTGAGGCCCTGGCACAGGTTGCCCAGAGAAGCTGTGGCTGCCCCATCCCTGGAAGTGTTCAAGGCCCAGTTTGATGGGACGTGGGTGGAGTTCCCTGCTGAGAACCAATTCTGTGATGCTGTTTCCCTTGTCAGAAATGATGACAGGCTGCCCTGTGCTCTGCTTGGCTCTGGAAAGCAGGGAGGTTATCAGACCACCACAAGCTCCTGCACAACACTGGGACACAAGGTTTAACAAAAATCAAAACCTGGAGAAAAGACCAGTAACAACAAAAAAGGTGGAGGAAATCATGGGCTTGGGAGGTCCTTCCCAGAGGACAGAGTGAGTGGAACATTATTTCTGCAGCTTTCTCTGGATCATGAACTGTTTCTTACCCAGTAGTGGCTCCTGCACGGTGCAGCAAAGGTCCCTCTGCACTGGTCCCCACAAAAGGGCACTGCCACCCACTGAGCTCCTCCTGTGCAGCCTGGCACAGGCTCACAGGCAGGGGGCTCGAGGGAAGGACAAGAGCAGTGCCCCAGGGGTGCACTGCTGCACAGACACAGCACAGGAGTTTGTTGGACCCATGGATGCAGCTCCTGACCCTCACACTGCAAAATACACAAGGGCATCAAAACATGCACATCAAACCCCTGCCACACTCCCACAGTGCTCCAACACCCCAGCTCTCCTCCACACCCCTAAAATCACAGGCACGTTTACATTCCTCAGGAAGTTTCCACAAAAAAGGAGTCCAAGGACTTCCCAGAGGATCACCCGAAAAGATGCAGAGGCCTCAAATATCTGAAGGTAAAAGCAGTCATTAAAAAGGCATAAACAAAGGGCATCATGATTGTTTTGCCACGTCTCCAGACTTGAAGGAAGGCTGAAATAACCTTTATATAATCCCATTAGCATTTTCCAGCGAATACAAGGCATTTTAGGAGGGTGAACAATATATTTTCTTATCATCCAGAAAGGTTAGAGGTATTTATCTGATTTAATATTTTATAATTTATATTAAGTGACACAGAAGAATAAAGCAGGCAGGCTAAGAGGTGGCTGCAGTGACACAGCAGAAGCCACCCTCTGATCTTCCAGCAATGCCCAACGGCCTGGGCATGAGCCAGGTCTGGGAACAATATCCCTTGATGATCACCTCTTCAGAAAATTGGATTTTGTGTTGTGCCCTGCTGTGGTGAAGACCCCAGATGCCAAGGTCAGCTCCCCCACACTTACAATGCTGCCACTTGACCCTATTTCAGTGTCACATTTGCAGGAGCTGGTGCTCTACTATCACATTCCCAGGGGAGGAAACATCTTATGGAATCATAGGAACATGGAATTATTAAGATTGGAGAAACCCTCTAAGATCATTGAGTCCAGCTGCCAGGTTCACCACTAAACCATGTCCCCAAGGGCCACATCCACCTGGTTTTTTGAACACTTCCAGGGATGGTGACTCCACCACTGCCCTGGGCAACCCGTGCCAGTGCCTGACACTTTTTCTGTGAAGAACTTTTCCCCAAAATCCAATCTGAACTTCCTCTGGTACAACCTGAGTCAGTATCCTCTCATCCTATCCCTTGTTTCATGAGAGCAGCTCTCAATCCCCACCTGGCTGTGCCCTCCTGCCTGGGGCTCACGGAGCACGAGAAGGTCCCCTCTGAGCCTCCCTTCCTCAGGGCTGAGCTCCCCCAGCTGCTCCAGACCCTCTGCTCCCAGCTCTGGAAAGCTCCAGCCCCTCAGTGTCTGCCTTGGAGTGAGGATCTCTTGCAGTGACTGTATCCTCAGCCTGCCTGTCCTCTGTCCTTTCCCTTGTCAGGAACACAGCCTTGAGCAAACTCCTGCATCCTCCACAGAGGGAAGGAGTGAGAGGCCCCTTCTGTGGAAGAGGGAGGGAGAGAGAGAGAAGAGGGAAGATTCAGGAGTTCAGTCTCAAAAATAAGTTCCAATTCCCAGGAGGACTCAAGGCAGGCAGTGCTCATGTGGTCAGACACCAATGCTCTCCACAACGGTGACTCTGAATCTGGAGGAGCAGCAGGTCAGGACCAGCACCCCTCTCTGGGACCCCAAACTGCCCCATCTCACACGGCCTGAGGGCAGGCGGGGACCAGGGACCAGGCACCCCACTTCTCCAGCCAGGCAGTCCTTGAGTTAGTATTGCCTGTTTTTCATCTCTGGTAGGGAATGGAAATGAGGAGGTTATTCTTTGCTGAAACATTCTGGAAAGTCATAGCTGAAATCTCTCACTTTTCTCTTCCATCTGTTTATTTTTACCACTTAATAACACGTCTGTCTCGTCAACTACTCCTGACACTGTGGCAAGAAAATCCAACTCAGTGAAGACAGATTTATCAAAGAGACATTAGCTCTTCCTTACTGTGTGACACCATGTCAGCTTTTCTCCTGCACATGAAGTCTGGTCTGTAATTTCAAAGTGTGTCTTCTATCTCTTTGAGGGGGTGATATGACCAATATATTTGAAATTGTTGCTTGTTATGCGAAAGGTTATCCAAACTGTGAAGATAAGAAGCAATTTCAAGTGCTTCAAGGAGCCTCCTTTTTTGATGTTTTTCTCTTCACTGCCACATGATGTTGCAGACCTAATTTCAAGAGATTAGTAACAATGGCAAAACAGTCATTGAAATAATCTGTGATAGAGCACAGAACTTTGGGACAACATGAAAAGTCTGTGCTATCAATAATTTCTCACCATTAATAAGAAAATCGTGGTCTGCAGGCTTCACCATGACACCAGACCTGCTCCTGCTTTCCCAAGAGGTGCCCCAGGTCTCTGCAGAGGTGCCTGAATGAAGGTCAGCAGTGTGAATCTCCTTATGTGTCATCTTGGGCTTATTAGCTTGACAGTGGATGGCTTCACTCACCCCTTCTGTTTCAAACTGTGCTCCTGGTTTCATTCCTGAACCATCTACCTGATGGGGAGGCCTGGAAGAACTGAATCTGAACCATCTGGCATTTTCAAATTAACTGTTCTACCACTTTTTCCTTATTTTCTTGCCCTGCCATGAGTTTTATTTTAGAAGTTTTGAATCCAGCTTAGCTGAACCAATGTCCTTGTTTGTTTTTTGGACAGGGAGCAGGGATATTTCACTTGAAACAGAGTCTTGAAACTCCCAGTTTGGTGCTCAGAATCACTCAGAACACATGCACTCTTCTGGGCACACTCTGGTAGCACAAACACAGCGTTGGTTGGGAAGGACATAATCCAACATTCTGTTGGAAACAGGACAATTGCCAGCATTGGGAGAGGAGAACAGAGCTGTGGATGTCTCCATGTGCAAAACACGATGGATAAAGGCTGTCTGTGACACACTGGCTGTGAGAGCAGCACCTGGGTTTAATGACTCCCTCCTCACTAGTACTGAGCCTGTCTCTCCCATTACTGCCTTGTGCATGGTCCTGTTGTGCTCAGAGCAAATTGACTTCCAGTACCTGATGTTCCTGAAGTGATCCTCAGCTAATGAAAGCAACCCTCGGCATTTCAGGAAACAGGTGACTCCCATATCTCATCAGCTCACAGGATCATCCTCCTCACTCCTTGTCCACAGGAAAGGCAGCATTAACTTCCAGAGAACATGATAACCTGCCCTTTGGGAGTCCCTCCCTGGGAGTGAACAGCCCCTGAATGCCTTCAGGATCTCTCCTGCCTCTATGAGAAGCTACCTCCAAAAACTAGGGAAAGAAGATCAAAACCATATTGTTGAACCTTGGAATTTCCCTACGTGTTTTATTACACTGCAAGCATATTCCATTAGCAGCACCAAGCACTCAGCCCTTAATGTGGAGTAGGAAATGATCTGGCAGGTTCTGTACATCATGGGAAACCTCTTAATGCAGAAAATAAGGAGCACCTACCAGTTTCTGAAAAGTAAATTCAGCTTTACTCCTGTGAGGGAGAAGGATTTGTTCCAAAAAGATAGAATTAAGTGAGCTCGTAAATGAAATCACTCAACATTGCCCCATACTGAATTTTTTTCCCCCCAGAAATGACTCCTGAAATGAAGAACCTGTCTTGTGTTTCTTTCTTTCTTTGGTTGAGGCTGGAGTGTGGCTGGTACAAGACAAACCCACCTTTTCCTTCCTTTGATCACAAAAATGCCAACTGAAAATGAACCTTCAGGGATCTGCTGCCAACAGAGGGGTGCCAGGCTGGGGTGGATCTGCAGTGCATGTGTAACACCTCTTGACTGCACTTGGGCCCAGGACTTCCCAGCAACAGACTGAAATGGCATTTCCAAGGTTCCCTGACTGCTCTGATTTTCACTGCCTTGTTTTCTCAATCCTTTTGGGTACACTTGCCTTGTTTTGTCAGGAACTGCCAAACCTCAGCAAATGAGCTGAGAGCTGCATCCCAAATGAATTCTGTAGCAGCAGCAGAACATATCAGGCTGTTGTATAAGGTCCTTCCCTTCAACACATCTGTCCTAGCACAGAGGAAAAGAAGGGCATCTATCTAAAAATAAAATTATTGAATATTCAGGTGCTGCTATTTTTGTCATAAATTGTTTTAAAGCTTCAGTTCACCTGGTGCTTTTCAAAGACTCAGGTGAAGGAAAACACCTGTATTGCCCTGTATTACCTACAGAAATGCTTCTAAGAGCTGTTTGTAGCCTCTGGGCACAGACTGGCCCAGACACAGGGGAAGTGGAGGGCAGTGGCTGTGGAAGGTAAGGAAGCAGAAAGGGAATGTGAACTGGAGCTGATGTCCTGATCCTGCTTTGTCTGCTGCTGCTGTCTGAGCCCTCCTCCCTTCCCACCTTTACAGCTGGCCCAGCAGGCTGTGGAGCCCAAGGTGCAGATGGGAAAGGATGTGGCTAAGAGAATCTTGGGATGCCTTGTCTGTCCTGGATGCTGGGAGATGGAAACATAGATTTCCAGGAAAATTTACTGGCACTAAACAGTTTGAGGGAGTTTGGATTTCACATATAAAGGTGGGGATGAAGGATCCATAGTTCCATCCCCTCCTACAATGACTCCAGCTGAGGTCCAGGACACAAAGTCCACCTTTGGAATTCAGCAAGTTGCCAGACATGACAATCCATCATCTCAGGGAATGAGCCACCATGGGAATGTGGTGGTTCCCCTGGGCTTGGCTGCAGGGTCTCCTTGGAGGAGCAGGAGAACTGAGGACAGGGACAAGTGCGGTGGTTGGCACCAAAACAGAAGACCATCTAAGCCACCCAAGAGCCACACTTACCAAGCAGATGGACAAATCCCAATGAATGAGGAGTTTTTTTTAATCTACACATTTCACCTGACATCATTTCATCCTATCTAGTCACTTGATCTGCCTTCTAAATCCAAACTTCACTATTTTTAGCTACCTAAAAAAAGAAACAATGCTCACCCAGAAGAGCCTAGAAGCTCAGGCTGGAAGCATGAAACCCCAGCAGATCAATATTAAGTTACATCCTGGCAATTAGAGGGAAAATAAACACAGTTAACTCAGAGCCACGTGAAGCTTTGTGCATTAAAAACACCAATAGTGTTTTATTCAGAAAAAATAAACAGCTTTGCTTTGAATGAGATAAACATTCACATTAGATGACTCTTGGCATGATAATGTGAGCCAGGAACAAGCTGTGCCTCAGTGTCTCAGCAGCACAGGAGGGTGTGAGTAATCCTCAGAGGCAAGGAGAGCCCCAGCTTCTCCCAAATGCCTGCTGAGCCATTCCCACTGACATGTCCCCAGTGGCTGCTGGTGTTGAGTTGATCTTTGGTTCTTCCTGAAATTAGATTATAATTTTCTGGTTTATCTTCTCTATCAGCCCATCTTATTTAAACTACATCCTCTGAATTTTTTATTTTTTTAAGATTTAGATTTTTTTTCTAGGAGACCTTCTAGTCTGCAGCCAGATGGGGCCCCTCTTCTTTCCCTTGGCTCTACTCACTGTGAGAAGAATAAAAGCCTTCTCTGTTCTCTTTGGACAGGTTTCCAGCACTTGTAGAATGGTTTATCTGGAAGCAACATTTCAGATTTTTCTATGCTGCAACTGACACCACAGACAGGGATGTATCTTCACTGCTGAAGGAGAGCACAACTGACAAATTTCTGCCTCCAATCCTCCTTTAAAGCAAGACAGAGCTCAGGCATTCTTCCCACCCTACTACCCTTGACCTCTCAAGAAGTTCTGCCCTCCAACCTCTTTCTTCCACAGGCCCACAGCAGCCAGAAGGGATCTCCAGGGGTCTCTGGTCCAGCCCTCAGCCAGCTGGGATCAGGCCATTGGCACCTTCTGCAGTCCAAAGTGAACTTTCTTCCAAGGATGGAGACCCCACACTTCCCTAGGGTCACTGGCCATTACTGAGCAACCTTTATCAAGGTTAGGGAAGCAGTCAGGGAGGGGCCTGTGCCCACCCAAGCTGTCCTTTGGGCCCTGCTCACCTGTAGCTCTCCCTGGACAGCTTGATCTCCACTTGGTGCTTGAGGCTGCCCACAACACAGACAGGCACACAGACAAAACAATTTGCACTATTAATAACTCTTTTGAGGTTATCCTTCCTCAATCCTGGTACATTCCATCTCTCCCAGGATGCTCTGCACCTGAGAAGAACTCGGAGCTGCAGAGGGCTGAAGACCCTTTAATGCCCCTGTGCCATGCTGGAAGGGGCAGGTGTCACTGCACCTGCCTGGATACCATTCCTGCTCCAGTGGAACACCAGCCTCCAGTGTAAACACACACTGGATGGAACATCTGACCTTCCTTTTCCTGGCAAGCTACTGCCCCCCCTGTTATAAATACATGCTTCAGAAATACATAAATGCATAACTTAACACCTGCTTTGACACAGGCACGGCAAGGAAACCACACTGGGACCCCTTGGAGAGCCTGCACTGTTTCACCTGGTTCCCCAGGTGCAGCCCTGTGTCCCTTGCACAGGTTGGCAAGATCCAGCAGTCCTGGCTGGGATTTGAGCCAGAGGGGTCTGTAGTGTTTGTGGCCTCCTCATCACACTCAATGCAGCAACGTTTGTTTTCAGGCAGGAAACGTCAGCCTGTGCCCTTGCCTTGCAGCAACACCATTTTGCCTGGCAGTGCTATCACTGCTGGGTGGCTGTGTCCTCTGCCAGACACCACAATGACTCCTGGCTGATCCAAACACTCCCATGGGACAGGGAATATTCCCAGTGGGAAATGAGGCCCTGCACACCACTGAGTGCAGATAGGAGAAACCTTTCCAAAAAAGCAGCCTTGGCCTCATTCACACAGGGCCATGCCAAGGCTGGGAAGCAGCTGATGGATTCTGACAGATTTAGCACTCCAGCTGAGGCCTCACTGTAAAGAGCAGCTCCCCAGGCTGAGGCTCAGGGCCTGTCCTGCCCCGGGCCAGCCCCAGGCTGTGCCAAGCAGAGCTCGCCCAGGTCGCTCTCATCATTCTCCTCGGGCTCACTGCTGAAGGTGGAGGGGCTGCTGCTGGGCAAGCTGTGGCCAGAGCCTGTGCTCAGGGACCCCTGGCCCTTGGGGTCAGTGCCCAGCACCAAGGCATCCTGCGGGCACACGCTGCCTGTGCGGGCAGGAGCTCGCTGGGAGCGTGGCTGGGAGTCCTCGCTCTGGCTGAACAACTGCCCCAGCAGGGATTTCTGGAGGGTCGTCTGCAGGCTTTCACAAGTCCTCTGTTTTGTGCTTGGCTGGGTGTAATGCAAATCCAACTGCAGGACCACATCTGTCTGGAAGGGGAGAACAAAGAAGGCAAAGTGAATGGGAGAATTAGATTGGAAGCAGAGCTCTCCTACTGCTGCTGCCAGGAAGGAGCCTTGGCTGGCTGCTGTGCAGGCTCACAGCCCCATGCTGTGGCACGATGGAGCAACACTACTGCCAGAGAAAATGGGCTGTACAGACTCATACAGCTCACTATGCCTGCAGGCCTCAGCCATGGATTCTGGATTTCGGGACCTCTCCTGAAATCAGGCCATGTGGGATCTCATCAGCTCCATCAGGGAACTGCCACTGCCAGCATCACCCCTGGGCTGTGGGCACAGGGGAGCAGGAGCAGCTGCACCACGGCCAAGACCAGTGCACACAGGAGAGGAAAGAATGAACCACTTACAGTGCTGAAGGCCAGGCTGGATGGGGCTTGGAGCAGCCTGGTCTAGTGGAAGGTGTCCCTGCCCATGGCAGGGGGTGGAAGGAGATGAGCTTTAAGGTCCCTTCCAGCCCAAACCATTCTGGGATTCTATGAACTAAAGCACACCTCACACTGTAAAAGCCAACAGCTTTAACCAGCAGTGCCCCATAGGGATCTACTCACAGCCTAGCACTATTCTAGAATTTTATAAAAGATAAAAGAAATAAGATAACCCCATTCATGGCAGTCAAACCCCTGAAAACAGACCCCCAACATATCACTGTGCCTGAAACACCTGTAAAGAGCAGAGAGATGTATAATGGAACAAGAAGATTCTTGGCAGGCAATGCCTGGTCCAGGTCTCCTGTCTGCACTTAAAAGCAATGCAGAACAACTGGGAAAGGTTGAGAAAAGAGCTTCAGGAACAGTCAAGAACTGAAAGCACTGCCATATGCTGAAGCACACCACGTACAGAGCAAGCAGAACTTGCTGTAGGCAGATCCAGGCAGCAGCTTGAGAGCAGCACTTGGTGTAAGATCCACTGGCTGTGTGTTAGGGAAGGAAGGAAAATCCAAGTACAAACAAGGTGCATACTGCTGTTTGAGGAGAGACAAGCAATTCTGCTTCTCTCATGGTCTTTAAATAGTTTGAGGGTGTTTTGAAGTATGCCAAACAGGCACAGCTTGGATCAGGCTTGGCAGTGTTACTCTGATGACTGGAGATCCTGGCCAACCCATGAACTCATCTCTCAGGCAAGGACACAGCCTAGTGAGACATTCCTCCACCTGAAATAACTGGGCAGGTCTGACCTCCCTGTGGTTGATGGGGCAAAGAGCAGCCTTCTGGCCAGGCAGCAGAGAAAAATAGAACAATCCATGACTGGTGATGCCTCTCTGCTCTCAGCAGAGGCTGCTGTGGGTCAGCTTTGATAGGAAGGTCAGGCAGAGGAGACAGCACAAAAGCAAAGAGCATTCAGAGTCAGGTTCTGCATCCTGATTGTAAATCAGAAAGATTTTGCTGAGGTGGAAAAAGTGAGGTGAAAGGACAGTGCTCTCTCATGGAAACATGCTAGGAGAGCTGGGTGTGTCCAGCCTGGAGAAGAGAAGGATCCAAGATGACTTTAGAGCCCCTTCCAGTGCCTAAAGGGGCTTCAAGAGAGCTGGAGAAGGACTTGGGTCAAGTGCCTGGAGTGACAGGACAAGGGGGAATGGCTTCCCACTGCCAGATGGCAGGGTTAGATCAGATATTGGAAAGCAATTCCTCCCTGTGAGGCCCTGGTACAGGCTGCCCAGAGAAGCTGTGGCTGCCCCATCTCTGGCAGTGTCCAAGGCCAGGTTCAACAGGGCTTGGAGCAACCTGGGATAGTGGAAGGTGTCCCTGCCCATGGCAGGGGATGGAACAAGATGAGTTTTAAGGTCCCCCCTAACCCAAAACCAATCTGTGATTCTCTAAAAGAGGGTAGCTTTTGTGCCTTGAAGATCAACAAGCTCCTCTTCAGTCTGGATGTGACACTGACAAGTGGTCAGAGAAGCATACCCAGCTCCAGCCATGCAGATGGGGACACCAGCTCCATGAGAGTGCACAGAGCTGTGGAAATTTGCACTTGGCTACTCTCTACCTGAATTTTCTGCAGCGCACAGAGCTGGAAGACACAGTCCAGCTCCTCCCGCTTGTACACAGAGGCCAGCAGAGTCTCCACGTGCTCCAGACAGCTCTCCCTCTGGATGGCAACATCATCTGTCTCCTGGTCAGGAAAACAAAAGGAAATGCAAGGAAATTTCACCATCAGCATGAAACATTGAGGCACAACTGCCCATCAAACACATACTCAGGGTTTTGATTAACATATTACCTGGTGGAAATGCTGTGTATCCTAATGGAAGTACTACAGAAAGCAACAGGAATGCAGAGGTTTTACACACTTGCCTTGTGCATATCAATGAGAAGACCCTGAGTGTCTCAGCATAGGTCACAGTTCAGACAGCCACAATACACAGTGTATCACCATACAATTTCAGAAGGCTTTAAGCATTCACCCAAACAGAGTAACACCACACCACATCAGAAGGCTTCAGGTATCTGCCCACACAGAGCAACACCAGACCACTCCAGAAGGCTGCAAGCATCTGCTCCTCTTGTTCTTCAGCCCAACCTTTCATACCCCTCATGTTCATGCTCTGCACCCGTGTGCCCTCTGTTCCCTTTGGTGCTTGGTCAGTGCCCCTGGGCACTCCATGGCTCATTGCTGTCAGTGCTGCTCACCTGCTTCTCACAGCTGCACCCACTGGGGATGAGGCTGGGCTGCAGCCCCACTCCCAATCACCACAAACTGTGTGCCTACAACTGAGTACATCTTACTGTGAAAAATGGGGTACAGTGGGATTTGCAGCAGAGCAGGAAGCAGCACCAGCTGGAATGACAAGCACTTAGTGCCAGCAGTGTGTCGTGGAGGGAGCAAGTTTTCCAAAGGAACAGCTGGAAGCTCTGAGTTGTGCTGAGTGCTGATTTAGCCCACCACCATCTACAGAACTGCCAATTCTTGCTGAGAACTCTTGCTCAAATTTAACCAAAACAGCACCGTGTCTATGAGGTCCTCTTCAGTACCAACTGAATTGTAGAGCCACTAATAACACCCCAGGAAGAGACAAGGGAATAAAGGCCTTATGAAATCACAGATCATGGAATATCCTGAGCTGGAAGGAACCCACAAGGGTCATTGAGTTCAACTCCTGGCCCTGCACAGACACCCCAACAACTCCACCCAGTGCCTGAGAGCAGTGTCCAAGTGCTCCTGGAGCTCTGGCAGCCTTGGGGCTGTGACCAAGTCCTTCTTGCCTTGGATTTGAGCCCTCCAGAATGGATGCTAGACCAGAGTCTATCAGCCCCTTCCAGAAGGCTTCCCTCTGCCAGCCAGCTGGCAACCATCCCTGTGTGATCCTTAGCAGGAGAAGTTGCACTGGGCATGCTGGTGAAGGAGGCTGTTAGGATATTTAGGGAGACAGAAGTTGGAGAAGCCCTGGGAGCTCTTCCTGGCCTTCCCTGAACTGCTGCCTGCAAGCAGCCAAAGCAATTTGGTTCTGGCCTGGAGAGCATGAGGAAAAACACTGGATTCCAAATGCTGGCTGGGATCTGCAGCCATCAGGATCACCCCTGCATGCAAGGCTGGTGGAACAGGAGGTGACTGGAGGTCACTGGAGGCTGAGGAAACACCATTTATCTCTGTGCAAGAGAAAGCCAAATCCATCTCCACACTTGGCAGCTCATTACAGGAAAGATAAACTGGAGGGAGCTTGGGGAAGATCAGGCCAGTGAATGGAGACTAAACCTGGAGACCAAAGAGGCAGGAAGCAGATCAGCCAGATGCTGCTGACACAGGGCTTTGGCAGCATGGCTGCACAAAAGAGGGTGTAGCCCTGCTGTGTCCAGCCAGCTCCATCCTCCAGCACATGCTCTGACCTGCCCAGAGCTGCCTCCAGCCCAGGGGTCCAACAGCAGCAGGACCTGGAGCTGCTGGAGAGAGCCCAGGGAGCCCATGGAGATGCTCTGAAGGTGGAGCCCCTCTGCTCTGGAGCCAGGCTGGGAGAGCTGGGGGTGCTCACCTGGAGAAGGGAAGGCTCCAGGGAGAGCTCAGAGCCCCTGCCAGTGCCTAAACTTTGGACAAGAGCCTGGAGTGACAGGACAAGGGGGAAATGGCTTCCCACTGCAGGGGCAGGGTTAGATTAGAGATAAGGGAGAATGTCATCTCCACTTTGGAACTTCTTCCCTGCAATTCAAACCATTACTTATTTCCATGCTGGAAACAACTTTTTGTAGATTTCAAGGCCCTTTTATGGGTTCCTTAGGGAACCCATAAAATCAACATTTTTGCTTTTCTTGCCTAAACTACAATTGCCTTGCTCCTTCCTTTCATTACTTTGTCTGTGTTTTAATTGGCAAACTTTTTTTTCCATGAAGCACGGACCTGAAACTGGACCCAGTGTTGCAGCAACAGCCAGGAGAGGCAGACAGGATCTCACACAAATCTCAGAGCTCTAGTTTGCAACCTTGCCACGGTTTTGTGCCCTGTTTTTGTTGCCTCAGCTGTTTTGGGCTCTGACCAGAACTGGTTCTCCACTCACTGCCCATCCCATGCTGATGCTATTTTTTATTCTTGCTCACGTGCAGGAACTTGCATCTGCTGAATAACAACCTTGGCCTCAAATTGTACCTTCAGTTATCCAAATCCTTCAAAGATCTGCTTTGCAGCACCTTGTAGAGACACTTGGTGTTATGGGATCTGTGTATTTAATCAGTGAAAATAAAAACCACTCCCACAGCCCTGATTTTCCAAAAAGCCCAAATATTCTCAATCACCCTCCCAAAGAAGGAGAGTTTTCTCTTAGTTTTAAGTGGAACTTCCTGTGCATCAGTGTGTGTCCATGGCCTCTGGTCCTGGCACTGGGCACCACTGGGAAGAACCTGGCTCCCTCCTCTTTGCACCCTCCCTGCAGGCATTTGCAGACCTGGATGAGCCCTCCCTGAGTCTCCTCTTCCACAGGATGAACAGCCCCAGCTCTCCCAGCCTTTCCTTACAGGGGAGGTGCTTCAACCACACCATCACCTCCATGACCCTTTGCCAGAGTCTCTCCAGTATGTCCATGTCTCTCTCATGCTGAGGAGTTGGAATTGGACATAGATGGAGGATAAACAATATCCACCACCCTTGCCTCGTCCCCTGAGCTCATCACTTGGATGCAGAAAGCATCAGGTTGTCAGGCATGGAGGCCTTTTGCAATCAATTCTAACTGCTCCCACCCACCTCCTTGCCCTTTCTGTGTTTGGGGGTTACTGGCTCTGTCACTTTCTCAGAGATCACTGTGAGGCTGACCCTCCTGGAGCTCCCCAAATCTTCATTCTTGCCCTCTTGGAAGGCAGGAGTGACACTGGCTTTTTTCCAGGACTCAGGAAGACCATGAGGAGATGGAGAGTGTGCTCACAGTCCCATCTCCAGCTCCATCAGCACTCATGGGTGCACCCATCAGGTCCTGGGTGTTTGTGAATCTCCAGCTGGTTCAGCACTCCCTGACCTGGTCCTGCTCCTCCTCCAAGTGTCTCCCTCACTCCAGACCTTCTCCTCATTTTCAGGGTTCTGGGAGTCCTGAGATACTTGTAGAACTCCTTGTTGTTCCCAGATCCAGCTTCACATGGGCTTTAGCTTTCTGAGCCCCATTCCTACAAGCTTGAACAACATCTCTATAGTCCTCCTACATTACCTGCCCCTGCTTCCTCCTCTTGCACCATTTTCATGTGTGAGCTCAGTTAGGAGCCCCCAGCAAACCCATGCAGGCCTCCTGATGCCTTTCCCTGACTCCCTGTTCATCAGGATCCTTGAGAATCCACCATCTCTCCAGGGCTGTGTCCCACAGGCACACAGTTCTCCAGCCTGGAGACCTTCAAGACACTCACCTGGGCAAGAAGCAACCTGGTGTCTCTGCTTCAGCAGGAGGCTTGGGGTGGATGACCTGCAGAGATCCCCTCCAAACCCAAACACTCCATGACTCTGTGATCTCAAGGGATCAATTAAAGCCCTGACACATGAGATTCAAAGCCTGTCAGCTGACAGCAACTCATTATCCACAAGTATCTGCAGTCTGCTAAATTCCCAGCCTCCACAGCCTCCTGTTCCACAAACTAATTCCCTACCATACCCTACTTTACAATTTCTGTCTGTATAGGAGAAAATGGAGAAAAGTATTTTCTAAATTAGTTTTATAGACAATTCATAATTAATTATAAACCTTTCCCATGATGGGATGTATTTTTTAATGAAGACGGTGTCTAGGAATTGGCAAGGCCAGGTTTTAGCTGGCCAAAAACCAGGGATATTCTAAATAAATTGAGGGAAGGTTAACCAGCAAGGCCATTATGTCAAACAGCTCCAGATCAAGTGTCTGGAAAACAAAGAGACCCAGCATAAAGGTTTTAAGAAATTAAGGATTTAAACAGTAGAGAGAAAAAAAAGTGGGAATGCCTTGGGCCGTATGCTAGAGCAGCCTCCTTCTCTAAAGACAGTGCTTGTCAGATAAAAATGGAAGTCAGGCAACACACAGGATGGGAGGGAATATGGAACAACTAAAGAAAATGGATCAATGCTAAAAAATTCCACTGTAATTATTCCTGGCAAACCCACAGCAAGCCCATTTAAGTTCCTTTGATAACCAGAATGTGGCAAATGGTGGGAAAATTCCCATTTCCTACACTCCCCATTTCTTAACAATGAAACAGCTCTCTGGGATCATTCCAGGGCTTGAGGGCTTACAACCTCACATTCAGCCTGGTGTTGCTGGCCTTCAGCCTCCAGCTCCTGCAGCTCAGGCACACACATGGGCTTTAGGGGAGGCCCCAGCAGCCCTCAGCATCCCCCAAAAGAGCTGGCAGGATCCTAAAGGGAGCCCAGTGCCCCCCCGTGGGAATCTCAGGGATCCCACAGGGGTGTGGTGGCTGCTGTGATGTCTGAGGTGGGGCAGGTGACAGCCATGGAAGGACATGCTGCTGCCTCTGCAGACAGCACTGGAGCTCAGTGTGAGCCAGCTCCACCATGCACCAGGACAAGAAGAGGGATCTGGCTGTACTGGGGTCCCTTTTTGTCTCCCTGATCCCTCTTGAGACAGCTCCAGAGGCAGGAGCAGGCAGCTGGAAACCCCTTCCCCCCAGTCACTGATGAAGGGTAAAGCACACAAATACATGCTCATACACACAGACACAATTTTCATGCATGATGCTCACAAGGGGAAATGATGCTGCAGCTTAGGAATGGGCAGGATCAGGCTCCAAACCTCCTGGATACACCATGCTGCATCAGTGACCCCAACGTGCTGAGGAGCAGTGTCCCTCCACGAGAAACAAGGGCCAAAAAGTCCACCACAAATGAGCTACACTTCAGGAGAAGGACTACAGAAAACAAGGGAGATAGTTACAGAAAGGAGTAGCAAATTAAATCCCTTGAAGTGGCATGGAGACCATCAGTAAAGCCCACATGGTCTGGGAGGAAAGGTTTGAGAAAGGGTTCAAGGAAGCTGGTACAGCTCAACTGGGAAGGAATATATTGTTGCATAAAGATATATTAGCACAGCAGGCTAAAGAAGTCCAAAAGCCAGACCTACTTTCTAATACAGAAAACAGAACAGCTCTTGGCCTCAATCAGATTAAATGCAATAATTTAATCAGGCAGGCCAGAAATCAATCTGAGGGATAACTGGTTAAAGGCATTAAACTGCTGCCAAATCGTTTTTGTGATGCACGAGGAGCAAGGCAGGGAATCCACTGAGATGTGGAAGGAGCCTCAAAGAGGTGTATGCAGAAGAGGGGATCCTTTTTCACCTGGGATCAGCCATTCCCACTCCTCAGGACTCAGCTCAACCACCCTCCCCACCCGTGAGCTGGGGAAAGCAGCCCAGGAAGGGGTCAGGCAGAGCACTCACGGCGAGCTGGTGCAGCAGGAGCTGGGGGCCAGTGATGTGGGCCAGGGGTGGCTGTGGCTTGGCACACACGAACAGCAGGTTGGAGAAGAGCCGGAGGAAGCGGAGCTCCACCCGTGCCCCGCATGGGAAGGTCACCGTTCTGCTGGGCAGCTCTGCAAGGGAAATTCCAGCACCATCAGCTCCTCCGAGGGTCCTGTCAACACCTCCCTGCACAGTGGTGTCCCTGAGGGCCACAGGCACCCCCAGCTCCTCCTCCCCACCCCCTGCATGGCTCACCTTGCCCATGTCCCCAGTGCTCAGGGGCTGCTCCCGAGGGACAGACGGGGTCTGTCAGGGACCGGGCCTCCTTCAGAGTGTGCTTGATCTCCATCACCTGCTTCCCAGTGACCAGGGGATCACGGCCAATGTCTGGGGGAAAGAGTGGGAAGCACAAGGATCACTCCAGGCTCCTTATTGATCTCCCTGCCTTTCAGGCCCTACATGAATGTCTCCATGCTGCTCAGAGGCTAATGAAAGCTCCCATGAGGCATGGCCTGTGATTTGGAGTTTAGGGAAGAACAGTGGGCGGGATGGGATGGGATGGGATGGGATGGGATGGGATGGGATGGGATGGGGTGATATGGAGCCACACGGTCTCTGCTGTCTCTTCTCACCCCTGCCACTGAAGTGAATGGTTTCTAGCTTCTCTTACCTTCTAACACATCCTCTAGCATGTGTGTAACCTTCTTCTCTTGCAGAATGTGTTTTTTCAGGTATTTCATGAAGATCCCAGAGCTGAACTCCCCATCCTGCAATTCATAGGCTTCTGCATCTTCGCTCCTGCAAGAGTAAGGATATTTCTTCAGAGTCCTTGCAGTTCTGCATTGGGCATGAAGTCCAAGGTGAGTCTGGGGTGGCCAACTCCATCCAGCCTCCATCAGCTGGGTCAAAGTGAGCTTCTCAAGGAATCACACAAAGTGCTTTGGTTGTGCCCCAGAGAGGGTGGGCAGGCCACAGGATAGGAAAAAGCAGTGGAAGCAGATGGGATAGGACAGCACAATCTCATTTGCCAGCCCAGGCAGGTGAGAAGCTGGTGGAATTGGCACAGGACCAGTAAATAACACCCAGCATCTCAGGAGGCTTTGGGTGAGCTGCTCATGGGACATTCACCTGGGGAATCAGGCTGAAGAACAGGTGATCAGAACTGATGTCACCTTCACACACAACTTTTAACTGAAAGCACAGGCTGATGGCAGCAGGAAAAACAGAAGTGACTGAACAGCACACCCAGCAGATGGAGGGTGAGAGCCAGAGGGAACATGAAAGAAACCCTCTATAGCCTCTGTGCACAAAAGGATGAGAGGAGACAGGACTGTGCCAGAGTCTGGTCCTGTGTGAGGCTGTGGGAATGCTGAAGTCACTCACGTGGAATAGCCATAGACAGTGTTCCCCCAGGGCTCCAGTGGCTGCACCTGGGACAAGGCACGTCCTGGGTTGTACCTGGAGAGGAGGCAAAGGCACAAGTCAGTGTCGAGGACATCTGTCAGCTGGAGGGGACAAATCCCACATATTCCTCATGCCCATCTCTTAGGGATGGCAGCAGGATCAACTCTCACCTCAGATATAACCAGAGAGACTAAAGCTGGGAATCCCACCAAGAGCCCAAACCACAGGGAAAGGAGCAGGTCTGTCCAGCTGTGACTGATGTGCACTGGTAAGCTGCTCCCTGCCCTGAGCCTGCAGCTGTGCTACAGCCTGGAGCTGTGGGTACACGTTGCCACCTCCCTACAGAGGCTGGGCTTTAACAACTCCAGGCAGCACCAGAGTGCAGAGAACACACAGGTTCACCGTGGCCCAATGGGCAACTCAAGAAGTAAGAGGTGCACAGCACCATGGTTACAGCTCAATTGTCTTTTGGACACCCCATGGGGCCCTTCCAGACCATGCACACACTTTTGCCTTAGGGAACCAAAGCAAGCTATGGGTGATACACCCCCAGATCTCCCTGAGAGACGGGATCAGGACACACACACAGACACACACACGAGTTTCAAAGCCCAAAACTGGTCCTGGCACCTCAGGCTAGATGCAGCTGAATGAGCACAGCCCCTATTATTTCCAAAATCAGGTAGATCCATGGATCTGTTTTTCAACAAAAAAGATATCTTGGTTGCATTGAATGGTTAAACCTTGCCCATCTGACTGCAGTCAGACTGACAGCATGGGGACAGGCTGCCTCCAGTTCACACCAGTGACCAGGAGCTGTTCCCAGTCACATGGTGACAAGAACCAGGCACAGAGGCAGCATTAGTCCATGTAATTCAATTCCAGCAGTTTTCTGGGGCTGGAGCTGGCACACTAAGGAGAGCAGAAATGACAGGGGAAATGCCAGCAGCCAGCATGTCATCTACTGCTGGTGGCACAGTCTGGAGATGTTCAATGGCAGAATTCAACTGGCTTGTGTAAGTTGTCCTAAAGATGATCAGAAGAGAAAATGTGAGAAAGGAGACATGTTTCTAAATCTGCATATTGAGATTTATCTGCTCTTCAACTGCTCTTAATTTAATGCAGAAATCTTTGGTTCCAGGTCCAAGGATAAATCGGGAAATTCCTGGAAAAGGCAATCACATCCACCCAAAATCAGTATATAAATGTATGAGGCTACACACAGGCTCTGTGCTCTGATTCCTCCCCTGCTAAGGCTGAGCATCTGCTCCCACTTGGCAAAGGGAGATGTGTTTCTCACCACCCTGGCATTTCTGATGCAAACACATGGGATGAGGAGAAACTCTGGGTGAGCTCCCTCTCAGCACAGACAAAGCCTCATGCATGAGCTGCTGACAGACCTGCAGCATCAGTCTGACCAGGAGGGTGTTGGGAAAGGAGGCCCTGGGAGCCACAGCTATGAAATCCAGATGCTTTCCTGAGCTGAAATGGTGACTCCTCGAGAAAAAATGAGCTCAGAACAGAGCTCCTGCACCCACAAGATCAGGGATAACACCCACTGCATGAAGTGCTGTGCTTTCTGTGGAAAAGGGGAGGTGTGAACTTCAGGGAAGGAGGCAGAAGACCAGCTGCACGATTTTGCCTAAATATAACAGCAAATCTCACACTGCATCCTCTTCCCAGAGCACCATGAGACTCCATTGAGCAAAGGAACCAATGGCAATGCCAGGGAAGGAGACAGCAGCTCAAAGGGAGACAGCAGCTCAAAGGGAGACAGCAGCTCAAAGGAAGACAGACAGCATCTCAAAAGCTGTTTTACAGATTGTTAACACTTGCACTGGTGGTCCCTGTGCAGCCCCCATACTGTCTCCCCATCACACACTGCCCTCAGATGGCACACCAGCAGCCCAGAGCTGCACCAGTCCAGCTCCAGCAGAGTATCCATGAGAGCCAGGTGTTCCTGCTTTGCTGCAGGCCATCCCCTGCCTCTGACAGTACTGGGGAGGGCAGCCTGGTGCTGCCAGGTGTGCCAGGGAAGCAACACACTCTGCTCTCAGCAGCCAGCAAGGGAGAAAGGGGATGCTCCACTCTGGGGAGTTCAGGGCAGCATCAAGGGACATCAAGCTCCTGCTCCAGAGCTGCAGGACAAGTCCCAACACAGCCAGCTTTAAGCTGTTCAGAGCAAGCAGCCCCACCACTGCAGCTAAAAGGCATCAAACATTTATCATCTCTCCAGGGGCTGGAGCTCTCTCAGGGCACCAAAAGCCCTGTTGTCCTTCCAATTCCTAGTGCAGGAACCACAGCACAGAGAGAGAGATATTCCTACATTTGCTCTCCAGGTTTTTTCTGACCTGTAAATCTGCCTCAGGAGCCTGAAATAAATGAACTAATGACAGCTTCTACTGCAATAGTCCACCCACCTCTGCTGAAATTGGACAGGTAGTAATTTCCTGCAGCAGGATAGAAGTCTGCAGGCCAAGAGAGGATGATGGGTTTTCCACAGAAAGTGGGAAAATGCTGATCCCTGACCTCAGCAGCAGCAGCTTCACAAAATGAGCACTTCAGAAGGATTTAAGGCCAGTAAAAAAACAAGTAGCAGGGCTTAAAATATTTTCCCTGTCATTTTGCACTCTTCTCACAGATATTAAAAAAATGCAGCCAGGAGAAGAGAGGTGAACTGAACATTCCCAGCATGTGGGAAATATGGACCAGGAAAGCACACAATCAGCAAGATCAGGTCAGGTGGTTCAGGCTTGAAACACAAAAGACAAACCCTGTGCTGAGTTTCAGCCAACAATTTATGCCAGGCAGAGCCATCCCTCCACAGGCTTGAGGCAACCTGCCAGTATTTGCCAGGCTTCTGCACCTCAAAAAACCAAGGGAGCCCCTTCTCTCCAGCAGATCTTAGGCAAGGTCTGATGTTCTCTGCACTAACACATGACTGACCCATGCCCCAGGACACCCTGCAGGACCTGACAAAGTGGTTGATTTTATGGCATAGATCAATAACCTCTGACAGAGGCTCAGCAGCACCATGGGGGCTGTCAAAACCCACAGCTGAGGATGGCTCCCCCAGCCCTCAGAACACCCAGCCCAGGTGAGGAAGGGGGAAGAGGCCCCTACCACTTCCTGCAGGTGTCCAGCAGGATGATGTTCAGGGCTGTCTGCTGCTGCTGCATCTTCTGGAGGATCCTCTGCACGCTGATGCAGTTCTCAGGGGCGTAGGGCTGTGGAGCATCCACAGGGACCATGTAGTTCCTCCCCAGATGTTCATATCCATGTCCAGCATAGTAGAATATAGCTGGGAACAGGGAGAGGAGAGGATGAATCAGGATGCCAACCTGCAGGTCTGTAACCAGCTCCCCATGGCCACGTCCCACCTCCTGTCCTGAAAGGATACTGGTGCAGGGCAGACCTAGACCAGGAGCACCTATGGAACTGGAGCTACACTGACCTCACAATTTCAACTTTTTCCCAATTTATTAGCTTCATTAGTGCTGGAAGCAGCCCCAAGAGGCTCTCCTGTACTTGTGGATTCCTGCACTGTTTGTCTCCTGAAGGCCCTGGGTTTACACACTTCCAAACCCTCTGTGCTACAATACCCAGGTTCAGCACCTGCCAGGCTGAATTTCACCATTGTACAAAGTTTTGGTTAGTCCTCAGCTCTCTGAAGGAATAAGGCAACAGAAAAGGATGTTACCAGGATGGAAAATACATTAACAGCCATTTAAATGAGAAGCTCCTCAGTTTCCTAGTTTTGGAGAAGAGAGTAAAAACTGAGTAGGTGATGGGAAACATTCTCAATTTCAAAGGTCTGCCCGTATTCACACACCTATAAGCTGGTGAAAAAATTAGACACAGAGAGATAGTTCTTCAGATGTCCAGAACATGAGGATCGAGGGTTTCAACAACCTCAAACCAGGCACCAGCCCTGTTGGGCAGGGGAGGAGTCAGACTAATGCAGGTGCTGGTAGGAAGCCCAAAACCCAACAAGAATTTTGGGTTTTACTCTTAGGCACATGAAACTTAGTAGTGGTTTCTGCCTTCCCAAGAGATGGCAACACAGGGCCATCCAGGTGGGAAGCCAGCACTGGGGAACTTGGCATGGCCCAAGCTGGGGCTCCTCTCCAACCCTGTGTTCAGTGCAGAGCTGGAACTCTGCAGTCTGGATCACCAGGCAGGCTGGAGCTTCTCAAAAGGAAGCTGCACAGTGGCTGGCTACCCCTCCCCAGGACCAATGCCACTGCTTGGGGGATTCTGGTTGGTGAAACTTGGGGAATTGAAATGGGTTAAAATAGCTCTGCAAGCTGACACAGAGAGTTGTGTCACTATAAGTGGGGGACAGTAAAGAGTGAGAGGTCAGAAATGGGAAAAAGCAGCTAAGAGGCAATAGCAGGAGAAATTCTTCACTCAGATTCACTGCTAAAGCCCACATTCTAGTGAGTAACCTCTCCTCTATCTTCCTTCCACTGCTCCTGCCCCTGCACTTGGCAGGACACTCACTCTGGTGTGATTCTGCAAGGATGCAGTAACAGGGGCAGGAGCTGAAGGGCTGAAAGCATGATCTCGTGTGGAGAATGGAAAACATGATCTCATAGTCAAAAAGACGAGTCACCTTTGGTTTCTATTCTCAGGGGACAATGGAAAGTTTCTCAAGTGGACATTTTCACAGGTGCCCTTGAGATTTGGGTTCCTCTTCTGGTGGATCACCAGCCAGAGACAGCAGGCTCTGATTTGCAGAAGCGTTAAACTTTCGTAACTTGTGAATCAAAGCCACAAAACCCTCCCCTGAGACTAGAAAATAGTATAAAACAGGAAGCCTTCTAGAAGGAAGCCTTCTAGAAAAATTAGATGCAGGTTGGGCCCCTTGAGCCATTGAGCACTGGTGGCTTTCATCCTTCTGCCTGTACATGCAAGGGAAGTGATGACATCTGTTACCAGGCAGCATCACTGAGGCTTGGAAAATAAATGAAATGTAACAGGAAAGCCCACAATGAATGATTCAGTCCTTAAATCTTCTAACTTTTGAGGTCTTGTTGAGTACCTGAATGTACCACCAAGTGCTCCCCATGCTACATAAACCACAAAGACTCGTGTTCAAATCAAAAAAGGTGAGTTTCACATCACCTGAGCAACTTCTCCAACTTCTCCCAGATTGAATCTCTGCTCCTGAACAGAGAAGTTTTGATAATTTGCCCAGAGAAGGAATGGGATGTTTTATTCTGAGTTCTTCCCACATTGTATGAGTCAGAACTGCTCATCACAGAAAAACTTCTGAGCACCAAATTAAAAAGGGGAAGCTCCCAGCACTGCTTATAAAGCAGGAAATGTCAGCATGAGGCTGAATAAAGGCATGACTCCATATTTCTAGTATTCCACTCACGATTTTCTGCTTGCATTGCATTTTCAACATAATTTTTTTGATTTGGGACTTTTTAGGATGCTCAAAATAACATCCACGGGGATTCCTCACTTGCCTGAGGGTGGAATAATTAGATCACTTAGAGAATGGTTCAGAGGCCTTCAAAAATCCTCTGCAGCTTTTCTAAGATGAGATCTGGAGGAAAAGCAGCCCGATAACCCACCACCTCCATACAGTGAATTGGACAAACCTCTGGATCATAGGATCATTAGGGTTGGAAAAGACCTCCAAGATCATCAAAGTCCAACCTTGGACTGAACCTCACCATGCCCACTAAACCATATTATGCAGTGCCACATCCACTTTTTTTTTGAACACTTCAGGATCCAGACCTGGGAGCTGTGCTGGGATGGTCTGGAGATGTGGAACAAAGTCTCACAAAAGCCTGCAGCTCCTGGAGGGACAATTACAGAGACCAAAAAGCCCAACTGCCCTCCTCAGCACAGACCATACAGTAAGAGGCAATGAGCACCAGCCCATGGAGGTTCATGCTCACCAGTCAGCCCTCTCCTCCCTCTGTATGTCTACACAAAGCTCTCCTGACTTCAGCTCTGCTGGTTGCTACACAGGAGGTGGCACCTGCAGGTTGCTCAAGCACCAACGCTGGGATGCCAGAGGAGCGTGTCCGATGTACAGGGCTGGCTGTCCCAGGCACCTCTGTGGTCTTTACCAGGCTGCCTGAGCTCTTCCTGGAGCTGCTATCTCTCCACAACTGGGGCACTCAGTAGGCAGCCTGACCCAATGTCCCACCATTCCATTAGGATTCCAGAGAATGTGGCAAGAATCCTGAACTCAATCACTGCTAGATCCAGCCCACACTGGGGTTCATGTCTTCAAAGAATAGCACACTGCTCAGCCTGGAGAGCTGTTAAGAAAACCTCAACCTAAGCAGGCATTGCCTCAAAAACACTCAACTCAACTGTTGATGTTTTTCCTGACAGCACACAAAATCAATTTTTCCAGGAAGGATCAGGGGTCACGGATGCAGAGAAGCTCTAGAAGTTTAGACAAGGCATGACAATATGAAAGGTTTGCTGTTTCCAAGCCTTTTTTTCTCTCCAGTGCTTAGGAAGGACCATGGATAAAATGCCTTTTGGTTCTCACATGCCATGGACAGAGGGTAAGAATGGCAGCTGGGATGACTCTGGCCTGGCAGAGGTAAAGCCTGGGATACAAGGGGATTTCAGAGAGCAAGAAGAAAAGGAAGCTGCAAGTGAAGCCATGGGAATATGGTGTCACAGGTGATGTGCTCAGACGGAGCGCCAGGACTGCACGTGGCCCTTCCCACCAGCTCAGCCTCCCTGGATGAGTCAGTGCTCCCCAGAACAAGGTGGTTGTCCAGCATTTACCTCGTGGCCAGGTCCCCATCCATTGCACAACCTCCAAACCTCATGCTGAATGCCGGCCTGGAATCAGCCCACGCTGACTTTCACTGTCTGGGTGCCACTCAGCCGACATGTAAGCCTCACACTGAGGTTTGAAAGCAAAAAAAAACACCTGCAAGGTGTTTTCAAGGTATCTGTCAGCTGTGAGAATCTCAGGGACCCCAAAGATGCTACTTTCACCACCAAATCTGAACACCTGCTTTAAGATCCACGAGATCTGCTGCCTGGGTTTGTGGTTGAGGAACACTTCCTTACTGAGCACAGTGCACAATTAAGCACAAAGCCCAGCCTCAAAGCCACATGCAGCTGGGAATGCTCTTCTGCAAAAGGGTTGTCAGGGGCCCAAATTAGACCTTCAGGAAAGAGAAACAAGGAAATTATGACCAGACACAGCAGTCAGGGTTCTAAAGGAGCTCCCCTCCTCATAAATGAGCGGGGGAGCCAATTGCTCAGTCTCCTCAATTCTTTCATTCAGGGAAAAATCAAACCCCCCTTTCCCATTCACTGTTGGAAGCACTGGCTCCCCAAAAACTCATGTGAGCCCATGCTGTTGGGACTGGAGGTGAGCCACACGTTGGAGAAACATCCACTTCACCTGACTATAACCTGCCAAAAGCAAACTACACTTACCCAAGGGCTCCTGCCAAGCCTGGTACTGATGCAGCTCTCCTTTGAGATAGCAACATTCAACTTCTTCTCTTTTAATTCAATAGCTGTTCAGAAAATTGCCTAATCCCTACTCAGCACTGGCTGAGCTGGCTTGGCCTTACCATAGACTCCCTTCCCCAGGTGCTGCAGGAACTGACTGACCGCTGTTGCCATCTCAGCCTTGTTGAGATCCAGCAGGGACACAACCTGGAAGCCCAGATGCTCCAGCAGACGACTCAGCTCAAACACGTCCCTCACAGGAGCCATGAGGTTGGGGTGGTGCTGGTAGCGGTTGTTGCCCACTAAAAGTGCTATTTTGCCTGTAGCTGAAACAAACACCAAGTGAAAAAGCTGTACGTGCTCAGCAGGAGGCAAGATCTCACCTCTTCCTGTTGGAGTGAGGATATGGGCAATCTAGGGAAAGGACAGACCCTAGGCTGCTGCAAGCCTAGAGCACCCTCCAGAAAATCCTGGGCTTTCTGAACGCTTTGACAAAATACACAATCACTTTGACAGAAAGGCTTGAAAAGTTTTCAGTTGACAACCAAAATCCCAGGAATGCAGAGGTTCTGCCCTGCTGTGACCACAGGTCTGGTGTGTCAGTGGAGCATGGGAGGGGGATTCACTGAGCCAGGCTGAGGGGTCCTTTCCCTCGTGGGGCTGAAGGAGAGAAACCCATGGCTCCTGCTTTGATTTTATCCCACCTCCCACAGTAAAAAAATGGGATTTACGTTGCCCCGTGGTGGTGGGAGCAAGGAACTTTGCCCTGCTCTGAGGAGATATTTCAAGTAGGGATAAGTTGTCATTTGAACAACACTTTTAAAATCATTTGGCAGGCACAGAGCTTAAGACTCAGTTACTCATTAGGAATAATCTTACTCCACTTACTGAAAAAGATCAGGGCTTGGCAGGAGATAGGACTCATCTTATGCTGTGCAACTCTAATCCAAAAGTGCAGAGCCTGTGGTAATGTGGTCATAAAGGCTTGAAGCAGTCTCTGCAGAAAAAGCACTCCCATTCCTTGTCCTCCCACCCACCCTGGAGCCTGGCTTTTAATTAAGGGAATAATTGCTCAGGAAGAAAAGATGACAGTACTCACCAAAAAACTTTCCAGAGCCACACGTATCTGGGAAAGAAAGAGGGAAATTATAAGCCTGGGTTCAGCAAGCCTGGGCCCAGCACCCAGTGCCAGCTCTGAATTCTGCTCCAATAGCCCCAACCATGCACAGCTGGATCAAGCACACAGAGGATCTGCACAAGCAACATTCCTCAGGCAACTCCTTCATAGCCTGACTGCTAACCTTAAAGACACTGGTCTGATGCTAGGAGGATTTACAAAATCTAGCCTGATTTATGACATCCTGAGCAGCTGAGAAGCAAAGCCTGGAGAAGTGGCAGACCAGGGAAGGAGGGTCAACATGGAGAAGCTTGTACTTGATGTGACTCACCTGCTACCTTGCTGCAGCAAAAGCAAAGGAAACAAAATGACTCAAGGTCAATAAAAGCTCCAAAACAGAGTTTCTCCCCAGAAATGTTCAATGAAGAGGAAGTTGCCCTGTTTGCTTTTGATTGCAACAAAATTCCCTGACTTCTTCATCTCCCTGCTCTGCCTTTCCCTGTTGTTTTAGCAGTTCTGGCCCAGAAAAGCCACTCACTTTGGTCCACAAGCTCTTCTGCCTGAGCACTTCCAGTCCCTTAAAATTATTATTACCCTAACAGCTCCAGCTTTTCCTATTTCAAATATAATAAATTTAAAAATCCAGCCCAGGAGAAAATTCTAGAACCCTTCATGCTCTAAAAGAAGAAATTAAGGATAAATTGCATAAATCTCATGGGTTTTGAAGACCTTTGGCCTCTGAACCAGTGTTGCTGATGCATGAGAGATGCCTGAAAAGCTGCAGAACAAAACCACTTATCCTTTTCCACCTCTGTCAGAGGCACCTGCTGCATGTAAAAGCTCCCCAGCAGTAATACATTGAGCCCAACCCAGTCTGTGCCCTTTTCTCACAGTCTGTTCCCCCAGGATGTGTTTTGTCAACTGTGAGGAGGGAGGCAGAGTGCTCCGTGGCTACACAGGATCTATTTGCACTTTGGAGAAATTTTAAAGCCAGCATAAAAGGCAGGATAAGAAGCTTATGGCATAGAAAAATCTCTAGGTGGAGTAAAGAGCCAGCAAAGTCAGCCCGTGCTATTCCTGCCTCACATAAGGTAAAGGCAGAGGGCCAAATCAGCCAGAGGTGGAGCATGCCCAAGGCTCTGGGAACACATCCTCTCCCTGGGATCCATCACTCACACAGCATCAGCCCTGAGCTGCCAGCCCAAGGGGCCTGAACCTTCCCAAATAAACACTGTCCTCTCCAGCTCTGTATCCGAGCACGTCCCTTCGCATCAGCGAGACTGGAAATGAGTATGGCCACAGGAGCCTGCTGTGCTTTGGCCTGGAAATGTGAAAGCAGCACCCTGGCCACCCTGGCAAGCTGTCTTGGCAGGTCTGCAGGGAGCAGCTGAGAGCACTGAGCCTGCCCTTATACAGCAGGTGTCTGACCCACTGCAGGGCCCAGCAGCATCCCAGCTGCCCAACAGGCATCACTGCATCTAGGGGCTTTCCCAGCCACTGCTCCCTCTGCTCCCTCAGAGCCCCAGGGTCAAGGAATCCTCTTTATCCTTATTCATCAGCTCAGCACCTCCAGAGAGCAGCAAATTCCTTTGTCCCCTCTCATTATGTCTCCCAGCAGGTGGCATGCAGCAAAGGGATGTGGGCTGGCTCTGCTCACCGATGTGAATGTCCACGGCGTTGGTCCAATGCTCTCCATGGCTGTTGGAGGCACAGCAGAGGTACGTGCCAGAGTCACTGAGCTTGGTGTGGGTGATCTAGGCACATCAAAAGTTAAACCACATTATTTATGGTGAAAGTCTGAAGCTCCCTGACAGGATCTGCCAAAGGCACTTGTGTTCATGGAATAAAAAGTATTTTTCCTGCTGTTTGCAGAGACTTTACCTCCCAAAGAATCAGGATAGGGACAAAAACCAGAGCAGTACCAGCTGACAAGGACTCTGGCTCTCTAGGATCCTGCTCAGAGAGGGACTAAAGCCACCACTGAGTCAGGGTGGCCATAGCTCTGTTTATTCAAGCCCTGAACACCTCCAAGCACATTGCTGCCTTTCTGGCTCCAGCACAGCACCATCCACCTCTGAAAACAACTCTTCTTAGTGCCCAGACTGAACTTTCCCATCAGACTTGCAATCTAAGGCCACCATGTAATACCATCTAAGATCATCTGTAATACCACTGACCCCTACTGAGGACAGACTGGATGTCTTGTCCTTGTGCCTTCCACATGATGCCCTGGAAGGAAATCTTTCCTAATTCAAGAACACAGCACTGATTTACACTCAGCCAGAGACACAAAATAAAGCCAGCCCCTCTACTGCCTCCCTGACTCTCTTTGGTCAGGACCAACCACATTTCCTTCTAGGTCTCCAGCAGGCAGAGAGCATTCCCAGACATCTCCATCAATCCACAGTCCCCTCCACACACAGACAGTAACTGTTCTCATGTCTCTGCGTAAAAGGGCACAAGAGATGTGCTGAGGGTTCTTCATGCATCTGTGGATTGGTTATCTCTTAGAGGAATACCCACAACTCTGAAAGAAGTCCATTAAACATATTCCCCCTTCATGCAGAGTCATCCAGCCAGCTACCAAAGCAGCAGGGTGATATGCGGAGGGCTTTCCCACAACCCTGCAATCAGCTTCACCCATTACCCACCTCAGCACCCAAAGCTCTGTACTATCCCCAGAAAACCTTACCCAGAGTTTTTTCCTCTTCTGCTGCTCCAGCAGGTTCCCATTGCGGTACCACTGGTAGCTGGGGGCTGGGACCCCCATGGCAGCACACTGCAGCTGCAGTGGCTGCCCCACCTCCACCCGCTGCTCCCTGGGGTTCAGGACAATCACTGGTTCTCCTTGCCACAGCCGAGGGGGCAGACCTGCAAGGCAGCAAGACAGAATTGGTCCTTCCTCCACAGGGACAGTACAACACCATCTTCGGCCCTCACTGCTGCACCTTTCTGCTTGGGGAGCAGGGAACCCTCGGGAGCAATGCCTGTGATAGTAAATGCCACACCAAAGCCCTGCCTCTGGCTTCCCAAAACTGATCCTCGCCCTTTCCTGACAAAGGTGAAGACAACATTCTAAGGAAAACCACACCCCATTTCTGGTCAACTTTGAAGTAGCCAGATGGGTTCTTCCAGTCCCAATACCCAAAATAACTCTGAGAAACCATGGCAAGCATGTGGTGCAGGTGCATGTGGAGCAACCTGGTCTAGTGAAAGGTGTCCCTGCCCACGGCAAGGGGTGGAACAAGATGAGCTTGAAGGTCCCTCCCAATCCAAACCATTCTGTGATTCCATAATACATGAAGAAGGTAAAAGACAGGCTGGTACCTCTGGCAACACACTGATGTACCTCTACCTTCACCCAGTCAGAGAAGATGGCGTTTCTGTGGAGGTCATTGACTCTGCAGGTGTAGAGCTGGGTCTGCTCTGCAATGATGGGCAAGTCTTGGTTGGTTGCTCCAGGAATCAGGCGGCAGTCAGACTAAAGGGAAAACACAGGCAGTGGGGAGCAATTCTCTCCTCACTGCTGGCAGTAGAAGGCACTAGGAAGCCCCTTGTAAGAGCAACAAAAGTGGAAACCCCTGGTTTCCTCCCCTCCTTCAGCTCCCCCACTGTGTGTGGGGAGCCTGGTGTCATACCCCGGCCACCCCATCCTTACCTGGTACTGACAAAACCACTGGTACTGCAGTGAGGTACGTCCCTGGGCTCGGCACCGCAGCGTGAAGGAATATCCCACCGGGACAGAGACACAGACCGGCTGCTCGGTTATGGTAATGGCTGTGGAGAAACAGCAGGTGGAGGTGGGAACAACACCGCGGTCACAGCTCAGCATCTCACTCTCACCCAGTGGAAGGCATGGTGGGCTTCAAGAGGGATACCCATCCCAGCAGGCAGGGGAAATTGGAAGAACAGGGATGCTCTTGTGGCCAGAGAATGGAGAGAAGGATGGATGGATGGATGGATGGATGGATGGATGGATGGATGGATGGATGGATGGATGGATGGATGGACGGAAGGACAGGTGAAAGTATGGGTAGGTGGATGGATGACATGAGGCTCTTCTGGATACTCTCGCAAGTCCCCGGGGGCTGGCCCGGTCACTGTGCCCCGTGGTCACTCACCTTCCTGCATCGCTTCTCCGGCAGCTCCTCCCCGGCCTGGGCGGCCGCCGGCCGGCCCCGCGGCGGTTCCTCTCCCCGGGACGCGGCGGCGGCACCT
>WBNO01010914.1:432896-481961 GCA_013400575.1 Peucedramus taeniatus
CCGGACCGGCACGGACCGGCTCCGCATGGACGGGCCCCGCCCGGATCGGCTCCGCATGTCTGGCCCGCTCCGACGGGGACGCTGCAGGACGCGCCCCTCGCCAGGATGCCAAGGCTGCCCGCACCTTCATGCCCACGAATGACCTCTCCCCCTCTCCAGGGGTGTCCTCACGCCCTCCCCCACTGCTGACCTCGCCCCGCTTCCAGCCGTCCCTCCTTCCCGTGGTGCCCCCCTCCCACACTCCTTACAGGTGACCTCCCCACCGCCACTGCTGACCTCACCTCATTCACACTCGAGGGTGTCCTTCCCTCCTCCCTACAGTGTGTCGTCGTCTTGCCCCCGTCCCCACCATCCCACCCCAACCCCCTGCGTTACAGGTGTACTTGTCCATATCCCACAAACATCCTTACCCCCTCCCCATGGGCATTTTCATCCCGGTCCCCACTGGTGACCTCATCCAATCCCCACAATCATCCTTGCCCCTTCACCACAGGTGTGCTTGTCCCATTCTGACTGGTGACCTTAACTACTTACCAGGAGTGTCCTCCCCTCCTCCCCATAGTGCCCCCTCCACTCTTTACAGGTATTCTTGTCCTTCTCCTCACAGGTGTCCTCCCCTCCTCCCCACATGTCCTCCACCCCTGATGGGTATACTTGGCCATCTCCCCAGAGGTGTCCTCACCGTGTCCCCACAGCTGGCCTTGTCCATCCCCCATGATCACCCATGCTCATCCCCACAGCCATTCTTGCCCCCTGCCCACACCCCCACGCCCACCGCCCTCGCCCCCCAGGCTCCACGGCCGCACTCACGTCTCTCCTGGGGAGCACAGCCCGAAAGGTTCATGGTGGAGCCAGCAGTCCCAGGGGTGGGTGTGCAGAACCCCCTTCCTCCGAGAAGTCCCTGCCAGCTGGGCCGGGCATCACGAGGGCTGCAGGGGAAGTGGTGCTGGGCCAGCCCTGAGAAAGCTGCACAAGCTCCTCTGGGAAAGAAGGGACCATGGAGGACTCCACAGCGCTGTGCCGAGACTTGCACTTGCAAGGTTAGGGCAAGGTCAGGCTCATTAACCCAATACTCATCACCTTTCCAGAGGCATCAGGACTACAAGGAAATTAGCTGGAAATGGTGACTAGAGAGGACAGAGAGTGGCCAGGGAGTGACTGATTGTCATTCCCAAAGAACTTTGAAGTGACTGGGAAGAGAGTGTGACAGAAAGCTCAGAGGAATGAACTCAGGGCGGACAAGTTTGCCTCTGGCTGGCTTCTCCCTATGTTAATAGGTCTAGGAAGCAGGCTCCTAGGGTGCCAGATGGGGACCAGGATTTCAGCATGAGGGAGACCATGGACCAGTTAGAAAGGAGGCTGTGAGAGACTCTCTGCTGCTGAAATTTCTCCATCCTGTAGCTATGGGCTGACCAAGGAAAAGCGAGGCATCAGGGATGTCTCTCCCAGGAGGCAGCATGGAAGGGCACAAACAGGGGCATCAGGATGGCAGAGAGAAGCAGTTGTGACCAAGTGCTCGTGGATCCATGCCCTAGGGAACCCAGGGCAGGGCTGAGCTGTGCCACAGGGTCAGAGGGACTAAGCAAGGCTGAAGGATGCACCTCTAACTTTTGCTTTTCTTTTATAACAGATGGGAAAGAAGGTGGTAGGAAAAAGCCAAACCCAGCACAACTGGTGGATTGAGGAAAGACTTTCTCCCTCCATGTTCTTTCCTTTGTGCAGAATAGAACAGTTACACTGCAAAGGCAGGAAAACCTGCTACACCTGTCCACTCAATCTGACCCAGAGCAATCCCTGCTCCAACAAGGACTGCTCCTCTCCTTCCATGGATACAGGAAAGGTGATGCATAGCATAGGACCTTCCTTTGTGCTCATCTCCCCAGCTGTCTGAGATCACACAGACCCTCCTTTTTCCTATTTTCTTCAGGGTTCAGATAGGCATTTGGAAATATATCTATAAATGATTGAAAATGAAGGTTCTGGCTGAGTATGTGCCAGCAGCTCTGTGGCACGTGTATGCTGCAGAGTTATTATCTATGCGACACACGTAGCTAATAAAAATGATCATTAAATTAACCCCAGCACTTTCCCATAGCTAAAGATGACACTTCTGGCTGATGCAGAATCTCTTCAAACAGCTGGAGATTGCTGCGTTCCCTGTAGACTGCTTCTTCAGGCTTGAGAGAAAGAATCCTTCTCCAAATACCTCCTCAGAAAGCCCATTGTGCTCATCCTCTGTCAGAACCCTGCCCTGGCACCATCTGTTAATATTTGGGGAAGAACCAGAGGTGAGAGCTTGTTGTTGGACTGCAGGAAGAAGCCTGTCATTTTAGAAAGGGAGGAACTTAAGGGTGCAGGATGGGAAAGGGAAGGATAAATTGTGCAAGAGGAGTGAGAAAACATCTGCGACTGTGTGAGTCGGTGCTGGATTTGCAGGCAGAGGAAGAAAGCTTTGCTAACGAGGTCTGAAGCCTCATTTCTGGCTGGCTCAGGCTCCAGCAGCTGAACGCGTTTCCCCCGGAGCCAGGAGCAGAGGGCACTGTCACTCTCTGAGCAGACTGACGGGAGAGCAGATGCTGTGAGAGGAAGCTGTCTCAGCAGGCAACGGGCACAAGAACCATTCAGAGCTTGAAAGGGCAGAAAAAGAATTGAAGCCCTGCACGTTGGGGGGAGGATCAAACACCACAGTAGGCTCTTTCTCATCAGATCTGAGCTAAACCTGCGCTCACCATCCAGGCTTCTCTCCACTGACGAGGGACAGCACCAAACCATGACATGACCAGGGTGGGAAGGGAGCTCTAGGGGTCTCTGGTCCAGCCCCCCACTCTGAGCAGGATGTCAATCAGCTGCTCAGCACCCTGTCCCATCCACAGTCAACTGTCTCACAGAACCAGGATTGCTTGCCTCTTGGGTCCCTGTGGTAGTGCTTGATTCCTTTCACAGGGAAAGTAATTTTCCTAATATCTAATCAGAACTTTCTTCCTTGCCATTTGCATTTTGGCCTCTCATTCCATCACTCTGCAGCTCTGAGTCTGTGCCCTCCTATGAGGTAATGAAGAAGAGGTCGTCTCTATTTAGCCTTTCCCCAAAGCCTAAAACTCAGTTTCTCTCAATCTCCTCTCCTATGTCTGAGCTCCTTCAGTCTTTTTGGTGGCCTTCACAGGACTTGATCCAGCATATAAGTGTCTTTCTTGTATTTGGGAATCTGAAACCAGACACAGTTCCAGGCCCAAAGTAGAAACCTACCTGCTCTGGACACCCTTCTTACCGAGTCTGGGCTATGTTCTATCAGATCAATACGCCAAGAGACTGGGCTCATGGTAAAATAATGTATCATTCATATGTTGGGACTTCAGGTTTCCTGAGGTTGTGGGACCTGAAAATCCTCTTTCTCTTTCCAGAGAAAGGGATGGGATCAGGAGAATGCCAGCTTGGGTCCTCCCAGCCCAGCATCCTGCCTCCCACATTTGGGCAGCAGCCAGAGCAGAGCAAAGCGTGTGAGATAAGGGCATGCACACACTGAATATTCCTATGCAGCTCAAACATTTCTTGAACTGAAGGTAATATCTTCATACTGCATAAACCTCAGGAGATTTTCTTTCCACAGATTTGTCCTGTGGATTTTATTAATCCCTGTTGACATTGAACAGCCACAGCCATGTGTGGGAGTAGCCTAAAGCCAAGGGGAGGGAGGAAGCATCTCCCTTTCACTTATTTTACCTCCTGTTAATTTGATTTGTTCTCCTTGTCCCTCTCAGCTGTGTATACCTCAGTCATGGGCACCTCAGTAGCTTCTTCCAGGTTGAAGAGTCCCAGTCCACACAGTTACCCTTCATGCAGCAGCCAGCTTGGACCTTTGGCTCATCCTTGCTGCCTTCTCTGTGTTCTGCATTTGGGGTTTTTGGGAGTCTGCTGTTTTCTGTTTGAGATGGATTATTTCTAAGTGACATTAACTCACACAGAGCTCACTGCTGCCTATTGAAAATGAGTATTGTGGTTTCCCCCATGGATCATGTTACATTTGTTTTATGCAATTTCATCTGCTGTTTCACTGTCTGGCAAAGGTGAGGCCTTCAGTCAGCCCTCTGGGACCACCCTTCTCCATATTTCCTAGGACCACATCCAAATATCTTAGAAAGTCCATTGCCTTTGCATTTGCCAAGATCAAGTATCCTCTCTGGTATCACAAATCCTGCAATTTCCACATGCCTGATAATGTGATCACCTGCCACTGTTGTGTCACCTATACAGATGATGCACACACTCTGTGTCTGTGCATACTCTGGTGCCAGTCCCTATCCAAAGTCACTTTCCAAATCACAGTATTTGCTGAGGAAAAGGAATCAGGAATGCCCTGCACCAACTGATCCATGAGCTGCCCTGCTGCTTGCTGCCACATCTGCTGCCTCTCCTGCCCCAGGAGGATCAGCTCTAATCATGTTATATTTCCTGGAATGGAGAAATTTGCCATCATTTCCCTGCTCCTGCTGCAATCACTGCTGTGCAGCCATGGGCAGGCAGCTAATCCACAGTGAATCTGCTCCATTCATCATTCCAGTGCTGGAGGGATGCAGTGCCACCAGTGACGTGTCCACAGCGCATGGTGCAACAACTTACAGGCAAGAGAAAGGTAGAACAAGAAAAAAATTCCATTTTATTACTCATTATATTTTCATTTGGTATTAAATCACTGCTAGTAATTGTTTGTGACATGTATCCACCTTTTACATCTCTCTTTTGCGCTGTCTTCTTTTACAGAGACTGAATAAATACCATCACAGACTTTCTCTTGGGCATTTTGGGATAAAAAACAGGCTGCCAAGCCATGTGAGGATGTGACTGCCATGCCCAGGCTGAGTGGTGCAGCCAGCCAGGGTGGAAGCCTTGTGTCTGCAAGGAAGTGGAGGACATTGGAGCTGATCCTGAGAGATCACGGAATAATCAGAGCTGAAAGGGACCCACAAGGACCACCGAGTCCAACTTCTGGCCCGGCACAGGACAGCCCAACAATCCCACACCGTGCCTGAGAGCGTTGTCCAGAAGCTCCTGGAGCTCTGGCAGCCTTGGGGCCATGACCATTCCCTGGAGAGTGTGTTCAGTGCCTGACCATCCTCTGGGGAAGAGCCTTTTCCTGATACCCAGCGTAAACCTGACACAATGCTGTACCGTTGGGTTCTGTCAGTGGTCACCAGAGAGATCTTTGAGGTGTGAGAAATCCCCGGTGGTGGGGAGGTTATTAAAAGGAAAAGTACACTTTTTCCTCAAAAGCTGGACTCGATGGCAAGAGAAGGAGGAGGAGGAGGAGGAGGAGGAGGAGGCCGGGCAGCCGCGTCACGATTGACAGCGGCATGTGCGGAGGGTCTATAAACGGCGGCGCTGAGTGACAGCGGGGGCAGCGCCGGCCGCGGGGCAGGGCAGCCGCACTCCGGCCATGAGCTCGACCCGCAGGGCCCTCGCGGGCCTCTACGGGCGGGGAACNCAGCAGAGAGGGCGGGCTGGCCCTCGCCCAAGCCGGGAGGCCTCGGCCGGCTGGAAGTGGTGTAGCCAACGGGCCTGGCCGTCCCCGGGGAGCTGCTCCAGGGGAGAAAACCGAGCGATGGCTCTGGCTCCCCAGAGGAGCTGGTGTGCTGTAGGCCAGTCCCTCGCCTCCCCAAAGAGAGCTGGCGGTATCGCAGCTATTGCCGGGCAGGGCCTGTCGACATTGCACATTGTGTGTGGCTGAGCGGGTGTGTGAAGTGGTGGAATCATAGAATAAAATCATGGAATGTCCTGTCCACAAGGATCATCGAGACCAGCTCCTGGCCGTGCCCAGGACACCCCAACAATCCCGTGCTGTGCCTGAGCTGGTGTCCAAACACTCCTGGAGCTCTGGCAGCCTTGGGGCCATGACTGCTGCCCTGTGGAGCCTGTTCTGGTGACCCACCACCTTCTTAGTAAAGAACCCTTCCTGAACATCCAATAATCTAATCTATTTTAACCCCCCTTGTACAGCTTCATGCTGGCCACTCAGGTCCTGTCTCTGGTCACTAGAGACCAGAGATTGATCGGTCCTGCCTTTCCTCTTCCCCTCATGAGAATTCTGCAGACCCCAGCGAAGTCTCAGTCCAAGCTGTCCTTATGAAATCCTGACAAACACGAGTGTCTCCTGTTAGACTCAGGGAACAGCACTGACCTTCCTGCCTTCCTTGTACTGAGCCATTGAAGTGGCTCACCAGACAGAGCGAGGGGCCCGCTGGGCTCTGTGCGCGGGTGCCTTATCTTATTGTCAAAAAGGCATTTCTACACTGGAGATAGGGGCTCAGCAGCAATGAGATCAGCATTCCTGGGTCAGGAATGGCCTCCGGCACAGGGTCTGGGGTAGGAATAAGGCTTTGTTCGCAGGGGGAAGGTATGATAAACATGCTGTCAGCTGAGCCTGACTGAGGTTAGCAAACACAGAATTACAGGGTGATGTGCCAGCAGCGCCCAAGGTGTCGGTGATTGTGTGAGGCACTCAAAAAAGCCTTGAAATTGCTTTGAATTCAGTGGGAATGCTCTTCAGTCTATGAGCTCTCCAAATGAGTGTGCCTCTTCCCTCCTGATGGTTTATAAATAATCCATTTCCAGCGTGTCAAGCATTGATGCCTCAAGGAGCCAGACATTAATAAAAATAAATGCAGGACCAAAAGAGATCAAAAAGTGCTGCCTGGAAGTCAGGTGTTACAACTGGGGTAACGCCAAAGTGAAGTTGCCTAAATTCAGTTCCTTTGTGGTGGTATCATGTCATGCTGGGGTGTGGGCTAATTGCACACTGGTTGCACACAGTGACATCTTCAGCCCCACCAAATGTCCATACAGGGCCCACAGCCTGCAGCCTCAGATCATACTGTGAACTGGAAATCCCTTAACTGAGCCCAGTGACTCCATTCTGCGGATTACAAGCAGAGAGAGGTTTTAATAAGGAAGATGTTGACGTGTTTGGGTTGCCTACAGCTTAACTTTAATTTTCTTGACTACGATCAAATTGCAGCTTTAATCAGTTTAACCGTAAAGGAGAGTTCATCCATCCTGCAGGAGATACCTTCAGTGTTCCCAGCTGGATTCCCCAAGTTTCCTCTGTTGAGGAGGGCATGGAGCAGTGTGGCACCCATGCAGGCAGTGCTCCTGGTGTCTTCTGGCTGCACCACCCCTTGAGGCTGTGGCTCAGGCATGGTAAATCCACCCCACGGCTGCAGAGCTCTGAGCCCTGAACCTTTTGAACTTTTCAACCTATTGCTGCTGTGGCTGCACCCCAGTTTCCATCCGTGGGAGCCCAGTACTGGCAAAGGAACTCTGCTGCCCCACTTAAATCAGCAGCACATTCAATTTCCACAAATTCTCCAATCATTTTCCAACCACTTATGTACATGATTGTCCAAGCCTGTGGCAAGGCAATTTAATTTTGTCTCTTAAATCCACTGTCTGCCCCTTCTGTTGTAAGAAGCAGTGACTAAATAATCACTAAATGGCAAAATTGACCTTTCCCTGAGTTCATGGCAACTTCTAGGTTCCCTAATGAGTTGGGGAAGAGGCATATAAAAGCTCCATATATAAAGGTTCCCTGCAGAGCCCTACAAGTGCTGAAGACTTGAGATGGGATTTTTGGAAACTGTTGTCTAAAATGCTGGGCAAGGGCTTGAATGAAGTGTGGCTTTTTATGTTGTAATTAAAAAATGTATCATAACAATTCTGGGAAGCAAATGAGTGGAATGGTGTAGCAAGGAGACTTTCAGAAAGCAATTATGACTTTAATTAAATCCAGGAACATCTGGAGAGCTTACCTGGGAGAACTTGAAAAGCACGATGAGCAACATGCAGAACAGCAGATAACACTGAGCAGCTCTCTAACACAGAATGGAATTGGATTTGCTTGGTTTGAGGCTAACAAAGGCAATGGGAAAAGGGATGCAGACACAGGATTGCTGTGGGAAGCTACTGTAGTGGTTAGGAAACAAAAATGGATATTCTGATCCAAAGAAAATGGCTTTTTTTCAGGTTTCTCTGTTTCTGTCTTTATATGTATATATAGAGTGTGTTCAGCTAAAATATTTGCCCGTTCACTGCTTCTTAAAGCGGTAGAAAGTGTAGTAACATGGTAGAGGTACACAAAGACATGGAGAGATCTTTAAGAAAAGGAACTGAGGTTGGAAATCCCTGTTTCTGGGGTGACTTAGGAACAAGTTCTGCTCTGCGGTTCCCAGCACAGGAGTGGAGCTGTTGGAACGAGTGCAGAGCAGGCACCAAGATTGTCAGAGGGATGGGGCACCTCTGCTGTGAGAAAAGGCTGGAATTGTTCATCCTGGAGAAGCTTTTGGATAACCCAGTTGTGGCCTTTCAGTACCTGAAGGCAGCCTAAAAGAAGGATGGAGAGAGACTCTTTACAAAGGCCTGGAGTGACAGGACAAGGGGGAATGGCTTCAAACTGCCAGAGGGCATGGCTAGTTGGGCTATTAGGATTAAAATCTTCCTCTGAGGGTGGTGAGGCCCTGGCACAGGTTACCCAGAGAAACTGTGGCTGCCCCATCCCTGGAAGTGTTCCAGGCCAGGTTGGATGGAGCTTGGAGCAACCTGGGATAGTGGAAGGTGTCCCTGCCCATGGCAGGTGATGGAATGTGATGAGCTTTTAGGTCCCATCCAACCCAAACCATTCTGTGATTCTGTGTTGAGGGCAGTTTGGATGGTCTTACTTGGTCTCCCTAATCCTGTTGGAGGAAAGGGATATCATGTAAATTGAAGGATATGAGTTTTGTAACCAGAACATGATTTTTCTGGGTTCTAACTTGTAGAATTTTCCAGAGGTGGTGCTAAGGGGGCCAGAAAAATAGAGGTGTTGAAAATGGCCATAGATAGAACATCATCCTTTTATTAAACAGAATATTCAGGGTATTTACTCTTCGTGCCCTTGGAAACTAGTCTTTTGTAAGGATTTTCCCTGTGAGCAAACAGCTCAGTGTCTTTCCTTTGCTGGTCTTTTAACATATCTGATATTGGACAGTGTCAGGAGCAGCTTATGGCCACAGTGACTTGCCCTCTGCTCTGGCTGCTGACAGAATTTTTTTTTATTTTGTGTTGTTTTTTTAAACAAACCTGTTATGTCTTAAAGCACTTGACTATCAGTCAAGTCAGTCCTGTCAGTCCTGTTCAGGGTCTACCTTAGCTGCATTAATCCCTCAAGACATATTTTTAGGTGTCCTTTTTGTAAGAACTAGTGAGTCTGGAGAGTGTATTGTGCAGAGAGTTGCAATTTTATATAAAGCCTTCCTCTGAGTGCTAGGCAAATCTCTGCTGGAAGTGATCTGCACCTCTTACCTAATGCAGCTGTCTGCTCCTCAGTCTTATTAGAGCATTGCTTCCTTGCTTGAATGTCTTTCTACTGTCACAGCTACATCATATACAGATATTTATAGAGTGTAGTGACAGTGCCTCTGTTCTTTTCTTGGATAACTCTGCTCAGGGTGGCAGTTGAGCTCAGGAGAGGGCCTTGCCACCTGGCTCTTCTGGCTGGAAACCATTCCCAATCTTGTCCCTCTTGCTTTGCACATAATATCAAATGAAGGAGAAAGATCTGTTGCTATAATAAAGTGTGCTGGAAACTGAGGAGCACTTGGTTCCTGAAAAGCAGGTTTAGTTCAGTCGTGTTCCCTCTTTAGCAGCTGGGTACCTGTAATGTCCAGTGGGACTTTGCTTTGGGCAAGGAGTGGTGTAACCCCCTGGTCAGATGCCAGCTGAGGCAGTTGAGAACACTCAGTCAGTTTGATTTGTGGCATGGAAGTGTCTCAAACTCTGGAAGGAGGGACAGCCAGTACCTACTGGAGAGGCAAAGTTTAGGGTGTCAATGACTCATCTCCACACCCTGTGACCTGCAGGACAGAGGCAGCTGTTTCCCATTGCTGTAGCTACCTGCACAGAGGTATCTGCTTTGAGTGGGGCTCCTCAGCAGCTGTGCACTCCAAATAACAATCCTCAACATTTCCAAAGGGAGATTTTCCAGCTCCCTTTCTATATCCTCCTGTCCATATGTCCATATCCCCTAGAAACCCAAGTGGAGCTGAGTGTGTAGGCTGATGAGCTGATGCCCTTCAGGGCCACTATTAAGATATAGAATATATCACGTGTGAGAACTGTGCTCTTCTCAGGAAACCCATAAAAGGGGATGTTTCCCAGGCCAGGGATACCATTGTGTGGAGGGCAGAGTGTGGTTATCTCCAAACAAAGCGCCTCTCATGCCACAGCAGAGGCGGCTGGAGATGGAGTTCCCAGGAGATGGAATTAAAACCTGCTCTACCATTGCTCTCTTTGGATGAGGGAAGGAAGATCTTGTGTAAATGAGGTTGTTCTCTCACACTGACTCAGTCTCACACTTCACAGCATCACCTGGTCCAAGAAGAGGAAGATAGAAGGGCTGTTACAGGCAATTTTATTTTCATTTTTTTTCTTTTCTCTGCATAGTGAGCTGCCAGGAGGATGTCACCTTTCCTGGGCATCTCATTGTCCAATATTTACTTTGCTTTTTTTAGGCCATTTCTCATTCCTTGGTGTGTTTCTGAGTTTAATTTGGGCCATAGAGGCAGCAACAATTCAGAGTTAAAATACAGAAATCTGAGCTATCTTCAGAGCATTACAGAAGCTGATACAGGAATGCGTAACTTAATTTCTTGTTTTCCACCTTCTCTGTTAATGAAATCTAGCCTGAATTGTTACACACAAGTGTGTGTTCATCTCAGCAAAAAGTCAATTACCTGCAGAAAAAGTTACCACATTTCTGCATCTCTGACATCGATTCGGTCTGTGACCTTGACAAGCAAAGACTCAATACATCTGTTTTCCAGTCTGTGAAATAACAATGTGTCTTGTACAGCAACACAGCACTCAGAGCTGCTTTATCACAGGCCTGCTGATAGCTCCTGCCATGGTATATGAACACCAGCACGCTCGTTCTGTGTGTGCAGGGAGTGCTTGATAAGGAGCGGGACACGTGGCAGGAAAGCAGCCGTGAGCACAGCCATGCCTACGTGAAAGCTCAGTATTTGCTTTTAAACGTTGAAAAGGGTTCACTGCTGACAGCTGAGGTGGGATTCCGAGTGGCTTCTATTTGTCTCAAGTAGTATTAACCTTGAAGGCAGGCAAGTTCATAGGAAACCTTATACTTGGAAGTTTGCATGTGCAAAACATGCCCAATAATGTCAGGGATCAGAGAGCCAGCGAAGGGGAATGTCTGTAGGAAATTGCCAGTCCCTCTGTCCAGCTCCTGGGATGTACAGCCTGCCCAGCTCTCCAGGGGCCTCCTGAGGAGCTTTGGTGCAATGCTCATTCCCTCAAAATGTACCTTGGATGTGTCAGCTTTGTTGTCATGGACACGTTTTGCTGTTTTTTTCCTTCACTGGACAGCTTGTGTGGGTCAATTTTCCACGCTGTGGAAGAGCACTGAAAAATATTGATCACTGCTGCTGCTCGAGCAGCTCGAGTCCAGGTGCTTGTCCATACGAGGATGGAGCCACTGTTAAGCCTATTTCAGGGTCTCCTGAGCTCTTGTTCACTTCCATGTGAGGAATGAACTGGAAGGAGAAAGATTTCTTTATCTCCATTATAAGAAATACAGAAAGAGAGTAATTTCATGGATGATTGCATGAGAGGGTTAAAAAAGGTGCCAGACTGAAAATCTATGTTTTTCAAGCAGTTAACTTTTTGGTGACAGTGGATGCCAGCCCAGACCATCAACTTGAGTGCTTAAAAAAAGTGAGCGGTGTTGACAGTTCTGCCTCCTGCCCTTGCAAGACTGAAATTTGGCAACTGCATGAAAAATGCAGAAGGCTGTCTTCACTTCCAAAGAAAATTAGGAGTAGTTGAAGGGCTAAAACCTTTAAGAGGATGATAAATGGCCAAAGGAGTTTAAAAGCATATGATAAAATGAAATTTAACAACTGAGACTGGTAGAAGGGATGTGGTGGAGAGGTATAGTGCTATGGTCCAGCACTTGAGAACAGTTCTGTATTTTCAGAACTAGCTTATAAAAAGCTGAGCTTCTTTTCATCAATTGGAGGTGTCTGAGGAGGCTTCATCCCACCAGTGCTGGACATACCTGGAGCAGACATTTTTGAAGTCCACTTCTCCAACAGAAGGAAAGGTTATACTTGAGGCCTTGGTTCACTATTTTAGATGTGTTCCTCAGGCTAACATAAGCATTTGCCTTTATCCAGTCACTGTAATGGCCCCGAGCTTGCCTGAGGGAGACACATCCGCTGCTGATGCTGCACTTCATTAGCAGAGCCCTGTGCTGTGTGTGCTAGTAAGTCCTTGGGGAGCCCAGGGCACAGACAGCCCAGTCCCAGGGAGGATCAGCAAGCTGGAACATCTGCTGCCCTGCTCAGGAGCCCCGTGCTTCCAGCAGGGTAGATTGGGTTCTGGTGTAGCTGTGCTGTCACAGCTCTACATGGATATGCTGCAATGTCATTGAAGTGAAGCGCCAGCTGCCTGCAGGCAGGGCTCGGCTGGCTGCAGGATCCACAACTTGATCGTGCTCTCTGGGGCTTAAATCTCTAGTCTGAAAAGCAAATTTAGGATATTGAGGTTAAACTTCAATTAATACATGATGGCCTTTTTCTTCTGATAGTATCGAGAGACCCTCAGGAGACCCTCAGTTCAGTGTTGAGCACTGTCTCAGGATGTGCAGTGAATAAAGCCCATGTCTTAATACTGAGGATTGAAAAAAAAAAAGCACTGTCAGTGCTTACTGTTTGATCACATCTATGAGCACAATGGGTTCATGGCACAAGCAGCCTTTGTTCTGACTCTTGCTATTTTCTTTACGTCCAAGCCAAGACACATCCCTATTTGTCTTATGCAAGAAATAATGATTAAAACCACACTACTGCCTACACTAGCATTCTAGCTAGCAAGGATTTTGGGAACTCCCTTTTAAGATCTTTAGTATTCCTGGTGGGTAAAAAGATGGTTTTCCCTTCCAGTGGTAAGCAAAATGTTTTGAGACAAGTTAAACCTGTGAGTTGAGTTTCCAGACAGACAGAGGTGCCTGGGGGCAGCCCAGAGCACAGGGACACAGCTGCCTCTGGGATCACTTGGGGTGGTTGTGCTTGGGAGGAGTGTGGGAGGAGGAACCTGGATCCCCAGGAGGTCAGGATGGGGTGAGAGCAGCACGAGGTGCAATATGACCTCTAGAAGCTCTGAGGGTGTCTCTGAGGGTTGAGGACAAGGTGAGATGCTGGTCAGTAAGGCAGGTAATGCAAAGCTGTGCCTGGCAGTGCCAGAAAGAGGATGGAGTTCACAGGGATGTTGCAAGAGGTGGAAGGATACAGCTCAAAGAACACATCTCCTCTGTCTGGCTTCTCCCATGGACCAGCACAGCATATGAAAGATGGATCAGGAGTGATCCTTAGCCTATTACTGTGAGCACTTGATTTCCCCAGCTGGATCACACCCAGCCTGCACATCATTTGGCTGCATGACCAGCAGTTGGCACTGGGAATGGACCAGGATTGTGTGGCTGGGGGTGGAGAGGGTGAAGCTGCTGCCAAAAGGCCAAGTGCCACCCATGTTTGTTGGGTTAAAGTTGCTCCTGAGCAACAGTCCAAAACTTCTGCTGTCTTTGCTCTCCTGAAGGGGAAGAATCAGTGAGCCCTTCAGATTTTTCTTCTTAGAGGAAATACACAATTATTTGTGTAAAGTGTCAGGACTTCAAGCTGAACTACTGTTTTTCTTAGTGTTCACATGGATATTGTGCCTCCACAGGTGGAATGTACAGTTGGCAGGAACAGTTTTCAGAGTCTCTCTATGGTCATTTTTAGGGCAAGACTTGGAGTCCTGCTGGTTTCCACATGGCTGGGACTCACATATTGGGGTAGGAGACCTGAAGAGGTGCACCTGCAGGTGGCCCTCCATGTGGTTCTTTCTGCTGTCTTCTGTAGCACCATCCTAGAGCACTGAAGTTTGGTGGTTCACAGGGGCTGAAAAGGTTTGATCTCTGCATGTAGGGATGTGGCAGTCTGGCTTGGTACATCCCAGAGGGGATGCCCACACTGCTGTCATTCCCAAGGCTGTATGGTGAGGTTTTTGCATAGGCGTAATGCGTACCTCAGTGCAATTAGATCACTGAGCTTACATGCTGCTGACTAGCTTGTCCCTGTTAGTTTTAGACTTTTGATTGCCATGTGGGTGGGCTCAAGGCTTGAGGAACTGTTCCTGACTGCTGCAGGTCAATGCACAGAGGTTGTTTCCTACAGCCTGCAAGGGGCTGCTGCCACAGTCCATCAGTGTGGTCCTTTGGCTGGGACATGAGTCCCTGAAGACACTCCTTTGGGAGAGCTGGTGACCACAGGTAAGTAGCTCATCAAGATGTCTTGTGCAGGACCTGTGTGTTTGATTTTGTTCCTTGAATTGGTTAATGCTCCTACATCTTCCCACTGCGAAACAAAGAAAGCAAAAGATTCTTGTAAAGTCTACTTCTGTTATTTTATTTTAATGTTTTGCCAGACCTTAGTGATTTGATTGGCAAGCTGGAAAGCAATGTGATCAGAGGCTTTTCAGCTTCTCCCAGGAGCTGTCCTTGGAAGCACAGAGGGCACCCAGCTCATGCCAGCTGCTTGCCAGCAGAGAATTGGGCTGGTCTCATCCATACTCTCGCCTGCGTTTAACTGGACGTCTCCTGTGGTGGAGCTGCCTGCTTTGAGCACAGTGCTGCGGATGGTGCATGGAAGGCTCAAGGTGCTGCTTCTTGGAAACCCACTTGTATAAATGTCCTGACACTGATTCTCTGCGGTTAACGACCATTTCATTTTTACAGCCTTTGATTTCAATTGACAATGTGGCTTGCTCGTCCTGGCAGGCAGCCTAAGGCAGCTGTACCTTCTTTTAATAGGAACTCTGACCTCTGCAAAATGACTCATCATTAATATGTCTCTGTAACGGTTTGTTTATTTCAGCTCCTTTCCGTGCTTCTCTCTCTAATGGTTTTTATGCTGTTTTTTGCTTAGCTTATCAAGCAGCAGATTCTCTCCCTCCAGTTTAGGAAGGTAAAACTACATTGCATTAAACTGCTCTGACCAAACACTTTTCTGAATCTGTCTGCACACGATTAACCTGTAATGCTTTGGTACTAATTAATTAATCAGTCGAGAGCCCTGAAGTGATCTAACAGCCTCATCCTGCATGATTTGATCCCTAATACTTGCTTGAACTGCAGAAAGAAAAGTGAATGTTCATCATAATTCCTGTGTTAAGGTGCAAGAAATATTCCTCTTTCTTAGCCAAAGGATGGGTGTTCAGCTACTTCTTTATATTAAAGTGAGACTTCCATACAGAGACGTTAAAAATTGAATGTGACTGCCCTGAGACATCCAGAGAAAAAATTTTCTTCCCCCTGCCATTGTTGTGAGGATCCTCATTCACTTGGACTTTGCCCCAAAATGCACTTGTACAGCTGTACTTTGCCTTTGGCAAAAGAACATATTTGGAAATCAGTTGGCATTTCTGGTTTGCTGGAGTGGCACATAGAAGAATGACCATGGAGGGAAAGGCCTCTCCAGAACACCTCTATAGCTCTGGGATTTCTAACCAAAAAGTCAGAAAAAGAAAATCTTAACAAGAGGAATACACTTCTCAAATCTCCTTTTCCAGCAGGCTTTTGTATGGAAATCCCTCTTTAATTGAAAAGGCTACTGAATTGCCAGGGGTCTCTTCTAAGTTCCAGGGCTTTTTCTGCCCCAAAGATGCAGCTCCAGGAAGGCCCAAAGAAAAAGTGGCTAGTGCTTTGTGTCCAGTTCCTCGAATACTCTGAATTACTGGTTTAGAAAGCAATTTGAATTGGACAAGCCTCCTTGCAGCTGGAGTGAGTCAGCTGAGAGCCCCACAGTGCCAGAGCCTTCAAATCCTGCTTCGACCAACACAATGGTTTCTTTGAAAGACTCAATAGATCTTCCAGGCTTCCTGCCAAGTGGCATTGGGCAAGTCTCTGATTCATCTGCCAAGCCTGTGGAGCCCCTAGCTTCCACCACAGCTGCTTTCCAAAGCCATTCAGTAGCCTTTGCTGTATGTATTTCACCTGGTTGTGGGATTTGCACTGAGTGGACCAGACTTATTCCTGGTGCTGCCTGCTGGTGCTGGGATTAAACTGGGTCCCAAGAGCCACTGTGTGTGTGCATCACTTGGTTATAAGATGCTGATCCAGTTGCCCTCCTGCTGGGATATGAAATGTTGGTTGATGCTTGGGAAATTCTTTTATGTGGCTCTGAAAGGCATTTACTGGTATGGGGAGGGGGATCTGAATTGAAGGGAGTATCAAAACCCTATCAGTAACTGCCTTGTATTGGACTGTCTGCCTTGCTCCGTGGAAATGGGCATTTTCTTCCTGGAACTGGAATTTGGGAAGGTTGCTCTGGTGTGAAACAGCTTTTGACACACACAGCCTTTTCTTGGCCCCGTAGTTGACTGAAGAGTTGCTTGCCAGGGCCAGTGTCCTAGTAACCACTGATTTCCACAGAAAAGAGTCTGAGCTGTGGAATCTGTTATTGTTATCCCATCCCACACGTGTTTGGATACAGACCATGCTTATAACCCTCACTCAGTAGATGAATCAGGTTTGCAACATCCTGAGCTTCCCCTGTCCTGACCCTCATCCAGCTCAAGGTGCCTGGGAGCTGGGTGAGGTTCCTGCTGCACCCCAGTGGGTTGTTACTCAGGGATTCATCTCCCTGCATCTCTTACAAACCCATTCTTGCAGGAAGGCAGAGGGAAAATAATGACATTGCAGCCTCCAGGTAAGTTTTCAGGGTGGATAAAACAGGCAGTTGCTGTGGCTGTAGCTCTCCTGACACCTTCAGCCATGCGTCCTTAGTCCCTGTCAGTGCCCCTGCCCCTGCTGGGTCATGCTACACGTGGGTTTCTTGGTTTGCCCTGAACCAGTTTGCTTCCTTAGCAGGTAGAGCATCAGTGGCAGCAGCACCAGCATCCTGCCTGCAAGCTGGGGCTGCTTGTGAGGCTGGGGTCCTCCTCAGGGAACCCTCACCACACACTCTGAGCCCTTCTGCTCAAGGTGGAGCTGTGTCAGGAGTGGTTTGGGCATTTGTTCCACCCCTTGCATGTTTCTGGAAGCTGATCACTTGTTTAAGGAATGTCTTTCACTGCTGAAAATTATATAAATAGAGCTGCCAGCTACCAGTTCTCTTGAAATATTAGCAGCTTCTCCCAGCATCTTTGCACTTGAGACCTTGGGGGCCCCTCTTGTATTGTAGATGTGTTTTAAAGGAGTTTTAATTGGAGAGGGAAAAATGAAATAAGAAGCTCTCCCTTTCCAAGAGCCTCAGCATTATCTGAATGAAAAAATTGGAATTAAATTATTTCCCTTTATTTAAGAACACCCAGATTTTTTGGGACCTCTCTCAGTGATGCTACAGCAGTGTTGGCAGTGCTGGATAAATATGGTGATTTATTCCACTCACTGAACAGTGCTGAAATACCTGGAGAATCCATGGTCCTCTCTTGAGCATTATAGATTGCACTGTTAGGGTAGTTCTGGCAATTTGAGTGTCCCAGCACAAGCTGTGAGGTCAGAGCCTCAACTCCTGGAGTAGGGAGTGTGAGTGCCTACCTGCAGTAGTAAGGGGTTAAACAGGGAGTTCCTTCCCAGCTAATTCCCGAGTTCAGAAAGCTGCTAGCCAGACTCAGATCTTCCTCAGTGAGCTGTCCCACAGCTGGCAGCTTTTCTTCATTCTAAGAGGGCTGCTGTGTTCAGGAGACATGTTCAATTCACAGTTGGCCTGAAATGACACAAATTCTTCATAAAAGAAAATCCCAGTGAACAGAACAGCTCTTGAAACATTTATGGTCCAGAGCTGAGAATTGACTTTTTTAGGCGTAGCTCTAAGCTTGCTGGCTGGCCAAAGAGATGTTTTGGTATAATCAAGAGCTAAAATGGGTCTTCATTCGTCCAGTGGGTCAACATTCACTACCCCCATAGCCATAAGAGCTAAGACAAAGGAAATGGCTCCCAAATGTCACTTTAAATTGACAGGCATCTTAGGAGGGAGAAATCAGTCAAATGCCCTGACACTGGACTGGACTTGTGAGCAGGTGTAGGGATGATGGGAGGGAAGAGGGCACGGACAATGAGAACACAGGCTGCTGAGGTGAGACACAAGGTGGACCCTTTGATTTTTCTGGTGCTTTTATCTCTAAGAAATGCTTCTTGAATCTTCCAGGAGCACCTTCTGCGCAATCATTTCTCAACTGACGGAGGAAACACAGCCACTATTTGAAACCACTATCAAATCCCGTGCTGTGTCCGAGGACTCTGATGCTAAATTCACGTGCATAGTGACAGGTAACAGTGTCTTCAGTGAATAACCTGGTCCTGCCTCGCCTGCTGGACTTGTGCCAGTTAAACTCTGCAGCAAGTGATAACAAGCCCAGTGTTGTCAGAATGCCAAGCAGAGGTTCAGCAATTGCATGGTGATTTTAGCTTCAGTTTAAGGGAGGTGGGAAATACCTGAGAGTGTGAAGAGGCAAAGGCATAAGCTAACATCTCAAACAAGGCGTATGAAAGACCAGATGGAATATGCTGGTTACTGCTTGGACCGGCTACATTTATTAGCTACATTTTATTGTCCTAATCTCTGCTTCTCTAATCCTGGCCTCCATAACTCAGGAATGTGCAGTTGGAAGGCTTTCCTGCTGGAACCAACACTGCTGGCTGTAGATGGTTAGAGCACAGCTACATTTGTATCAGTGATAAACTTCTGTGTCTGTCAACATCTGAAATAAAAGCTGGTCACTGCCCAATGAGCTAAAATCTCCCCTTGGGCAGGAAGAGGTTAAGTCAAGAGGAGGAGGAGGAGGAGGAGGAGGAGGAGGGAGAGGCCAAAAAAGAGGGCTGGTGCTAAGGCATTGTGGCAAGGCAGCTAATTGGTGTTGAGGCAAGTAGCTCCTTTGCTGATGAGCTTTTGTTTTTAAAATATGGAGACTCTAAAACCTCTTCTCTGGATGTACTTTTTAACAATTCCATGATCCTTTCTGACCTCACTAGTATTAATTACTCCAAGAGGTTACTCAGTGAGAGATACAAACAAGTTTGTAAGTCCTGGAAGGAGGCAAGTATATCCAGTGAGCCTCTTAGGCACAAGGACCAAAACTTTCCAAAGGAAATCTGGTTTGCTGTTAGAAACAGGTTGTAAATAAGGAAGCACAGTCTCAGTCCTTCCAAGAACTGCCAGCTATGAATTCTTGGCTTTTCTCTTATAGATTCCCTTGTTCTGAAGGCAGATGCTCTGAACCTGCAGGGGTACAGCTGATGTATTGATTTTATTGAGGCTTAACTTCAGCAGACCCCTTCTTGCTGCTTCTAGAGCCAAAGGGGGCTGCTAAGAGATGTCTCCAAACCACTTCATTTGGGGAGTCATTAGAAGGGCTCTTCCCAATTTCAGTTTTCTGAAAGCAAAAGCTTGTGACATATTGTCCAGTACCATGGAACATGCCATTCTGCAAGTGTCAGAGGTGAGAAAATGTTTAGGTTTGTTGGGAAATCCAGAGTAAAAGTTCTGGCTTCTCTCTCTGGCTTAAATCTCCACCAGCTGCACCTTTGAGGTTGGTGGTTCCTTCTAAAAAATTCCATCTATTCGTATAGTGTTGCACCAGGAGGAAAACTTGACCTGGTACTGGCCTCATTTCCTACTCAAGTGTAGGAAATTGTCAATGAATCTCTTTCAGCATGTGTCACAATATTTTTGTGCTTGGTAAACTAGGCCAGGGGATGTCTCTATGCACTTGGAAATTTTCATGGAAATGTTTTTAAAATTGGACCACTTTTGCCAGATGGGCATCTCCTGTATGTGGTCCTGTGGACTGCTTTAGGGGCTCAGGATCTCTTTGGGAGAGAGGGGCAGGAGGTGGAAAACATGCTCTGACTGCAGAGTCTGGTTGGTAGTTCAGGTATCTTGCCCTGCCATGATGTTTGTGTTCAACTGGGAGGCGTTGCTGGGAGCAAGGAAATGGCAGTGACATCCCTGGCCAGTGACCAGAGTGGAACCAGTTCAGTCCCAGCACTGTGGCTGGAGTCCAGGGACACTTTGATGGAGGCAAAGGGCAGACAGTCACCTGCTCCTGTTTTGACGGTCAAGCCACAAATATGGATATGTGACCTACAATAGCATCTTACTGTTTTTTTTCTTGCTGCTTCTTGACCAATAATGAGAGTTACAGGCTAGTCCCACATCTGGGAATACTTGGACTAGGACTTGCTGGGCCTGTCCTAGGAACACAGAAAGAAGCAAGTGTTTGAAGAACCAATCTCCAGAATGTAGTGAGTGGTGCAGGCAGGAAAAAAGTAGGTCAGGCAGAGGCAGATTCCTGTATGTGGAGGCACAAACTTTCCTTTCCTACTGATGCCTAGCTCAGCCTGCTACTGGTGTCCCTGCTATGTCTGATTTGATTTTTTGGGTCAGATCCTGCATCAGTTATGAGATGTTTTCTTTTTTGAGACAAAATTAGTTTAATCCTTTGTTCTTTAGGAGATGTGAATAAAGAAACAAGAATATTTTCCATTTACTGTGCAGCTTCATCCCACATCTCTGCACCAGGTGCTTTCCTTTGTGGGTCTGTCTGGACTTCAGGATCTCAAGGGTCATCACAGTTCATTCACAGTGGGTGGATATTGGGCTTCTCTCTTCAGAGTGGCCCCTCATGGAGGTGCTGCCACAAGGATTTTCCAGCTTTTTAGTTGATTCTCTGTAGCATTGCCTGGGAAGGAGAGATGTCAGCTGACAAAATGGAGGGAGTTGAATGAAGGGGCCTAGGTCTCTGGCTGCTTGTTAGGGAATGAGTCCAGCCAGGAGAGGTGATGGCTGGATCTAGCCAAGACCATTGTATGTCAGCATTGGCCCACTGTTGTACAGCTGCCTCTTCAGTGCCATTTCAGCCCTCCTTAGCCAGATTCAGCCCCTCTGGTCTGGCTTCACAAATCATCATCTCAGGAGCTTGATCCCATCACTGCCTCCATGGTTTTGTTGCAAAGTACAGAGGGGAGAGGGGGGCTCTGTGCATGGCCCAGGGAAGAGAGTTGGGGTAGGGTGAGTAGACAGTCCCATGCTTGGTGGATGCAGTTTTTAATCAGGTTAAAGGAGTTCCACTTGCTGCGTTTGTGGTGCATTTGTGGGAAATGTTTGAAGGATGAGACTGAAGTGCTTGGATGAAGAATAGCTGGAGACATGCAGGGGCTGTGAGAGGGGTTTGGATAGTGACTACAAGAGCAGAGAGTAGGCTGCTGGGAGATGAGGAGATTTGGCTTTGGGGCCAAGGACAAAGGAAGGATGGTGAATGAGCACTGCTCACAGTGGCATGGGGAGCTACTGCTCTTAGTATCTGTCCCTCCTGTCAGCATTGCTAGAAACTTCCTTGTCCTTGCGTGCTGGAGGGGTTTAAATCCATGAAGCCAGAAAGGGGAACATCTTACCAGGAATTGTATTCCCAAGACTGTTGAAGCCCTTACTCTATGTAGCTTGTGTAGAGCAGAAACTGTTGATGTTGTTTAATGGTTCTAAACTCTTAGCACCTTCCCAAGTTTCAGAAGACTAACTCCCCCTCCTTTCCTGCCCCTAAAAAAAAAAAAAAAGCAACTTGAAACAGAGTTTCTCTGGGTGATTCTGGATAGATATATTCAGAACTGTTTTGGATAGATATTTTAAGAACTGTTTTGGTTACAATCACTAAGCTTTGAAGACTTCTCAGATTTTGACAGTTTTCAGAAAAAGAATGATTGATCTAAACCTGGCAATCTCCATGAAAAAAATATCCTTGCTCTGAAGAGTCTCCAGGATGCTGTGGTGGCTGGCCAGACACACATGCTGAAGATGTGGATGCCTGCTGTTCCCAGGAGCGGCCGGCACCGCTCTGTCTGCAGCTGCCTGGGGCTGCAGGGGCCCAGCTGCCAGCAAATCCCTGTCAGCACCAGCTGCACGGGGGCTGCAGCAGGGGCAGGTTTGGGAAGGATGAGTGCAGATCTCTGGGTGGCTGCTCACGGTGTCTCATGCTAAGGGTGGACATCTGATGCTTGCAGCATGGCAATGCCCATGGATGGAACCCTCAGTTCCACCTCATCCCACTGGGCAAGCTGCAGATGGTGTGTCTGCAGGGGATGTGGTGTGCCGGGAATGATGCCTGACTCCTCTTCCCCCCACCCTGGACCGGGGGAATTCATTCACTCAGCAGCCCAAAGATGGATGTCAGCAGCGTCAGCAGCAGCTCCGCTCCCCGTGCCAGGCACACTCATCCCTTCCCAGGCATCTTTCCATCCCCTGCTTGGCTCTGATTACAGCCCCTGGGAAGGGATGGATGGTATTTGGACAGGCAGCTGGGGGCACTGTACCTGCGTGGGAGGTAGGAAGCCTTTCAGCATCCGCCTGCCTGCAGACTGGAATTCCAGCCAGCTCTCTTGGGCTGCAGGCAAGAGCGTGCAGTGTGAGCTGGCACTGGGCTCTCATGGCCATAGCTCCTCAGAGGGAGCAGGCAGCCTCAAGGACACAAGTGCTACAAGTCAAAGGGAGTTTAAGCTTAGCAGGAGGAAAAGCCTTTCCTCGAGGCACTGCATAACTGTGGACATTGCAGCTCTTTCCGGCAGATGTCAGCTGGGAATGGAAATCAGCTGTGGAGGCCACGGCAGGGAGGGGGGACGGGACATCACAGGGCTTCTTGGAAACTATCTGCTGGCAGTTCCCAGAATGGAGGGCTGTGATTAATGTTTCTTAGGGTGTCAGGAAAATCTACCTGCCAGCTCCCTGCAAGATGGACCCTGGGGGCCTTCTGAAGATCTTGCTTGCAGAACAACCCTTGGGAAGGGTTGGATTGCCCTGGGCACAGTGTGAGCTTTGTGTATGGAAATTGTTTTGGTCATCATCTTTGGAGAGGAAAGAATTCACCACAGGCTCATTCAGCCCAGGCTCCTGCTGCCAATATATAATGTTTTATGAAAAGTATAAGCAGCAATGTCAATCCCTGATGATCCCATCTCTGGAATGCTCTTATGGCTTTCTCCAGTTCTCAGTTCAGGGCTCATTTTCTTCAGCCACAAGTATCCGAGGGCTTTGCATGTCTCTAGAAACTGGTTTGGGGGGTCAGAGCAGCAGCAAGGAACGGGCTGTAACAAGAGCGGGACAAAGGAGAAGGACAGAAAGCCTTGCAGGAAGGGTGCTGGGACAAAGTCATGGCTTGGCTTACTGTAGAAGAGGGGAAATGAGGCACTACCCAACAGAAAGCCAAAGCTGCTGATAGCAGCAGTGGGAGGGGATTTAGGCAGCAAAGCATGTGTGAGATGTACAGACAGCAAGGATGGAAAGGGGGGATGCTGGAGCAGTGCAGAGTGAGAGACCTTAGAGAAGGAGGAACAGTAGAGTAAAATCCAGTCTGTGAGGTGTCTGGGCTATGGGAGTCAATGCTTCTCATAGAGGAGAACAGGAAAGAAAAGCTGCTGAGACTTATCTTCCCTGCCCTGTCTGGTCCCAGTGGACTAAATCCCTCGCAGAGCCAGTGGAGACTGAGGAGCCACCACAAGCAAGGGGTGGGGACAGGGGAGCCAAAGCAGTACAGGAGGAGATTTGGTATATGCTGCTTTTCTGGGCAAAGGCATATTGGATTGGCCAAAACCTGGGTGAATTCCTGCTGATGAGTCTCTGCTTCTGGACTCTCAGTCCTGCTCTAGGCCCTTCATGAGAGCAGGAGTAAGCTGGGCTCAGGCATTGCTATGGGCTGACAACCTCTTTGGCTGGTGCAAGGAGGACAGTTGAGGTCCTCCTAGTTAGCCTTGAAACCTGTGGCTTGGTAGCTGGGAAGTATCCAGAGAGCACCTTGTACCTGCCAGAGCCATTGGGTTGGGACACTTTGGATATTACTGGAAAGCCCTCATCAGCCCCATGCCTGGGATGTTCATAGGAGCTGACCCTTGCCACATTCTGGAGTGCTGTGGGTGATCCTTGGGGTCTGGTGGAGTTGAGGAGTGTGCTGGACTCCTTCCTTTGGCCCCACAGAAAGCCTGCAGGGACATTTGCAGCAGATGAGCCCCTGAGCTATCAGCTATAACCTGTAGCCGAGGCAGGATGTGATCATTGACACTTTTATCCCATGCCCTGGGAGTCAGCTTGGCTGGGTGCTGAGCCCTGAGTGAAGTGCAGGAACCCCTGCTGGCTGCTGTCTTGAGCAGTCTTTGCATGAAAACTGCACTTAATCTGAACTAGAGCTGCTGTCAGTGGGCAGTGAAGGCTGTGGCTAGCACTGGTCCATATGGGACTCACATGCTGATCCAACACCTCTGCAAGTGGTGGAGAATGTGGCTGCGTGCCCAGCCTGCCAGCCAGCCAGTCACACACATCGTGATGTCATTCTACTGAAAAGGCAGGTGACATCTGTTGTCAAGTGATATTTGTAGGACACTGAGCTGACTGTGATGCAATCAAGGTTGTTTCTGTTCAGTGGAAAGTTTCGGATCAGCTTACAGGCTGTGACACTGTGCAAAATGCTGAGAGCTCCATGGAGGGGCGAACGCCGGTTCTCCAACCATAGCCTTGGCCTCTTCAAAACATCCCTCTTCACATAAAAGTGACGGCATGCTCACCTTCTCCCAGCCAGTGTTACAGGAGACGAGCGTGTGATCCACTCCCCTCTGCTCAGGAATGAAGTGCTGGGATTTTTTCCTCAAGAATAGCCCTATTCCTAGGAGTGATAAAACTCTGAGATAAGCCCATTAAGTTTCCACTGTTTCTGTTGTGCCATTTAGGAATGTGGTGAGCCCAGAATAGCATCTGTCCTGGTGTCCCGCTGCTGATATCATGCTGTCTGTGCTTCTGTGTGGAATGTTTCACTCTCTGATGTACCTTCCATGTCCTCCCCAGGGTACCCACAGCCAGAGGTGACGTGGTACAAGGATGATGAGGAGATGGATCGCTATTGTGGCTTACCCAAGTATGAGATATTCCGTCATGGAAACCGCCACACCCTGCAGCTCTACAAGTGAGTAAAAGAGCTGGAGAGTGGCTGGGTTTGGTGATGGGAGCTCTCAGTGTGTTCTCAGTGGCTGGATAAGCTGTCAACAGTGATATCCCCCCCACCACTTGGCTGGTCCCTTCTGCTCCGCACTGTGAGTTCACAGCTGGTCCTTCCCCTCCAGCTGTGGCTCCCCAGTCACACCAGTATGGGATCCATTACTGCATCCAGGGATAGCTGCCATGCTGGAAGCAAGAGGAAGGGAAGAAGTCATCCCTCTCTCTGGAGCCTTCCAGTGCTGAGCACTAGGGATGACAGAGGTGAGCGAGGGGAAAGCACTATCTGCCTCCAAGATGATGGTCCAGGGAATCAATCTTCTGGAGAGCCAGGCACACCTTATCCCCAGCAGACACAGACCTGTCAAACCTTGAGTCCTGGGTTTGGGATGTCAGACAGGCGTGGCACTGACTGAAAATGCAGAATGTCAGTGTTGCTGATAGTCCTGCCATCCTTGTGCTTTTAGCCTGAGCTCTTTTGCTCCCCCAGCTGTGCTCCAGGTGTCCATCAGAGGCTGGATCGCCTCTTTCAGGAGCAGGGATCTCTGTGGGTCAGGTGTCCTCAAGGGGTGACAATAGGGATGCAGGCAGCTGCTTGTGCTGGTGCCTGTGACATGGGGTGGGAAGACTTTGGTAATATGGTAGGGTAGAGGAAGAACAGGAATGTCTTGTGGGCTCTGTAGAGCTGAGAGGAAAAGATCCTGCAGAGAACTCTGACCAAGAACAGTTGGGAAGCCTGGTGCTGCCTGTTCCTCCTCCATCACAGCCCTCATACCAGAGTTACAGCCCAGGGTGGAGCTAGAACAAATTTATCATCAAACTTGCTCGTTTGTTAGTGTGGAGAGCAGACAGAGCCAGGGAGGGAGGCCAGCCCAAGGCCTCCAGATGTCCTCTGGGCACCTCATGGGCCACATCTTCTGGACTCTGGAGCAAGAAGTAGGAGAGCATGCATGCCTGTGTGTCCAGCGGGCATCCTGAGGAGGATGGGTAGGTCTCACACACAGCTTTTGATTTCCAGGTGCCGAGAAGAGGATGCAGGCATTTACCAGGCCTCAGCTAGAAATAACAAAGGCATCGTGTCCTGCTCCGGTGTGCTGGAAGTGGGAACCATGACGGAGTTCAAAATCCACCAAAGGTGGTTTGACAAAATCAAAAGAAAGGCTGAAGAAAAGATGCAAGAAATAGAACAGGGCAAGAAACGAGGAAAAGAAAATGTAGAAGTGGAGAGGTTGCAAGGAATGAGCCCGGAACGGCTCCAGAGGAAGCGGAGGCTGGCTAGAGATCAGAATCTCCGGTCAGGAGACTCTTCATGGGAGAAGGAAGACGCAGCAAAAGTGCACGTTGCGGATTCACAGTCCAGGTTACACAAGGATATTGCTGAGACAAAGGAGCAGCCACTCAGTGCGGTGCCAGGCTTCCCAAACAAACTGGTGGCACCTCTGAAAGCAGAGGTGACCACCAATGGAGATGCCACTTTGGAAAGTGGGGAGGAGAATGGGAACAGCTTTCTCACATACATCTATGATACAGTGGAGGACTTGGCAACCAAGCCAGGGGCGAAAGACTCTGCAGCTAAAAAGAAAAAGAAGGTGGAGGCTCCTTCAGCAGCAAAGCAGGAAGCTTCTAAGCGAGAAGAAAGTGGGAGAGACAGGGCCAATCCATCTTCAAATCCCAGGTTTGCTCCTCCTGTCCCCTTACGCAGGAATGCACGTTTGAGAGCAGCAAGTGATCAAGAAGTGGAAACTGGTCCAAAACTCAGAGAGACTGGGAAAGCTGTGAAACAGGACATTAAACCTAATGATGACATGTACTTCTCTTTAAAGGACATGTATTTTGATAAGCAAGTGGAGCCAGCTGCAGGGAAGGAGGAGATGGGAGCCAAGGAAAAGGCCGGGAGTGAGGCTGCCCTGCAGCCTGTGGCAGCCAGCAGACAGACAGAGGATGCTCCACTGGCCACTGAGGTGTTGGAAGCAGCACCTGTGCTGTCTGAAGGCCAGAGAGGCCAGCAGCAGGAACAGAAGTTGGAGGGAAACAAAGAGGTAACTAGGAGAGACAACAGCCAACACAGGGGTGGCAACAAGAAAATATCTGTGCTGCGCATTTGTATTGTGGCACTGGGCCTGGGAGGCTGCGTGTACACCACGGGATCTGCTGCCGAGGCTCTGCAGGTCTCCACTGCTGAGAGCACCCAGAAGGGCTTTTTGGATTTTGTGAGCCCAGACAGCAGAGCTTCCACCCCATCTCCAAGCAAATGTCAGCTGAGGTGGTGAGAGATGTAAGTCGGGGCCATGCGAGCAGCTGGTCTCGGTGGCCTGGGGCTCTCCGGATTAATCAGCAGGCTGACCTCATGCGGAATGTTTGCAGATCAGGTCGGCAGGGAGCACTGAATGGGTATTTATAGCTGGCAGTGGGTGCCTTGTGATGGCATCTGTTCAGTTTAACAAGGGAGCTTTAGTTAAGGAGCCCCCCATGCAGATGAGGTACCATGTGAGCTGCACCCTCGGGGCCTTGAGTTTTGTTTACAGTGCAACATGTATACAGTAGGTCTGGACTATTTTTTGGCCCATCCCTGTTGGAAAAACTGTTGGGAGAGTGGTGGTGATGAAGCGCTAGGGCACAGCACCTGCTTCTGACCCTCAGAGCATCTCTTAGTCAACTGCTATTTTTGTCACTTAACCTGAAGTATTTGCCATGAAGATATTAGACTGGAAGCTACCGGACTATTTTCCCCCCATTTTTCTTTAATGGCCCCTTCTGTCATAAAAGGTTCTCTGAGTCCAGTTTGCAGGTGCTGTCAGGATTTGGAGTTTAGGCTGTGGTAGCTGCACACTTTCAGCAGAGACAAGGCTCCAGGTGCAGGACCTCTCACTTGGTAGATAATGCACATATTTCAGAATGTGGAAAAATCAACAATGCATAAGGGACTGATGAGTGCTCCAGTGGAAAAAAAAAAATCCTTTCCTCCTCTCTTAAATTTCATTAGCTGTTGGTGGGTGCAGCTTTGCTGGTAAGAACTTGCTGTGTTATGTAGTGCACACCTGGTTTCTGGCCTTGCTGCTGCACAGTGCTATGAACTTGTCTTCAACCTGACCCACCAGTATCCCATACTGCTGCAGAAATTGTTGCTGATCAGGCCAGCCCATGGCAAAGCCATTTGTTTCTCCCCTCTCTGCTCATTTTAACACCTCTCATTCTCAAAAACGATGGAAAAATACTGGTGTGCAGCAGCCAGGCTTGGGCTGTCATCCCTGAGCCTTTGACATGCGTCAAGTTTTTTTTCTCTTTAAAAGCCCCACTCACAGAGGGAAAACTGTGACTTGTCAGCTGGTGTGCTTTTGAGAAGACAAAAGGGAATGCTTCTGATTTGAATTTGAATGCTGCAGGTTGTTGGTGCTGCTGGGGAAAGTCCTCAAGCTTTTGTGAGAGCAAATAAGCTGGTTTAAAGCTTTTAAGGCCGATTCCAGGCTTCTTTCAGGATATTTTCACCCCCAGGACAGGATTACTTGTGTATTACTCTTTTTTTTTTCTCTTAAACAAGAAAGGTCATAGGTGAGTATTTTCCTAGCCTTGGGACATAGCTGGGCCTTATGCTCAGGACTTCTCTTCTGAGCTGGATTTATCTGTAGCAAAATGCTGGACTGCACCCAGGTTCTGAACATCCTCCTCTACAGGAGCAGAGAAGAAACTAGATTTGCATGGTAATCACTCTTGCCTAAATTTTAAACTGATAATTTGATTATATTTCTTGAATTTTTGTGTAGGAACAGCCTCTAATGGTGCTTCCCCACCCCAGACCTTCAATACTCATGTTGCCTGACAATTAGAGAAGGACTTTGGACAAGGGCATGGAGTAACAGGACAAGGAGGAATGGCTTTTCACTGTCAGAGGGCAGGGTCAGATGGGATACTGGGAAGAAATTCTTGGCTGAGAGGGTTGTGAGTCACTGGCACTGGTTGCCCAGAGCAGCTGTGGCTGCCCCATTTCAGGAAGTGTTCCAGTGACAGGTATTGGAGCAACCTGGTCTAGTGGAAGTTGTCCCTGCCCACGGCAGGGATTGGAATGAGATGGGCTTTAAGTCCCATCCAACACAAACCATTCTATTTATTTGCTTGGGAAAGGGCTAGCTGAGAGAATGGTGCTGTTTTTCCTCTTTTCCCCAAGCTACCAAATGAAGCAAAAGCAGCACATAATAGAGGTCTAAGTGCCACAGCCCTCCTTTCCCAGGGCGTCCATTTGCAGGGGCTTCACGCTCAAGTCAGGGACCTCAGGAGAAAATCCTTAGCAGCAGATCCTCCAGGATAGAAGGGGGACCCGTTGTGTGCATGCCCCATCCCCATGCCATTGTCCTGGTGATGCTCACAAAGCATCAGCCAGGCAGAGCGTGCACCACAGTATCGCTGCCTCCCCTACAAAAATAGACCATGCTCCTTGGCAGGAGGATTTCTGCAGCTCTCCTCGGGATAAAGCTTGGCCATCCCAGCAGGCAGCTTGCTGACACGTCTGCTGGGTGCAGCTGTGGTCGGAAACATTTGAGCTTCCCAAACGTCAGAGAAACAGAATGGTTGAATAGTGCTGATAACGTCAGGGTGTACGGTTTCGCTATAAATCATCTGGGCAGCCTCATCCCGATAGAGTGTGACGTGCCGACTGCCCCATCTCACAGCAGAGATAGGGGAGCACTCAGTCTTCAGAAACATCAAGGGAATTATGCAAGGTGTCAGCAGTGGCTGGTAAAAATGGAAAAGTTTCACTCTTTGGGAAGGCACCGAGTCAGAGGAGATTGGATTAAAAACCACTGAATTATTTAGAAAGGCAGATCTCTTGCCTCTGTGCACAGCAAGGGTGTTGAAAGGCAGAAGGGCTGGAGCTGATTAAAAGAAGAAACATTTTGTACAGCCTGACAGGTGGGACCCACTCCCTTGGGATGATGGTGAAAGCAGAAGACCCTGGATGACAGAGTAACACTGGTATCAGGGTAATTCCCATGATTCAAGGAGTTGGGCAGTGCTCTATGGTACAGGTGGACCACAAGTATGACTGCACAGACCCAGGCAGTAACGATGCTAATTTCCTTTTTGGTTTTTTTTAACTAGATTGCAGCAAGAGTTGGACAATCTCCTGATGACCTAAAGCATCCAGTGTCCAGTCCAACCAAAGAGACCAGTCAGCAAGCCAGTAAGGTAGAGGAGGTCAGGAAAGAGGTGCCTGTTTGCCAAGAAGCCAGGGGGGCTGTGAAAAGGACAAATCCTCGGTTTAGGCCCCAGGAGCCGCCAAAGCCACCAGTACGTTCTCCAGACCATGTACAGTCTGGCAAGGAGCACCTGCCTCCCAAGAAACAGGCAGAAAGACATTCCCATGCTCTTGAGGACAGAGAGACTCAGCAAGGACTGTTAAACCAAGAGAACAAAAGCCAAGGTGGGGAAGAGTCATTGCTAAAAAATTTGACTCCTCCAGAACCTGGAGAAAACACTCCTCTTGAACAACTCCCATGTCAGACAGTCAAGGATGGGAAGAGCAAAGAGGCAAGAGCAGAGTTGTCTGGGAGCCATCCTGGTGTGAGGATGGGAGGGAGTGTTGCAGCAGAGCCATGTCTTGGGGCTGTGCACAGGGAGGCAGGAGAGACACCTTTGGGCCATCAGAACACCCAAAATGAAACGGCAGCTCCTGCTTCAGTTCCTCTTGCCAAGGAAGAACCGCTTCCTGCTCCCGCAGTGAGGCCATCAGTGGCTCAGGAGGCACTGCTGGCATCTACCAGGAGCCCAGGAGTGGAGGCCACTGCAGGAGAGGTCCAATCTAGAGCCCAGCTGCTGCCTCCTGCCAGTGGAGAAACGGAAATCACAACGACAGATGGATCTGCCCCACGAAAGATGTTTCCAGCCATCACTTTAGAGGAGGAGAATGCAAAGCCAGTGCCCATGGGACCTCAAGGGAAGGAGGGAGGACTCCTGACAGCCACAGCTCCATGCCAGGAACCAGCAGCATCTTCAGGGACTTGGGAAGGAGTCTCTGAGGTTCAGCCACAGGTACCGCTGGTTCTGCCCAGCTCCGAGAGATCTCAGGACATGTCTGTGGAGGAGAAAATGCAGCACAAAAACCTGGTTTCCTCCTTAAAGAACTACCTGCTGCTACTTCTAAAAATGTCAGATAGCAGTAAGGATGTCACAAAAGGGGACACTGATTCTGGGGACAAGGAGCAGCCAAACGCAGGGGAAGGCATGATCCCAGAGATAGGCATTGCTGGCCTTAGCCCTCGCACCTCAAGGAAAGTTTTGGAAAAAGTACAAAATAACCAGCTCTTCCAGACAGCAGAGAACTTGCCTCTGACCCCCAGGACATCCAGACGGATCACAGGAATGATTAACGAGGAATTTGTTTCCAGCAAGGAGATGCTGGCTTGCAGGCCTGTGCCACCAAAGAGACGCACCTGGGGGGCTCCTGAGGCCGAGGGGCCGCCCCCACTCTCAGTACCCTCCATCGTGGTGGGCAGCATGCCCACAGCAGGAGAGGCTCCTCATCTTTCTGATTTGCCTCCAGTGAGCTCTGAGGAGAGCCCTGCTGACCCTCTGGCAGCGTTACCTTGTGCCACACCAGAAGAGCTCGCTTTGGGGGCCCGGCGCAAAATATACCTGCCAAAACCCAAACAGGTGGGGGTGGAAGAGGAGGCAATCCCAGAGAGCCTGGGACACACAAGAAGTCTGACTGTTTCACCACGGCAATCCAGGAAGAATGCATCCCTGTTGCATTCTCCTGCCCCAGCTCCATCCTCTCCCTCAGAGCAGTGCTCTCCAACCCTCATGAGGGTGATGGCCACGTTGGAGGTTCCTAAGCTGTACAAGGAGCCTGCAGGTGACACCGGTGGTGATGAAGAGGTCCCTGGAGATGCTAAGCCAGAAGCACAGCCAGCAGAGTCCCAGAGTGCAAATAACCCATTTAAAGGTGAGGGAAGAGAGAATCCCCATGAAGCTCATTCCGTTGTTGCCTACAAAGGGAGCCAGTGATAGTCAGCTGGGACCACATGAGTTTTGTGCATTTGCAGCGTTTTCAGCATCAGCCTTTGGCTGTGTGAAAGCCAAAAGTCTTCCCTAAGACTTCTGTCCCGGTGCAGGGAGGGATGAGGAATGCAAGAGGCAGCAGTTCTGACACTGGCTGTCTCTACAGCCTGGGCTTCCCCAGTCCCAGGGATCATAGAATCCTCTTGGTTTTGGTCTCCATGTTCTGGTCCTCATCAAGCCCGATGCTGGCTGGGAATCCTGAGCTACCTGTCGAGTGGAAAGTGTCCCTCCTCATGGCAAGAGGGTTGGAGTGAGGTGGTCTTTAAAGTCCTTTTGAACCCAAACTGTGATTCCATGATACAGTGGTCATCACAGGGCACACACTCCTCTTCCACGTCTGTGGTCAATGCCAATTTGATTCCTCATGACATTGAATTAAAAAAGGCATAATCCTGGGGTTGAAGGAACCAGGTGATACTCTCACAGGAATTAGCACTCTTGCAAAGTAAGGGTAACTGTGATAAATCCCTACTTCAGTTGATTAATATTTCCTCCAATATTCCGTCTCCGGAATACTCCGTTTTTCTGCCTTTTCCCTTACCTGACCTCACTGGGTATTGCAGTGCTGCACTGTTGAACAAATTTGTACCACTTGTATCCCATCTCTTTATCCCAGTGGAGCTCTGAGACTTTCCCTGGGAAGGCAGTGTTACACGTGCTGACATACACGTGATACCCAAAGCCCTGAGCAGCAGCGTGGGTGTAGGCTGGCCTGTCCCCAGAGCTCTGGCCAGCACTCAGTCTCACCACCCATCTTTTTGCACCTTTAGCTCCGCAGGTGGTCCGTAAGATCAGGGCAGAACAATTTTCTGATGCATCAGGAAACCTGAAACTTTGGTGCCAGTTCTTCAATATTTTGAGTGACTCCAAGCTGACGTGGTACAAGGACGAGATCCCTGTAGCTGAAGCCCAAAGGAGGTAACCTGTCAGTTCCACACAGTCAGCTGTCACATCCCACTCCTTGCCTTGCCTGGGGTGAAGATGCCCCTCTTGCTAAGGCAGCATGGGAAGCTCAGTGCATGGCACAGTACAGTACAGTGTGAACTTCATCATATCAGTGTCCACGGAGGGAAGGATTGCCCAGATGGGGAGTTGCTGCCAAATTTATCTTATTGATGTTCCATCTGGAGTGTCTGCTTTGGGTACCCAAACCTTGGGGAGGCCAGAGAAGTTGTTATGCCTATCACAGAAATCAAGAGCTAGATGTGAACTGCAAAACTGGGACCCCAGAGGATCCATGTGAGGGTGGCAGCCTCCCAGCAGTGCTGGGAGGGTCCTCCATACAACCACCACTGGGAAAAAGCAGCTCTGGCTGTGCCCTCTCTATCTCTTGGCAGGGAGAGCATATTCAGACAGCTGGGTGGCTGGTTGTATCCTTTGGGTCTACTATGAAGAGCAACTTGTTCTTAAGCCCAGAGGATTTGTGCAGGAACATCGTCCACATCAGTTAGGATTTGCCTGATGCCATTGGTGTCCCCTGAGCTCCCTTTATAATGAGTAGATTGTAAGTTAAATTCTGAGATGCAAATTGCCTCCTGGGGCAGATATTTGAGCTGGGGCAGACAGGTAGGAGTGGCCATTGCCTTCCAGCAGACCAGAGCAGAGCCTGCTCAGCCAGTGGGTCTCAGGATGAGGGTCCCACCTCTTCCCTCTGTGAAGCCCTGACCCAGCCTCACTCAGGGACAAGCACCTTTATCAGTCTGTAGCCCAATCCTGGCCAAATTTTGCAGGGCTTGTCTGGAGGATAAGCATCTCTGTTAGTACAAACCACAGGGCAGGACTCCTGGTGCTGTGACATGCTGGGGGAGCAGCTGGGCTGCCCCAGGGATGGCTTCATTTGTAGCCTTCTTCCATCCCCCCAAGGGCAGTGCATTACCCACCCACAGTGCCCGTCACAGGGCTCCCACACGGGGATGTGGCCATGCTCCTTTTTTTTTTCCAGTGCTGGCGATGAGGGCCAGGCAGCTTTGGCTGTTGTGCAGGCATCCCAGAAGGATTGCGGAGTCTATCGGTGTGTGATCAGCAACGAGTATGGCACCGACTCCACAGATTTCCTGCTCAGCCCAGAAGGTGAGGAGCCCTCAACAGCCTCTCACAGCTTCCTGGGTGTGCCATGGGGTGGTGTGGCCAGCTGCAGAGAAGGCTTGGTGCCAGGCTGATATGGGGGAGCCTTGGCACATTCTGTAACACCAGCTCTGTGAGGTGCTTTTGCCTGTGTGCCAATTGATTCCCACCATCCTACCTGCCATCCCTAGTTGTGCAAGTGCATGGGACAAGGTGGGATCCTGTCAGGATGGGATAATGGCAGGACCTTGACACCTCTTTGCTTTCTGTCTCCTCTAGTGTTGTCAGGATTTATCCTGCGGGAAGAGATTGAAGGTAAGGGCCACGTGATGAGCTGTGCCTCTGCCCCTTGCTGAGAGGGGCAGGCAGCTCTGGGGCAGAAGCAGGCCGTGCCCATGTTGTCCCCCCTCACCAGCTCTTCCTCCCACCAGTTGGAGAGGAGATCGAGATGACACCCATGGTGTTTGCCAAGGGTTTGGCCGATGCAGGCTATTGGGGGGATAAGCTCTTCGGGCGCGTGGTGAGCGAGGACATGGAAGTGGGTGCTGGATTCCTGCGCAAGGCCTGCCGTGCCAGAGCCATTTACGGCCTGGAGCCCATCTTCGAGTCCGGCCACACTTGCGTCATCAAAGTGCACAATTTCATCGTCTTTGGGACCAAGAATGAGAACAGCCTTATCGAGAAGAACTATGATATCACCATCCAGGTGGGCATCCTTGTGGGCCACCATCCACCTCTCTCCCTCCCACCCTCCCCACCTGTGTGTGAGTTGGTCCCCAGACTGTCCCCAGCTCTGTGCTCACTTTGCTATTTCCTTCCACTTTTGGAATGCTGTGGGGTGGTCTAGCCAGGGGGCTGGATATGTCCTTGCCATTCTTGGCTTCAGCTCTTCCATCTAAGCAACGTGGAGCTGCTCAGTACTTTCCCATCACCCTTTGACCACCAGGACAGGGAAACAATTGGCATTGGTCCCAGGGAGGCGGTGGTGCACGATGGGACAGGTTCTTGACTCTACTGTTTGTACTTCCAGGAATGTAAAGTCCAAAACTCCAGCCGTGAGTACTGCAAGATCTTTGCTGCTGAGGCACGAGCAGTCCCTGATTTTGGAGCGGTGCCTGAGTAAGTGATTTGCTGCAGCTCCACTGGCTTGATGCCTTGGCAGAGCATTGCAGGGGACGGTGGGAAGATTCCTTGTGGGTGTTGGGGCATCCCAAAGGCAGTGCACTCTACTCCCACAAATGGAAGGGATATTGGGAGGAAGGCAAAAGCCAGGGTTGCAGACCATGGTGTGAATCTCCACTTGCAGAGGAGGGAGAGCTCACCATGCTGACCTTGTCTGTGAACTCCCACACAGGATAATTCCTCTCTACCTGATTTATCGTCCGGCCAACAACATCCCTTATGCCACGATGGAGGAAGACCTTGGCAGGCCCTGCGAGCAGTACTGTGTCACTGAGAGAGATGGCAGTTTGGTGGCACGAGGCACCTCGGAGATTGTGCTCAAATGCTGCACCTTCCAGCATTGGGTTTACCAGTGGACAAACGGAAACATCCTCGTGACTGACATGGAAGGTAAAGGGATCTCCTGTGTGGTGCCCATGGCCTGTCACCACCCTCCAGCCTGGGAAAGAAAGAAAAGCCCCAGGCTTGCCTTCCTGCCTCTCTACCCCCCATGCCATGGAACCCTCTACCCAGGGCAATGACCTGCCCTTGGTACTGGTGGCTGTCCTTCTCTGGACAGAGACTAGTTGTCCTCTTAAATTACAGGAGTGGGCTGGAAGTTGACCAATGTGCGGATCGCTACCAACCTGAAAGGGTGAGTGACTTCCAGCTCTGGAGCAGGGTGGCCCTGGCTGTCCCCAGCTCTGCCCCTTACCTGGCAAGGGCCACAGTACCATAAGTGGTCAGGCTCCATCCTTGCCTCCCTGCTCTGGTGGTACATCTCCTGGTGCAAAGCAGGCGCTGAGGATTGCTGTGTTTGCAGGTACCAGGGGCTGAAGGAGAGCTGCTTCCCCTCGCTGTTGGAGCAGTTCCCGGCCGCTCACAGGTGCAATCGCTACTGCAGTATCCTGGGCCTGAAGATGCTGGAGCCAGCCAAGCCCAAGGGCTCCAAGAGTCCCTGCCTGGGCAGGAAGTCTGCCCAGTCCAGCCCCCAGCTCCAGAAGAAGGTGCTGGCAAGTCCTCAGGGCACCCGCAAGGCTTCTGTGAGCCCCAAGAGCTCCCGGAGAGCTGCAGAAACAGGGGAGGCCCCAACAGCCTGCAAACCCAGGTCAGGAGACAGCAACAGAGCTGGCTGCCCACAGTAGTCAGAGCTGCTGAAGCTGAGATTCCTGCTCTGGCCCCCAGCCTGGGCCCAGCACGTGACCAGTGTGGGAAGGGGTGACCCTGGCAGTGGCCTTCTCCGTGGGGCTCCTGCCCGGCCCGCAGCGCTTGCATTGTGTGGTGTGTGCTAATTGTGAGTGGCTGGGCCGGGGCCACGGGGGCTGTGAGCCACAGGCTACCTCCCCAGTGCCTCTCTACAGGAGCTGCTGCTGGAGCCCGTGGGGCCGTGTGCCTCTCCACGCTCGGACTCGCTTTCCTCTCTCAACTTTCCATAGGCCTTCCTTAAGGCAGGGGCAGAGCTTCTCCCTCGAGCTTTGTAGGCTCAAGGGAGAATGTCCTTGCCTGGCTCCCCAGCAAACTGGGAGTCCTGGACACCCTCCTGGTTCTCAGCACCTCATGTCCTTCTCTGCATCCCCATAAAGTTACCAGGCCAAGCCTTGCCAGCGCTGTCAAGGATGAGAACCCCATCAGTGCCCGGCAGTCCCCTGTGCCCTGGCAACCCTTTTTCCTGCAGAGGGTTCCAGCAGTTGCTGCAGGACTCTTCTGCTATGGTGTAGGGCTCTGGGGTGTTGGCTGGTTCCAGGGCAGGGTGTTTGCACTGGTACCAGCAGCTGCATAGGGATGGGATTTTGCAGCCCTGCCCTCCCCTGCTTCCCAGGGAAGTCTCCCACCCTGTTGCTGGGTGGCTGCTGAGGGCGGCCATGCTGCTCTGGATGGTGGCTGGTGCTATGGTAAGGATGCTCTACCTCACATGGGATGTCTGGGAGCAGGGCAAAGGGGCGACTTCCCCTCCATACCAGGCTCTGCCTTGGTATGTGGGGGTGTCTGGCCCACAGGACTCACTCCTCCTTGCCCCCATGCCATACATAGACCCTATTCCCTAGCCCAACAGCACAATCTGGTGCTCAGCATCATCCCTGCTTGGCACATGCTGGACTCCAGTGAAGCTGGCAGTACCCGCTCCAAATCCTGCAACCCCTGGCTCGAGGCAGTGATGGACAGGCACAGGAGCTGTCTGCTCCATCACCCTGCAGAGCATCCTTTTCCTCAGGGCATTGCAGGAGGGCAGTGGGTGCCAGTGTCACCACCCTGCAGGATGGGGTCCCAAGCAGTGTGTCAGTGCAGCCTGGTGGAGGGAAGGGGCTGGGCTGGGAGCGTGGCATGTCCTTGGGTGGCTGTAAAACACCCATGTACATAAGGTGGCTGCGTTGGGACTGGGTGCTCTCGAGTGCAATAAAGCGAGAAGGACTGGCCTGTTCCCTGGCACTGTGGTCCCTCTGGAAGAGGTGCACCCAAGTACAGTGGGATGCGTTGGTTTTGTGTTTGGGGGAAGGAAACATCTTCAAGCACTGGCTTTAGCCCATCCATGCCCCTGTGGGGGAGAAGAGGGGGGCTGGGGTCAGAGCCTAAGGCTGGCAGCAGACAGGGGCTCAGCTTGCAAGGTCTGCAGTGGGCATGGGGTGCAGCCCCAGCAAATGACCATGTGCTGTGTGGGACAGCCATAGCCAGGGGCCAGAAGGGGTCTGAGGGTAAGCACACAAGGGTTGCCATAATTTATTTGGGAGCTGCTCCCTTGTGTCCACATGGCCAGCACCTAAGGCTGCAGGTTGCAAGGTGCACGCAGCTGTCCGTCAGCACTGGAATGGAGAAGACCAGATGCTCAGGTTTCTGTTGGGGCTTTTTTCTACTTTTGGGGATAGGCCTCGCAGGCCCTGGTGTTCCCCCAGTTCTAGATTGGCCCTGCACAGGACGTGTGGTTGTAGTACATGCAGCACTCCTTGAGCCACAGCGTGCTCTCTGCCTGCTCAGCCCAGGATCCCGTGAAGGACAGAGTCCCATTCTGGAGCACTGAGCTGGAAGGAGAGACACAGGGTCAGGACAAGCTGCTGCCCCACCACCCAGGACCGGATGGCTGTGGGGTCCTTCACACCCACCTGCCAAAGAGCTGCTTACAGCAGGTGTACATAGTGTAGCTGGTCGAGCTGAAGTTGGTGGTGCTGAAGAACATTGCGCAGTCACCCACCTCTGTCGGCACATGGAGGAGACCTGGGGGACAAGGTCTCCTGTTGGGACTTAAGAGGGACCATGGATCCAAATTCCATACCCCAAGCAAGCTGTGAGTCCTGTACCCCATGCCTACTCACAAGTCCCACACCCTGACTGTACTTGCTTGCAAATCCTGTACCTGGGACTGTGCAGGTCCCATGAGCCATCCCACCTCACCCCCCAAGACTTCAGGGAGCTCCTTGCCATACTCCAAAAGTTGCACTTGAAATGTTCCAGCCCAGAGGAGAATGAGGGGCCTCAGGAGAGCTGTTGGGCTTGGGCTGCCCTGGGCAGAGCCATGAGGGGAGAGCAGGGTTTGAAGGCTGTGGCAGAGCCATGGGGGGACAGGCCAGCCACCTCCATCCCTGCATGCCGCATTTATGGGGTCTTCAGCCCTGTGCCTCTCCCTTCCTGGATCTCTCTGGCCCTGCTGCCAGTGGGCAGACCTACCTGCCAGGCAGGCATTGAGCATGGAGACACACATGCCAGTGAGCAGAGCCCGCAGCACCACGGAGGCAAAGTCACCTTTGCGCTCGGGCACCATGGAAGCTGTGGGGGTAAAACAGACAGTGGGGTGAGTCAGATCCTTGCTCTAGCTCTACACTGGGTGAGGGACAGATAGGGACATCATGATAGCCTCCTCAGTCCTGAGCTGGCTCTGCCACATGGTGCCCTGCCCACCCCAACTCCTGCTGTCTGGAGGATATGGTGATCCCAGCCAGCACCCAGTGTGCTGTCTGCCCATCCTGGCAGAGCGCTGTGCCCACCCTGCACCCATGGGTGATCCACCAGAGCCCTGAGCACTCCCAGCAGTGGAGTCTCTCTGCTCTTTCCCCTGTGCCTGCGTGACACCCAGGCTTGGTATGCTCTTGCCCGTGGGTGCAGTGCAAAATCATCCTGGTCACCTCATGCAAATCCTGTTTCTTATCTGGCAATGACTGAACATAAGGCTCGAGGACAGCAGATTCCTCCTGCCTCAGCTGAGCTCTTGCTCCCTGACCCAGGACCCCATTCCCTAAGTGCCCAGGACATAAGTCACACTCACACAGGCCTCCCAGAGTGATGCCAATGGAGCTGAGGTTGGCGAATCCACAGAGGGCAAAGGTGGTGATGCTTTCAGCTCGCTCCTGGAGGGCACAGCAGCAGGGGATAGACACATCTGCCCAGCAGCAGCCCCAGAGCACCCAGAGCCAAGCACCACATTGGAGCCCCCAGATAGACATGATAGAGAGAAATCCCCCATCCCAACCCCATCTCTGTCAGCTATTTTTGGAAGTAAGAATGAAGGTTGTCCCTGGAAGAGGCTGGGCTGGGGGGACAAGGGGCCCTGTAGCACCATGATTTGTCCATCAAGGAGCAGGATAAATGGGAAAGAGCTTCACTGACTCCTTCCTCCCACACCCAGCCATTAGCAAACATCCAAGTCTAGGTGGACTTAGGTGCCCTCCCACTCCCAGCACCATCATCCTGGTTCAATGATCTTAGAGGACTTTTCCAAACTAAATGGTTCTCCGGTCCTCTGCCTGCCCGCCACCCGCCTGCCTAGCCAGGTCACATGCCCCATTCCAGCTGGCTCTATCCCTGCCCTGTGCCTGGCAGGGTGTCCCTCACAGATATCCACTGCTTCCGGCTCCCGTCCCACTCCTCCAGGCCCATCAGACGGTTCTTCTTGTATGTGGCCAGCTGCTGGTACGCCACAAACTCGTTCAGGAAGATCTTGATCCCCAGGAGCTCAGCCACCAGCGGTGAGTCTGCCCAGTCTGCCCCCATGAGAAAGGCCAGAGGCATGAGGACATAGGAGCAGATCACCTGGGAAAAGCATCCCAGAAGGGAACGACTCAGAGCTGACCTGCACAGCCGCCAGATTGGACATCTGCTGCCAGCATTTGCCAAAAACCCAGCAAGGGTCTCAGCAGCCCACTGAGGCAGCAGGCCAAGGGTGGGGATGGGTGGGGGATGCAGGATCTGTCAGCTCAAACCACGGGTCTGCTCTTGGGGATACCTGGAAGGTAAGACCCTCGATGTCTACCATGTCCCCGAACCAGCGGAGGGCAGCGTTGATGAACTCCAGCACGGCCAAGAAGGCGATGAGGTTGGCTGCAATGTTGGCCACGAGCCCCACGGAGGTGGCAGCCCCGTTGCTAGCAGCTTCCAGGATGTTCTGCTCTTCCCTGCATGGAAAAAGACCCCAGTGTACTCATCTGGCCGGGCATCCCCCGTGCCAGGTCAGCGCTCACTCCACGGATGTGTGCACACCACAGGCTCTCCCAGCCTTGGGCCACCCGCAGCGTCCACTTGTGCCCCAAAGTGCCCCCACGGCTTCCCTGCAGTAGAAGGACATGTGCAACCCACTCCACTGCCCCTCTCCTCACACTCACCCACTGGAGAGGCGGATGCTTGCTTTGCCCTTGAACTTGGACTCCTCCACTTCAGGGTAGACAAGTTTGGCCATGGCGAGGGCACAGGGCGCAGCCATCACAGAAGCTGCGATCAGTGACGCTGCATCAATCTGCAACGTGCACACCAGAGGCATAGGCACCTCTGCGCAAGGCTGCGCCCCAGGACCTGCCACCCCAGGGCATTCCAGCACGTGGCTGGCATCAGCCAGTGACACCCAGAGCAGTTCAGGGCTCTACACTTGATGAAGGTGGGAAAATTGGCTGTTTTCCCATCTAAGCAGCCGTGCACATGGGGCAGCTAGTCTGGATGGAGGCGATTGCTGGAGCTGCAGTGATTGTAGCCTTGGTGATGGTAATCTCTCCTGCTGTTTGACTTAATCATAATGGTTCTTATCCCTTCATTGTACCTTTTTATCGGTATCAGAGCAATATGTTGAATAACACTGTTGCCTTCTGCCTTCTGAGGAAGGGCCAAGCTCCCAGCCTCACCCCTTCCCTGGCAACATCTCATTTCTCTGACCTTCCACCTTTGGTTCCCCGTTTAAGGAGACTAATTAATGTTTAAATAGCAGGAGCTCAGGCAGCAGGTTAAGGGAAAGGTTTGTTCAGAGCACTGATGAACTGGAGAGGGCATCCCTGGGGGCTTGGTGCCAGAAGTGCCCAGGCAATGCTGGAGGAGCAGGGAGTCTTCCCTTGGAAGAAGAGGGAGGGGAGTGGGTATTGCTGTTTCTATTTAAAAGGGGGTTGGAGGGGAGACACTGCTCGGTGATAGCCAGTGAAAAGGTGAGAATCACAGACACAGTTTCAGTTGAATATGTTCTTGGGTCTGAGGCACCAGCAGGGGAAACCAGAGAGGCTGGAGGAGATCCATAGGATGTTCACCACCAACCTGGACAAGGCCCTGGGCATCCCCTCAGTTGCCATAACCTCAGTTGGCAGGAGGGTGGATCAGAGACACCCCCCCCTCCCCAGAGGGTCTTTCCAGGCTATATTATCCCATGATTCTGTGGGATTTGCCCTGCTCACTGTGCAGGGACACACAGTGAGGGTCCCATAGCACTGCCTTCTACTTGGCAGGGCTCTAGGGTTCTGGCCAGGCCAGCAAAGGTGGGGCTGGGTGAGGTGTCTTTGGGACACCATGAGTCTGGAGACCCTGCTCTCATCCTGCTTTTGGAAGGGGACCATGAGGCACCTGCTGGGAGTCTTCCCGCATCCCCAAGTCCAGGGCAGTTCTTGCATGTCAGTACCCTGTAGCAGGGAGAATGTGGATCCAGCTGCTCGTGCACTCACCCCAAAGGATATGTAGGCACCCATCACGCTGCCTGCGATGGTGGAAAAGCCACCGGTCATCACAGCGTGGACTTCTGACAGGGTCATGTCTGCAAGGTATGGGCGGATGAGCAGCGGGGCTTCGGTCTGTGGAAGAGAAAACCCTGCTGTCCTATGTGGCCATACAGGGCCACAGGTCTCATAGGGAGGGAGAAGACCCTTCCTCCAGGGCAGGCTCAGCTACAAGCACTGAGGAGCTGGATCTGCTTCCCAGGACCTTACCTGTCCCACAAAAATGTTCCCCGCCACACTGAGAGTCTCGGTGGCAGTGGTGCCCATTGAGACTTGAAGCAGCCAGGAGATCTGGGGAAAGACAAGGCCACTGCGTTGACAGAGGCTCTTGGCACCCTGCCACCATACCCATGAAGCCAGGCACTGTTTGGCCCCTGCATGGAGGTGATCCTGGCAAGCACCCCCAGACTGGGTGGAAACCCAGCTCTAGGGTTCAGTTTTTTCAGCCTTCTGAGAAGGACACGCTAGAAAGATGGGAATTGTGTCTATCCTAAGCAGGACAAATCAGTACCATGTACCATCAGTACCCCAAATTAGTACCATGGCAATTTTCTTAGGACATCTCTCAGCTGACCATAGTAGACAGAGAGCCCAACAGGTTCTTTTCCTTTCCACTGCCATCCCAGATCAAGGAGTGAGGCCCTACCTTAAGAATAATCCACTGCATGACACCGAGGTAGTAGAGGATGGACATCACACAGCTGAAGAAAACAATGATGGGCAGGGTCTGCAGGCAAGGCACAGGGTTAAAGCAGAGCTGAGCCACACATCCCAGCACTCATGGGCACCAGGCAGGGCATGGTGGGGTACAGCACAGCCAGCCCACACTGCTGGGGTGCCACAACACTCGGCCAGGCTGGCGGGAGGGCCAGGGACCAGTGCAAATCCTCCATGGCACTGAGGAAGTCCACAGATGGGTACACAGCTGAGGGAGATCCATCTCTGAGATGGTTGAGCTCTACCACAGCAGATCTGGCTGCATTAAGCTCTGGGCTCTCCAGGACCCAGCAAAGAGGCAGACCAGAATAAAACCTCCCCATACCCCATTCCTTGACTGACCTGGAAGGCAAAGACATCTTCAATGAGTGTGTTCCCAAAGACAAAGCTGGAGCCAGCTGTGGTGTAACCCAGGAAGTACTGCAAGGGAAGAAGTTACACTGTAGGACAGAGATCTCTATCAGGTCCTTCCCTGATATCTCATTCTGCCTAGTGAGAGCTGTGCCCCCAGTCCCACAGCTCACTTCCCTGCACACAGAGAATATGTCTCAGAGGATGTCTCTGAGACCTAAGATGGGGGTACTGGTGGGCTGTCCCAAAGCCGCAGGGCTCTGCTACAGCCTGAAAGGGAGAGCACACCGAGGGCTCTGGGCTGCTGCAGAAAACCAGGGAAGAGTTGGCTTCCCTCCAGTCCCAAAAAAAAGTGTTTGTGAGCATGCAATCCCTGCCATCCCCTCCCCATGCCACACTCTGCTTTTGCTGTTAATCTCAGGGTACAAGCACAGGATGGGAGGAGTAGATGCAGTACCTGGACCTGGTCTCCCAGCCACTGGAAAGCTTGGGTGCCGGGAGTCGTTCGGAGGACAAAGAGTCCAAGTAAGAACTCCAAACCAAGACCCCAGAAAACGGCTCTCCAGGACACCTGGAGATAAAAAGCAGAACAGGAGCTGAAATGTTTTCAAGGCCTACAGGCTTCCCCCTCTTGTTTCCAGCTGCTGCAACATGACAAACACGCAGCAGCGCATGACAAACACCACACACTGCCTCGGGGTGAAGCTCATGGGAAGACAGATAAAGTGTCACAGAAACTGACAAACGTGGGCTGGTGACAGAGCCAGAAATGAGCTGGTGAGACTCTGGAACTGGCTGGAACATAACCTGCCAGGCTGACCCAGGATACAAGCACAAAGACCTTGTGCTGATTGGTAGCACAGACCTGCTAGACTAAAACTTCTATTCAATAACCCTTTGGAGGAGCAGGATGAAGGGACTGCCCAAAGTATGGCAGTAGTTTGAGCTGGAAGCCACCAGGACTTCAATCACTTCTGACCAAGGCTCCCAAGGCACCTGAAGCCCAGGTGTGGGTCTGGTGCTGGGTTTCTGGGTCTGACCCACTATGAGGGACATGGCAGAAAACAGGACAGAGGCAAGGGAGGGGAGCCCTGGGTTGGGAAGTGGGAAGGAGAGCACTGGGACGAAGAGCAGTGAGCTGGCTTTGGGGTCTATCCACCCAACCAGTTCAGCTCCCCAGGCTGCACCCAGCTCTGCACAGCTCTGCTGGCCTTCTGCTTCCTCCAGAGAAGGGGATGCCAGGGGGAACAAAGTGCTTTTCTCCAGTGCTGGGTGGCCACCTGCTGCGAGGGGACTGATGGTCAAGTCACACCTGAAACACATACCGCACCGTGGTGCTTGGAGCAGGCAAACAGGAACAGCACCAAAAAGCAGAAGCCACCTAATGAGATGAGCTGCTCTGGGTTTCTTCCAGTGTCCAAAACCAGCCACACAATCAGGCCTGCCAGGAGGGCCACCCACAGGAGCCTGCAAAGGAAATCCCAGACTGTCAGCAAGATGATGTCCCCATAGGGAGAGAAGCTCATGAAGGGCAGGAGCTGATTGTGATGGAATTGCAACTGTAAGGTCCACGGATCTGAAGAAACCTGAGGCTCAGGCATAGGTGAGGGGTGTGAACAGCCATCACACTACTGAGGCAGAGCAGCCAGACAGCTGCAATGGGTGGTCAAGTGGTCCCCAGGCTGAGCCATGCTTGCCATTTGTGAGGTGACAGCATGGCACATGCAGAGCTAAGGGAAGGAACCCAGGTGCTGGGAAGGATCTGGCCCTCCCTTCTCCTGACTCACCATTTCAGCCATGGCCAGAACTTTTGGAAGCACTTCCCAACGGGGCAGAGGAGCAGCAGAACCTTTGCCCCACAGTGCTTCTGGAAGATCTCCCAGCAGATGAAGAAGACAACCACGGCAGTTATGACCACCAAGGCAAGGGCTCGCTGGAAGTTGAGGTAACAGGCCGCAATGAAGTAGCACAGGTAAGCTGGAGAAGGCACATTGGGAGTCAGAAACATCAGGGCTGTAGGATCACGGGTTCATAACTCACTGGGGCCAACCATGAGGTTCATTTCCTCCCAATGCCCTTCCCTGGCCACCTCTGAGGATCCCATCTTTGCATGAGGAGGTCTTAAGAGCACACCCCAGCAGGGAGCAGAAGGGGCACAGTAAACCCTTAGGGCAGGTAGAGAAAGGGCAGGGGGACAGTGAAGTGAAGACAGAACTGGGCAGCAGTGGTGGGGGGAGGAGGGGGCAGCGAGGCTGCTGGGAATGGATACAACCTCCACACAGCTGACAGTATTCAATCAGTGGAGTCTGGAGGCACAGCCAGCCAAAGGGGTGGGGACATGGAGTTCAGTGACAGGAAGTCCTCACCTACTCCAAGGAGCCCCAGGACGATTCTTCTCAACACCTTGGCATGAGCCTTGCAGAAATGCTTTGCCTTGGATGTTGGCTGCAGGGCCTTCCTGGGGAGAGTCACATGCCAGAGACGTGAGAGACGCAGAACATGGACAAGGACAATCAGCCCGAGCCAAGCCAAACCACCCCAACTGCAGCCAACCCACCAGAGCCAGGCCATGAGCTGGGCACTTCCAGCAGCAGGAGGTGGTACAGGTGGGCCATGGTGAGAAACCCCAGCACGCTCACCATCACCTACTATGGGGACAGAGACCTGCCAGGGCACCCTGCAAGGCCACATGGAGACATCAGACACTGTCCCCCCTGTGTGCTCAACACCACCCTCCTCTGCTCCCAAATCAGGTTTGTCTCTGGCAGAGCTCATACATCTGTGCAGATCATCCCACCTGCAGTAGGAGGAGAATCTCCCTTTCCCTTCCCTTCTCTCCTCTTGGTTCTCACTGTGTGGACCACCACAATCCTCATAGTGTCTGTTCTCTCCCTGGAAAACATCATTAACTGGAGCACCCTGTACTGGGAAGGGAAGGGAAGGGAAGGGAAGGGAAGGGAAGGGAAGGGAAGGGAAGGNCCCTGGAAAACATCATGGGAAGGGAAGGGAAGGGAAGGGAAGGGAAGGGAAGGGGAACTTACCTCGAAGCTGAAAGCTGGGTTATTTGTGCCCTTGTTAAGGCTGGCCAGGGTTATCTGGTTTCCTTCCATCTCCAGAAACTCCTTTGCTTCAGTGTGTATGGGAAACAGCACTGGGAGGGTCCAATGATGGCTGGGAAAAGAAAGATGGGATCACCTCTGGGAAGCTCAAATGTCCCACTCTGCTTTTCAGTTTTGGGTCTCTAAGAGGAGAACGCCCTTTGCAGTCAGTATTCAGAGCAGGTCCTGCCCCAGCACATCAAGGGACCATCCTATGGGGTCCTCAGGCCATGCTGGTGGGCTGAATTCCTTGTTCTCCTGTAACTCTAGATGGGTCTATACTCTGCCCTGCTTCCAAGGAATTATAGGACAGGACTGTATGCGACAGGGAGTGCTGGTACTCCTCCTTCAAGTTGGTGACAGTGTCCACCAGCCTCGTGAGCCCCTTTGCAAGAGAGATTAAAAAAAAAAAAATCTTCATCCTCATTCTCAAAAGGTCTTGGTACAACCAAATAAAATGAGGAAGAAAGTCCTTTCACGCTGATAATTAACACAGTGAAGGAACAAGGGGTAGGAATGACTGGTAGTTTGCATAGGGACTGGTCCTAAAAGAGAATCATACTGGGAGAACTGGTCCAGCAAACCCAGAAGAACCAGTGTTATGCCAGGGCAGGAACCCTTGGAGCATCCCATTTGGACACGCTCCTGGTTCCCCTACATGGAGAAGGATGAGGGAAGAGCAGAGAGTGGCAGGCAAGGCTGTGATCGACTGTAGAAGCACTTTTGTGTGAGCACAGAGGCAGTAAGATGTTGTCTTTGCTTTGAGGAGAATTGTAGAGCTCTGTGTGGAGAAGGAGGAGATTACAGGGTCATTGCCAGTTTCTCACAGCATCCACTGAAGGGAACAACAGCTCCAAATGCAACAGGTGAAGGTGGGGAGTTTTGGAGAACATCCCCCTCATCGTGGGACCTCATGGCAGCTGAAGGTGGTGTGGCCAGGGTTCCACAGGCCAGCAGAGCCACCATGTGGAACCACTGGGGCATGCTGGCCCCCATGTGGGTTCATGGCTCCTCAGCAGCAGGGCAGGACCCAGGGCCATGGTGGGAACCCAGGACCTCACACCCCCCTCCAGGGCCTCCAACATCGCTGGTGCTCCTGGTGCTCAGGGATGTCTCTCCAGGGCCTTGGCAGATATCAGGAGGACTCCCCAAGTCCACCACCACTCCAAGGACACTCCCCAGTGCCCATCTGGTCTCAGTGACCCCTCCAGGATCTCACGGAGTCCCAGGGCCACTCCAGGTTCCTGGCTGTGCCCCCATCTCAGGCTCGGTGCCTCCCAGGGCTGATATCACCTCCTTGTCCCACACCCCTCCAGCCCCAAAATCTCTTGTTTCGGTGCAGTCTCATTGGCTGCCATCCCCTCGGGAGCGGGACCACATGGACAGGCAGAGAATGAGAGAGAGAGCGGAGGAGTGCCCCCAGTGCCCCCTGCATACCTGCAGACATACGCGCACTCCTGTTCCTTGTGTCCCTCGCAGCCTCTGGAGCAGCGTGGCCGCGGCACCTTCTGCGCTTTGTCCCCGCACCCCGCGCTCTCACAGCCCCGCTGGCCTCACCCCCCGCGTCCTCACACCCCCGGTGGCCTCGTGCCCTCCCTGTCCTCTCGGCTCCCCCGCCCTGGCACCCGNCCGCTCCCCGGCACTCACCCGCCAGCCCTGCCGGCCCCCAGCTGCCGGTCCCGTGTCCCGGTTATCCATTAACAGCTCGGTCCAAAGAGCTGGGCTGGGCGCTGCGGCGCCGGGGCCGCCCGGCTCCTCCCGGGGCTCACACCCGGGGCCGGGAAGGGCGTGCAGGGGAGCCCGGCGGCGTGGCCGTGCAGGGCACCGTGCCATCCAAAGAAAGGTCAGCCGGGGGACTTTCCCCCACGGCAAAACGAGCCTTGAGGAGAGATACTGAAAGTAGAAATCAGACTTTTACCCCGCGCCGGGAAATGCTTCCCAAAGAAAACCAGAGTGGGGCACACGTGGCCTCCAAAGCGTCAGTGGCATGAAGTCATGTTCCCTGGTACCTGAGAAGGGTGGAAGCCAACAAAGACGCCCCCTTGCACTGTGTGTCCGAAACCACCTTTTCACCGGGATGATGGGAATCGCATGCCCGGGTTCGTGCAGTCTGCGGGTACCTCCCGCTCTTTGTTTGCGCAGGGAGCAGCGATGTGGCTCCGAGGGTGCCAAATCGGGGTTGGCAGGAATCAGTGCAGACACTGGTGATTAATGACACCACGGGGCACTCGGGGCACCACGTGCCACACGCTGCCCGTAAACAAACCGCTCTCTGTGCCAGCTCCGCGCCCTCTCCCTGGGGATTCGGCCAATCCCGCCGCTAAAGCTGCCCGGCGTTGGGGAGAGGCGCGGGGCGGTGTGTGGGTGACAAAGGGGGAAACCGTGAAAGCTGCGGGTGCCACGCTGCTCTAACCTGCCTCGCCGCGCCTGGGCGAGGTCCCCCAGACACACATCTGACACTCACAGGACACCCAGAGCCAGCCGCGCGTGTGCCCCTCAGGACACCCAGAGCCAGCCCCGCGTGTGACACTCACAGGACACCCAGAGCCAGCCCCGCGTGTGACAGTCAGGGCTCACCCAGAGTCGGCCCCGTGTATGACACAGCTCACCCCGAGCCCGCCCCGCGTG
>WBNO01010915.1:0-12216 GCA_013400575.1 Peucedramus taeniatus
TTGGATGTGTGAAGAAAGATAAGAAGATAATGTCTTGTTTGCAAGTGTAATTACTGAAAAGTTCTATAACTGAATATGTATAAAAAACTATAGTTCAAATACTCATGGCTAAAGGCACAACAGTTGTGATAGTGTGGAAGCAGTGGTTCATTCAAGCAATGGAAGCAGTGTGGAAAGTGATGATCACTGCAGACAGTAAGTTAAAGTACAGATAATTGCACAAGACCAGGTCTGCCAGCCCACTATGCAGCCAGCTTCTTGTATTTTCGGCTTTAACTCCTCTCTTTTGTCTTGACTTCACTATTTGTTTCTGATTTTTATATTTCTCTTGCTCTTGTTGGTCTTTCTAGGAAGCAATATTTAGAACAGAGTGAGGGCCTTACCTGAACATGTCATACAAAACACTGACTGCATCAGACCTATTTGCCCTGTTTGCACCTCATAAACTATTTCCGCTATTGGTTGAAGTTGCCATTCTTCCAAAAAGTGAAGTCTGATGTTGTGTGGCCACAGCTGCCAAAGTGAAATACCCCTTGCCTCAGAAAGTCCCTGGATTTTCTAACCACATTCAGTGGCAGAACTCTGGTTCACAATGCATGCTAAACTGTCTCATTTCTCACTGTAGGAGCTCCTGAGTTTCCACAGGCTCTGTCACATACCCAGGTAAGCACAGATTGCTGCAGAGACCCAGTGCTCTGACTTTGTACAGTACTGGCTTATGTATTTGCAGGGTAGAGTAAGAGTGAGAGTGTGTCTTGCTCAGTTCTACCTAGGTGGCAGGAAATCTGTTGTGGATTTCATGCTCAATAAAAAAAATACAGGAAATGGCACAAGATTTCTATGTATTGCAATAGTACTCCCAGCAGTCCTCTGTTTAATTAGGGCCATCCTTGTTACATGGTGCTTGTTTAAAATGTAATCTGGCTCAAGTTAAGAAAATTCTCCATATTTACATAAAACACAATAATGTTACCAGGAAAATGTTTACAATGTGGACAATCTGTGAGGGCTTGAAACAAACAAAATCACATTTGATTTAATATTTAGAAGCCAATAGCAGCTTACTTCTAGAATTGATTTTGAAGAAAATTTCAACTTCTTCCTAAGGCTCAGACACTGCCCAAATCTTAAATTGAAACTTTGCTGTGAGATTCTGCATGTTAACTCATTCTTCTCAATACTCCTGTCTTCCTGTTGTGCTCCTCATCTAGTCACATTTAAATTTTTATGTTGCTTTCCTGATATGATGCCTGTCCTGGCCTAACTGTTTTTTGCAGTGATCTCCTATTCATAAAATTCCATATATCATCTTGCTGCACTCAGGGCATACCTTCTAAGAAACACTGCTCCACAGTGTTGTTACAATCCCTTTTATTCTCATGTATTATAGTTCTGATGTAAAAATTTACTTCAATAAGAAGCAACTTGAAGTAAAATATTTTCAAAGTTTTGTGTGTCTCTAGATGTATCCACTCCCCCCTTTCTGCAGCTCTTTGTTGACATAGGTGATCCTGCCACTTCTCAACAAGACTGAGCATTTATGTTTGTCATTACACTGCATTGCCAATGTTCATGTTATGCTGCTCTGGAATATATGCAGTATTTTCTTCCAAAACACAATAGACAATTACTATGTTTTTCTCACTAACTTTGTTTACTAAATTAAAATAATGAAGTCTTGTTCAGATACTGTATTCCAAATGGGTAAATATCTATTTACTTCTAATTCCTTCCTTAATCTTTTGAGTAAAAAGTGCTGTATTCTGAAATATCATCATGGTGACATACTTCAAGGATTATGCCCTATTGCTATTTGTCTCAGATGCCAGCTGCACTGAGTCCCTTTATTATGAGTATTAAGAACACAGCTGCTCAAATCTTTCTTATGTCACAGGGCTTGGCACTCAATAATTGTTATTCTATCTTTGCCCACCCATAAAGAAGAGCATTCCACTGAGACTTTCCCTGATAGGTTTTACATGACTTACAGGTCTTTGCTGAGATATTAGCTGTGACTGTTGCTTCTACCTTCAGTATGTCTGCAGGGGTTTTGTTCATGTTCCTTCCTTTGAACTGAAGAAAATAATATCCTCTGAATGGAAATCTATAATCTTTATTTTTTAATAAATCACTCCTTGAATTCTATCTCTTCAGTAAAGAAGCCTAACCTCCTTAAGATACATCTGAGAAGTATGCATATTAATACTTCAATGGTGGCACTAATTTAATTATTGTTCTCTGTCATATTCTACCATATCAGAACAGAGCTAAGTAATTATACTGGATCATTAACGTGTATTAACCTTTTTTCTTGGCATCTAAAACAATGGAGTTTTGGTAACAGGAGTAGCTGTGGCTAACAACTGTACTTTTGCTATGAACAGCAAACTGACAGCTGCTGAATATACAGAGAAATGATGAGACATGCCTTAATGATTTTGAGGTCCAAGACTTTGTCAGATGAAGTTGTAAGAGTTATGGAGTTTAGAAATGGGCATTATCTTAAAAGGTTGCTGATTAAGCAAACTTCCTACCTAAGCTGTAGAAGCAACAGCAGGGAATAACGTGGGTGCTCCTCCAGAGCTAAAGAAATGAAAACAATAGAATGAAATTAGCAGGAAACTACCAATGGTGCAAACCTCTGTTCTTGTGTGTGTTATTTACAACTCTTGGATGTAAATACTATTACATGTTATATAGAATTAATTGAAGAATATGGCATTTAGAATGTGCAGCATACTATATATTTAATGATATATCCATATATGTTAGTGCTACAATTAACTGGAAGAATAATTTTGCCCTCTTCTCTGTATTTTAGTTATGCTGAATCTTTGCCATGCTTGCAGAGTCCAAACAGTAACACAATAGTCGTGAATATTGTGCATTTTCCCTTTTTCACTGAGTATACTAAAATGGTGATACAGACTGTCAAAAGAAGAAACTGTAAGTGTCTGAGCTGTGCCCATTATAGAGGGCTCTATATAATGAAGGGTCAATCTGCTATTTGATCAACTACCACACATTGTTTAAAATTAACAGAAGAAAACAAACATGAAATAAACACTACTTTTATTTAATAATTTAAAATTATTAAACTGCCATCAGGTCAAAAACTTACATTAAATATGAAAAATTTGTGGAAGAAATTTTTCATTGTGAGTGTGGTGAGGCATTGGAACAGGTTACTCAGAGAAGTTGTGGATGACCCATCTCTGGAAGTGATGAGGCCAAGTTGAATAGGGCATTAAGCAATCTGGTCTAGTGGGAGGTGTTCATTCTCATTTCTCATATCAGGGAGGGTGGGAACTGGCTGATCTTTAAGATCCCTTCCAACCCAAACTGTTTTATGATTCAATGATTCTATTTACAGGTTAATTTATAGTGCTGTTAGTTAAAGCTAAAATAAGTCAATAGTTCTTGAACAATATACATAAGTCAACTCATACTAGGAGGGCATGCATTTTGAGGAGTGGGTTAATGAAGGATTTTATTCATTGTGGCATTGTTCTTGCTAGAATCACTGAAAAATATAGTAATTATCTATGAAGATCTTCTTTTACTTCTCATGCAAGTTTCATTGAGTATTGAAAGGAGGTGGGTACTGACCTTTTCATTTTGTAACTGCTTATGTCTGTATTGCCTCCTGCAATCAGTGTGCAATGGAAGCTTGAGTCAGACCCAGATTACATCTTTCTACAAAGGTTAGTAAGATGGGACTAAAAAGATTGCTGACATTTCCCATAAGTATATGCTCTGTCGAAAAAGCTTGTTCTTTGGCTGCTTTTAGTCACTCTGATTTCTTCTACTTAGAAGGATTTTAAATACTAATGGTTCTTTCCTGTTGCAACACACTTGTGTGAAGTAGTTGGGTAACTGTATGGCTCTGGATAATTTTAAGAGGATCTCTACATATTACTGGCTTGAGTTTGAACTTGCTGGTAGCAACTGAATGTTATTCCTGCAGCTCATTGTCATGTGTTTTATATAGATTCAGTAGATGGTTAGTTGGATCATACAAAATAAGTTGCTTTGGAAGAGGTCTGCTTCATGCTCATATCTGTGGCAGAATCAGCAATGTAAACCATTCCTGATAGCTCTTAACACGCGTAAAACTCAGTAAGTTGTATGATTATCCAAATCAGCTTCAGAGCTCTTAGTGTTAATGAGGTTTTTCCAAATAACTTAACTTGAATTTCCCTTAATTCAGTTTGATAATTTTATTCTTAAATTACCTGTGGTTAAAATAGAGATATTTTACTTATCAATCTACCAAAACTGCCAGTTCAACTTGTATCAAAAATCAGTGCAACCAGTTACGACTACTCTCAACATATTTGGAGAAGCAATTTAATCTAATGTTTCTTCAGTAATTTTGAGGTTCTTCTTCAAAATCAGATGATGCTATATGTACATGGAAATGCTCTCATATGATGATCATAAGCTTTCTGGTTTTTGAGATGATATTCTTTAGGATTATAAATGTCTTTCTAATATCTTATCTAAACCCATCTTCCTTCAACTTAATTCAGCTTTTCACAATTCCCCCTTGTGTAAAGTTTCTCTCCAGCCTTCTTGTAAGCCCCCTTCAAATACTGGAAGGCAGCAATGAGATCTCTCTGGAACCTCCTCTTCTCCGGGCTGAACAACCCCAGCTCTCTCATCCTGTCACCACAGAAGAGGTCTTTCATCTTCGTGATCAGTTTAGTGGCTATCCTCTGGATTTGTTCCAACACAACCACATATTTCTTCTGTTGTAGACTCCAGATCTGGACAGAGTACTCCAGATGGGGTCTCATGAGAACAATGTAAATGGGGAGAATCACCTCCCTTGACCTGCTGGTCAGGCTTCTTGATGAAACCCAACATGTGGCTGGCTTTCTGGGTTGCAAGCAGGTGTTGTTCTAGCATGTTAAGCTTTTTGACCACAAACATGCCCAAGTATTTTTCTTCTGGGCTAGTCGTGATACATTCTCTGCCCTGTCTGTACTTGTGCTTGGAGTTGCCCTAGTCCATGTGAAGGACCATGCAGTTGGCTTTGCTGAACTCCTGAGGTTTGCATGGTCCCACCTCTCAAGCCTGTCCAGGTCCCTGTGGATGCCATCCCTTCCCTCCCCTGTGTCGACTGCCCCACCCAGCTCAGTGTCATCAGCAAACTTGCTGAGACTGTCCTCAATCCCACTGTCCACATCACTGACAAAGGTGTTAAAATGTGGTGGTCCTGATATGGACTACTTCTCTCCACAACACTATTAGTGGAATCGTCCCACAATTTGTTTTTCTGCTGAGCAGGCCATCTCTCAAATCCATGTCTCATCAGTTTACAGACAAAAAAATTTTTCTTGTAAAATATTTTGTATCCAACAGTGAGCACAGAATTGTAGCCAGAGGGATTAGCAGAAGAATGGAGAAATTTTATAGTATTTCCTTTAAGTACTCTTCTAAAGTCCAGCACTAAGAAACTCAAGTACTTCTTGGGCCAAAACTGTGTGTCTAGTATTAAACACCCTCAGTGGACAAGCTCATATGATTGTCTGAATCTTACTGACATCCTTTATAACAAAATAGATTACAAGTTTGAGGAAAATCTAATACAAGTAAGTCTTAAAACGAAGCATCATGCCCATCACATGAGTGCTGAGAACTAGTCTGCTGTTATATCCAGTCCTGTGTGTCACAGGCAGGTTTCAGCAATGGCTGTGTTTGCAATGTTCTACCTGAGGGTTTTAATTTTATTTTCTTCACAAATGAATTTTCATTTTTAGTTGGCATAGGTAGGATGTGTTGTTAGAAACCTCATACTGTATTGCATTTCATCTGCAATGAGGAAAAACTGTGTCAGGCCTCTGACAAAAGTTCAAAAAAAAATTTAAATGTTGCGGAGACAAAAGATTGCTGCAGGTGACTTAAATTCATTTGCTGTCACTTTCTGACTGTCAATGGAATTGGCTTCTTGTTCTACATCAGTGCATGTAATCAGATTCAAGTTTGTTATGACTTTGATGTGGAGAATGGTTGAGACACTACACTAGTCAGTGGAGTAAAGGGCCAACCAGAGCTTCTGTATAAATGACCTCCTCAGTCTTGAGGCCCAGACATTCATCTGCAACTTTCTGGTGGCTTTCAGTGTGAACATAGACTGAACCTTTCTGCAGGATTTTGTATTAAAGCACTTCAACAATTCTGACACTGTACCTTCCTACTGCATCTCCAAATTACCACAGAAATGTAATAATTATGGCTATCAGCAAGACTTTTCTCTCACACTATATTGTTCACTTAATAGCATTTAAGAAGCAATCAGTTAAATAAATAAATGGATTAAATCTTATCTGTCTCTGTCAGGCAAAGGATACAGTACTCATTTAACATGATAAACGGAGCCATATCTCTTCTTCCAAAGCTGGAATCTTACAGCTTAAGTTATATTTAAGTGAGCACAAACTGCGTGCTAAATCAGTAGCACTCAGTAAGTTGAATTGCCTGACCATAAGGAAGAGAAAGAGCCTGATCCTTTTTTGACAAGATTGCTGATATCTCTATCCTATTTCATCACTGAAGAAAGATTCAGTCACAGACCAGGATAGGTCATGTATTGGCTACCAATTAATAAGAATAATGAAAATTGTAGCAGTAGTAGCAATAGTAATAGTAAAAATAACAACAACAACAATAATAATAATACTAATGACACAGTATCTTTTCTTTGAGTGAACTACGGAAAGGAAGGATAGTGGCAAATATATTTTCATTTGCAACACGTCTTGTGCACAGTTGTTGTTAAAGTTACCAAGTTATCCTCAATACATACCTAGTTTTTGAGCCTAATTAGTAGGTTTACTAGTAAGTGTATGTGCAGTTTCAGGGGAGACAGGGGTTATCATAACACTATGGGATCACAGGCTCTCTGTGTTCTACATGGAACCAGAAATGAGAGTCGTCTGTTTGTGATTTTGATGACAATGTGCAGCAGACATCAGTACTGTAATTTCCCTCAGTGAACTATTTATGAATCTTTCAGTTACATGCAAAAGAAAGAAAAAACATAAGAAATGGCCATAACTGGACAAGAAATATACTGCATATAGCAGTACAAGAGTGATGCACATTTTTTAAAACATGGGCAAGAGAAACTTCAAGAGTATTTCTAATGCAGAAAAGTAAAAAATTATCTGGGCATCATGTAAACAGTGAAAAAAATATATCAATTTTTAATTCCACTCCCTGAATCATCCAGCAATGTGCACTCACAACCCACAAAACCAACGGAATCCTGGGCTGCATCCAGGGCAGTGGGGCCAGCAGGTTAAGGGAGTGGGTTCTGCCCCTCTGCTCTGCTCTGCTCTGTTGAAACCTCACCTGGAACACTGTGTCCAGCTGTAAGGATCCCAACATAAGAAGGACATGGAACTGATGGAGCAAATCCAGAGAAGGCCACAAAGCTGATAAGAGGGCTGGAGCTCCTCCCTTACAATGACAGGCTGAGAAAGTTTGGGCTGTCCAGCCTGGAGAAGAGAAGGTTGTGTGGAGACCTCACAGCAACCTGCCAGTATCTGAAGAGGGAATACAGGGAAGCTGGAGACGGACTCTTCGACATGAATTACAGTGATAGGGCAAGGAACCATGTATACAAACCGAAAGATGGTAAATTTAAGTTAGATATATGGAAGAAATTCTTTACTATGAGTGTGGTGGAACAAGTTGCCCAGGGAGGTTATGGATTGCCCCAATAGTGGAAGAGTTCAAGGCCAGGCTGGGTAAAGCCTTGAACAGCCTGGTTTAGTGGGATGTGTCCCTGCCCATGGCAGAGTTGGTTCAGACTAGATGATCTTTACAGACCATTCCAACCCTTAACATTCTATAATTCTATTCTGCATTAACAAAATAGTGTACAGTGACATCACTAAAGGTCCTGGTGAGGAATTTCAGGAGTGGAAATTCTTTTCATTTGTACTGCAGTAACTCAGAAATCACTACTCCCTTATCAGTTACTTGAAGTTTAGTCACGGTTTGTTTATTTTGCCTTTCACAGGAGCATAGTTTTTTCAACTGTTGTAGTCGATAAAGGACATATAACTTTTTTTTCCTGGGATTAAGAAGTGAAAATATATAAATCAGTTATGAGAGGCACAGTGCTTCATTAGAAAATCCTAAAATTATTCCAAGAAAGCTTTCATATGGTTAAACATGAGATTCAAAAACTTTGGGATGTAAGGGTAACTATGAACCATACGTTGAAAGCCAATTAATTTTTCATATTCTATTTTTCGCTGAGAATGCCATAGGAAACAACTTTTCTTTGCTTTTGTTACTTGAAGTTGCATTGAAATTGTTTCAGTCAAGGATCTTTTTCTGAAAAATACCATCAGTATTGACACATTGACTAGCTGGAGCAGAAAGTGTTGCATGTTACACTTTTCTTTCTCCAATTTAATAGGAAACTAGGAAGATGAATTTTGTCCCGCAGTCTAACTTAATGGAGTAATTAATGATACTTGATACTTCAAAAGAAGGGTTGTTTTCATACATTAGTTTCCAGATCACTCTTTGAAACAGTTACTGATTGTCTGAATAGAGACAAACAGTTACAGAAGGGGCATGAAAGTTGTGCTCCTACTTCTAAATCTTGCCAAATTTTGGTGAACTTCATAACCTGAAATGTCTTCAATAAAGTCTTATACAAAATGTTACTATTTTTCCATATCTAAAGTTTACTTTAAAATTATTTTTACACACTCTTCTTCCTAAACCCCTTCCATCTTTCATCAAACATCTAAATTCATTGCTTCCCCTAAATTCATTGCTTTTTCCACTGTATAAAACTAGGTGGATTCAAATAGAGGAAGAATCTGAAGCACTTGGTGAACACATTATTAGTGTGGAGATAGTGGCCTCACACATACAAAATATTAAAAATACTTAGAAATGTTAAAATGATTTTTGTTTGGGGAGTATACAGCATGAAATCACAGTCCATAATACAACAGATCTTTTTCTTTTTTATTTTTATTGTGCAGTACAATTTCAGGTTAATAAAACAAACAAAGACAATACTTTTATTCTCTAATCCCCACATTTTATTATTTTTATTTAAATATAAGATACTATACATTGTTGCTCAGTGATTTTGGTATCCCTTTTATTTTCTAAACCCCTCCCCCTGTTTTCCTTTTACTCAGGAGGTTGTTATGCTCAGGGTGACAGAAAACAGAGCTTATGGTTGAGGACCTGGGATACTCTAATATCTGCAGTTTGCTCCCACTATAGTGGGTGTTACAGTATACCAAACACACAGGAATCATTGATTCCTTCAAGGGTTTTTTATTTTGGTTAATTTTCAGAAACCACTCCTCATGTCACAAATGGCTCCTGGCTCACTTTGGGAAAGTGATATTTCCTGATCTTGTCATTTGAGCAGCATGGTGTTTTGAGTACTATGATAATATTTATGCATAATCCTCCCCTGACCAAGTCATCTAGGTAAGTCTGTAAGAAGAGAATTTCATTTGTACCCTAAATGTTCTTTAAGTCGTCATTCAATACTGCATTCATCCAACTCATACTGAAGGTTCAGTACGGGTGGTCCATTATGCCTTGTCAGTTTTAATTACTGATTACAAATTTAAACAACAGAAACTTGCTTTTATCATGGTAGTTAAATTTTGCTCTGAGCTGCAATTACATTTAAAATCTGAAATTCCTTTTTCTCTTTCTAGAAAAATGTCATTTGTGAAGAAGAAAACTGGAGATAAAGTATCATGAAATACAACATCAGCTATCAACTAAAAATATGTTGTCTCTCAATGAATTCCTAGTTTTAAAACAGCTGACCTTATTTAAGGACAGGAAATATAATCTGACCATTTTGTATTTTATGGGAAAGCTTTTTTTTTCTTTAAAAAAAAAAAAAACAACAGCTAATATTTAAATAACAGATTAAGATTGAAGTGCTGGTTAAACATTGACTTAAATAAGTTATAGAAGATTCCAACAACACCAGCCTTTATAGAGGTTAAACATTCTCAAAAAGACACATTAAGCAAGGCTCTCCTTTGTACCAAAATACAGTCTCCAAACAATAAAAATAAAACCAACTTTTTCACAACGAGAAATATTGAAGATAAACTGCAGCATCAATATAATCTTATAGTTATCAGTTAAAGTATTTAAAACAAAATAATATTATACTACTTTTGTTTCTTACTAAAGACACTGCAAAGGCTTATTTATTTATTTAGTGGAATACAATGTGAAGACAGTGGTACAAATTGTTTGATGTATTGTTTTCTATTTATCCGCTCTAACAAAATGAATCTCAATATGGTTATACTGGTGAGCTATCCAGAGCTCTCTAAAATTACTGAGTAAAGCAAAATATAAAACAAACCTTATGTACCTTTAATTGAACAGACTTCATATTATGCTTAACTTTATTATACTGCAGTTGCTCAAGTTAAGCCACGGGACGAGTAACACTTCATAAAAATGTGTTGGATATTATGTATTTTGAGCCTTCAGTTACTGTGATGGTTATGAAAGGCATGCTAGCTAAAGCTGGAAACCAGCACAGCTTTTCAGTTGGCTCTCATATATAATATACATGTGAGTAATAATCTCTGAAAAACGCATGAGCATGATTTTTGGATCGCATGAGGATGATTTTGGTCTTGCAGCCCTTAGCTAGATATCACTCCCACTATGTGCCTGTGATTCTTCAAGTGAGTACCAAAGGCAAATGGGTTGAATGAGAGTATCAATTGAAAAAGGTGTGCAGGACTGTGTTGCCTTCTTGCTTATCTTTCAGCAGCCAAACGTTACACTTAGGAATTACACACTACTGTCTTATTTTAACACTTGCAGTCTCAGTGATTTTAACAGGGCTGACCACATCAGGGTCCCAGCCCAATGTGTGCTGTAGAATATCACACTGATAGCAGTGTGTTAGATCCTAGCTCCAAACTGAAATCAAAGTCAGATGAATATACACACAGATGCATTGACACCTAAGTACAGATGTGGCTCCTTCTCTCAATTTCAAAATAGCAGAAAGACCCTTTGAAAAAAGTATTTCTTCAAGGTTTTTCTTGAGTGCTGATAAGTACAAAAATTTGTCCAATATAAAGACACCCAATACCATAAATCCAAGCACTGCTTGTTTGGTCTTATGCCTAAGTGCAAGACAGTTTAGGAAAAAATTGAGTATACACTCTAAATTCTGCCTTTAAAGCCTTGTCTAATTCTCTGAGTACTTCTGAGGTTCTGACATTTTAGACTATCAGCCTTTCTGTGAAGTACTAAGAAAAAGGGGAAATAAGAAAGAAGCAAATGAGGAAACATTTCAAATAAAAAAGATATTTAACATCCTATTAAATAAATAACTTAGAGAGAAATAAAAAGAAATGAATTTAGGACATACAAGCAAACCATACTATTCATTTTGTTAGAACAGTTATACACTACTTTGCTTATCCTATCCATTTGTCCACAAGGCTTCTCCAGAAATGTCATTATTTGTGCATATGACCCAAGTGCTTCCAGTAAATGCTTGTGTGTCTAACTGTTCATTGAATCATTAGGCTTGAATGAGCAATTAAGGACTTTGATAAGAGTTAGTATTCCATAAATAGCATTCCCCATGAAGATCACGCAACAGATTGTCTTATGTCCATCAAGATCTGTTGCAGTGATTTAAAAAAAAAAAAAAAAGTTCACACTGGCAATAAATTCCATCCCCTTTGATCCAGCTTCATTTTGATTATAAGATATGACAACAAACTAAATAAAGGTATTTCATGTGCCAGCAATAAGTACAAAACCTTCAAAGGCTTCCCCTGCTCTCATTTCAAACATGCAGATGTCTGTGCTACTTCTCCGCATCTACCTTTTAAGAGAATTACCAAATATTCTTGACATAACAGCCTTTGGTTCAACTGCGTCAAAAAAAAGCTTGTTCATCTACGACATGACTACCATAGGAAGAAAGTGAGCTGAAGTGTTTTTCCTTCTTGTTTTCTGTCCTCTCTTTGTGGTTCCCCTCCCATTCAGGGCCACAAACATTTGCCTTCCATTGTGCTTCCAATTTAAGGACGCGTATGTGTTATATCCATTTTCTTCTATTCTTTCCTTCAATTTGCAATCGCTATTAAACTCCTTCTGTTAAAAGAAGAGAAAACCCACAAATTCAGAACATAGTATTTCAGCATACTGAAGGCAAAT
>WBNO01010916.1:0-40145 GCA_013400575.1 Peucedramus taeniatus
ACAAAGCACAGTCTAAGATCCATGATTTGTTTGATGTCAAGGGCAATGGACAGATTCAGCCTTGATCAGACAATAGAATTCAGTGCGATTCAGCTCACTCACTGAATTAACTGAAGTTTAGTCACAGCATAATAAAAATTCCTTCAGTACTAACTGGATTACTGTTGTTGCTTTTCTCTTCCTCCATCAAATGCTATCCCNGAAAATAACTAACTTCAAATGTTAGTTATGTGTGCCACATGCATCAAATGTTATTTGATGTATCAATGTATTTGATTATAATAAAGCTAAAATAATTTTTATATTACAGATATAATGTATTGGTGATACAAAAATAACCCCACCATTTGTTAAAAGCCATAAGATAACTTGAAACGGCTTTAAATAGGGCCTTAATGTCTTCTCTCTTTGCAAGTCTGTGTGAAGAGCCAGTACATCTTAGGGCAGGAATCACCAAAATGGCCTTCCTAGTTTTACAGCCTGCAACGGAGGAAAAGGATCTGTACCATGACTGTTCTCTCTAAACTATGAGACTGCATCTTGACAGAAAAAAATAGTTTCTAATGCTGTCAGTGTGCCAGTTCACTTCCATTTGAGAAACAGATATAGATATGCCTTGACTGAAAGTGGCCTATGTTTTCTTTATAGTAACTGAAGTCTGAAACTGTAGACATACCTACATATTATAGCTATAGATAGATACATATATATGAAGCACTACTGTACCATCTGTAAGAAATATTTCAAGAAAAAAAAGTACAGAAAATTAATTGAGGCAAACTGGTGACAGTTTATCCCCTTTTTCAGCTGATAATTCTAAGGAAAATGTAAGAAATGTGTTTGTGTAAAATTAAGTGAAACAGAAAAAATATTTTATCATAGAAACCTCACTGTATTACTCTATTGCTGCATAATAAAACCAAGAAATTAAAATACAAATAAGTCATCACTAAGTTTAAACATGTTTAATCTAAGTTTCTATTATCATGTTAATTTGATGAGATTTTGGAGCTCAGTGCAATATTTAATTTACGGTCTTGGTATCCATGAAGTTGTGAGGCTGAAGCTTCACACTATGGCATGTTCTGCTTCTACAGATCTTTTGCAAGATCTAAAGAGCCTATTGAAAGTTACCTTTGTTAACTACCTGTTATTAAGAAGTTATTGTGGTTTTTATTAAGAAGTTATTGCGGGAAATTTAACCTAGGTATGGCAGAGCAAGGCTCTTAAAGTTTGAACAATGCTTGTATTTCTTTCATACTGTGAAATAAGTTTTTAATTATGACATATAATTGTAATGAAAAAAAATTCAGACAGAAATGTTTTTTTCAATCAAGAATAAAAAGAAGAGGAAGTATTATATAAGGAGAAATGTGAAGACATCGTTCATTGTCAAAAGCAGCCATGAAGGAATAAAAATGGAAGTGGAAGGTAAACAAGGAAAAGAAGTATATGACAGATTTATAAGTTGTCAGAATTTCAAAGTTAATTTGGTTACACTTTTAGTATTTCCTTGACCAAAGGAAATACTAAAGCTCTTGACCAAGCCCTTGTTTGGTATTCTTCATGTGGATGTTGTCTCTTTATGCTTATTCTTCTACATGGAAAATTATCTTTATGAATGTAGCACTGATTTCTACCATTCTCCTAATGTGTGGCTTAGTGGACAAACAGGATATCTTGCTTGTGGATTGCTAACAGCTGAAAAAAAAAAAACAAAACAAAACAAAAGAAACCCAGCAACCTAGCCAACCAACCAAATGAAAGGAAAGTCCACACTGGTGCATTAAACATTTTCTACTAACTAGAAGTCAAAATAGGCAAGAGAAATACTTTTTCAGTGGCTTCAAAACCCTTCTGCAAAATGTATGAGGTGTTTAGCTTTGAGTTTTTTTGGAGGACATTCAATTTCCAGGTGTAATCTAAGACTCATAATTTTTTGCATTGCTGCACTAAATTTGCAAGTACAGCTAGTTCTTTCTGGATCAAATCCTGTTTCAAAACAAAAGATGCCAGCATCTGATGTCAGTGTTGCTAAGTGCCTGATTGCACTTAACACCATCATGTGCTGCCAGATCATTTGTCTGAGCTGGCTGTGATAGAACAGTTAGGTGTAATTTACTATTCAGAACACTGCTGAATGCAATAAGGCATTTTAAATAGTGCTAATGTTGCAGTTAGCTTTGTTGCATTTTGGTTGTGGTTTTTGGTTTTGTGGGGTTTTTTTTTCGGAGGCTAGATGATATATATGAATATAGGAACTCTGGATTAAAATAAAACTTAGAAAATATGGCCACCTGCTCTAGTCTCCATGTGAACCACTTATGTTTTAACAAATCTGTTTTAAAGGGATCACTTTAATGACTGAAGATATTAAACTTATAATGGAGAAAGGTGAAGTTCACAAAGGACGAAATGAGAAGTATTCACACTCCTTGTTCCATGTATTATACCTATAAAAATTACTGTATCTTTTTAACCTGTTAAAGAAATATTTTTCCTATTCCTAGAAGTAATTGTGAATTTTCCATTAAATAAATTTTATTTTGGGAATTGGGTATTATTAGAAATCCTAGCCTTGCAGAAAACTGTACATGAACTTCTAAAGAAATGGATGCTTCTTGCAAAGACAAAATTTTTAACATATGGTTGGGACAGCCAATGACACTGAAGATAGGACACTCAATTTGTTTTTAAAGTAGAAAGCCACTGCTCAGACTTTCTCTGTGTGATTTTAAAAAAACTATTTAAACATATTCACTATGTCACATGTTCTGCCATGCTGAGTATTGGATTCTGAGGTACAATTCTGTCCTTCTGGAACTGTTCTCAGCGACATATGTCTGGGATAAACCACAAATTGCTGAAATAAAATTTGAGATACCTTTTTAAAATCCTTTGAGGAATTCCCTAATCTCTGGATAACCCATATGATCTTTTGCTTTATTTTATTTTTATTTTTCCTGACAGATTTTTTTTCCCCTAGGATAGTTAAATGAACAAATTATTACTTTTACAACCACCAATAAAATTATCTGAGACACATTCCAATGTTTTCAGCATTTCCCTTGTTTGAAGGAGACATGTTCAAATTGATTCCTAGATTATACAAGAAAGGGATTTTTATCTAGGAACATGTGCATGTCACATAACCAATATGCAGGAGCTAGTCTTCTAGGTGCTAGCTGTGATACAGCTACTGAGTACTGGTAAGAAGAAATAACAGGCAGACTTTTTTAAGGGCATTGTGAAAACATGAAAGAATGACTCAGTCCTCTGCAGAAAACTAAACAGGATTCATCTTACTTAATTCTAGACATTTACAGATGGAACTAGTCCTCTTTAATAGTCAGTGGCAAAATCAGGCATTTTTGACCTATTCTTTCAGTTTACCTTGAGATGAGAGAATTCATGGACTAAACATGACTGTACTTTTTCCAGTGGTTTTAAAGAAAGTCTAGAAAAATAGTTTAAAAAATTTCATGTGTATACCTATATCTGGTCAGCTGAATTGGATTTCCAAAAACAAAAAGATCACATATTCCAGTGAAAACTTAGCTATGTTGGAAATTTTTCCTACATTCATGGGAAGTATATTGGGATTTTTTCGTAGCTGGTATTAGACTGGCTTGAAATACCATTCTCAAAGACAGGTTAGTGCATAACATATTCTACTATATATTCAGTGACACAATTCACATCCAGACAGTTGGTAAAGGAAGTAACTGCTCTAGGAGTTATAAGCATATTCCTGAAATCTTAACTGCTAGGACCTTGACCTTCTTTATTCATCACATCCCAGTCTATTATACTTCATTTAATTTAAGCTTCTTGTTTGTGTGTTGTGATATTTTTTATCTTGATAGGATAAAATTCACTCAAATCATAAACCAGATAAGGTGGCACCCATAACTTCCTGTTGGTTCACTTAAAAATTCTGAAGTATGAGCTATATGGTCAAGAAAAATTCTTTTTTTTAAAGAGAAACCCTGTAATAAGATGCTGTGTTTTTAAGCTCAGCTGGAGAAAAAAATGCCACATGATTGCTCACCCAACCCCCTTTCTTCCCAACCCATCACAGTGGAATGGGGAGGAGAATCAAAGTAAAACTTGTATGTTGAGATAAGAACAGTCTAATAAGTGAAAATAAAGTAAAATAGAGTAATGAAGGTAAATGGTAATAATACTGATAATAAAAAGGAAACAAACAAGGGATGTACAATGCAATTGCTCAACACCTGCTGATCAATGCCAGACTCCCCTTCCCAAAAGCTGATCAACCACCCTTCTGGGTAATTCCCCCTGGCTTACACACAGGGCATTCTATGGTATGGAATATCCCTTTGCTTAGTTCAGATCACCTGTCCCAGCTATGCTCCCTCCAGTTCCTTTTGCGTAGCTCCTCACTGGCAGAGCATGAGAAAAGAAGGGAAAAAAAATCTTTGGCTTAGGATAAACAAAACTTATCAAGAAACAAAAAATCAGTGTGTTATTAACACCATTTTCATCACGAATCCAAAACACAGCACTGGAAGAGCTACTGAGAAGAAATGAACTCTACCCTTGCTGAAAACCAGGACATAAAATATCAGGTAAAAAATGAACAGGAGAAAGAAGAACTTTTCTGCATCATGTGAAGGATTTCAAAGGGCAACTTGATGCACCAAAACCCATTCAGACTGAGGAAAAAACAAACTTTGGTCATTCCTGAATCACTCTCATGTCAAAGCAGTTGACAGATGGCTAACACAATTAACAAGAGCAACAGGAATGCACAGCCACATAAACTACTACTCCTGACACTTAGGATGCTAACAGGATAATGATATCTTAGGTGGACTCTTGTGTCCTGACCCTGATACAACATTTATAGCCACTTATATTTGAACTTTCTGCCCTTGTGACTCTCTGGCTTTTCTGTGCCTGCACTGAATCTGCCTGCTGCATCACCTTTTCTTTCTCTCTATGAATTGAACAATCCTTTTGTCATTTTTAAATTAAGTTCTCTCAAAATATTTCTACATTAAGAATCAACCATTATTACATGGGTCTGTAAGATACTCTGGCAAGAATTTTATGTAGCAGTAGTTCTAAGTTACTCAGTCATTCTCAAGAAATTTAGCCTGATATTTCCTTAGTAAAATATTGCATTGATTTCAGCTTTAGGGTAGGTCTGCTGAACTCAATCCTATTGACACATTTTTTTATTGAATATTACCCTTTTTCTTATTTTGCTTGACTTCTAAACTTACTAGTAATTTTTTATCCTTCCTTTCAGCCAAGATGCAGCATTATAAGTCAAGTTTTTTTAAAGTAGCTCCTCTATTGTTTAATATTGATGTGTAGGACTTAAAGCATCTCTCTTAGATTCCAGAACACTATGACATTTCTTTTATTTGACTTTGGCCAAGGAATTCAGAAGCTGAACATGAGTTAGTGAGCCACATCCAGGAATGAAACAATCAAGTCAGCTATAGCTCACACTGAGATACCACTGAATGTTTTGAATTTCTAGCAAGTCTATGTCAAGACAACAATTTTTTGTCTACTCTTTTTCAGTTTGATTCTTTAATCTTTGTGACAGTCTGAGTGATATTACTACTCATGCACTAAACAATTCCTGTGCAATGAGAGGGAAGATATATGCAGAAGCATTATTTCTTTTGTTTTTATTCTCTTCTGACCTTATTTCTACACACAGTAAATGTACTAAGCCGCAAGATTTAACATAAAGAAAATCTGAGCTTCATTTGAGATGAATAGTCAGAATTCAACACCAGTACAAGTCAATAACTATTCCCTCAACTTGCTATACTAAGCAAACAATACCTTTCTTTTTTTTTTCATTTTATTGGTAGTACTCTCCTTATTTCAGTTCCTGTTGTGTGATTCATCCCACCATGTTTCCACAATAACAGCTAGGTCATAGTTTTGTGACTGCATCATGGTGTGGAACTCCTTTTGCTTGTTTTCCATGTTGTGTGCATTGTTGTAGAGGCACTGTAGCTGGGGTATCAGCCTCTTCACCTTTGGGAGGAGCCTTCTGTAACAGGAGGAGCCTTCCCTAATTCCTTTGAGACAATTTACTGGTATGTCCCTGCTGCTTCCCAAAGTGTTAGTGTTTCTTGATTCCTCTCTGACACTCAGAAGTACATCCCTTTCCCTGTCAAAATTGACTAAAAGTTCTGGTTTAAGTCCAGACAGCTTGCTTCCCAGAACACTCCTACATCCCTTGGTCAGGTGCGCCCCATCCACTGTCAATATCTCCACTCTCTCAAAGACGCATCCAACACCGTGCTACCCCAAAGCACGACTGTAGCACCAGCCCCTCTAGTTACTCATCTGATCCATGCATCTCCTTCCTCCTTTGTCCCAGTCTCCAAATGGGAGGATAGAGAACACTACCTGTGCTCCTGACCCCTTCAAGTTCTCTCTGAGGGACATGAAGTCCCTTTCAATATTTTGCAATCTTCTCATTGCAGCTTCATTTGACCCTATGCAAAAGAGTGGGAGTGGATGATTGTCCTGTGACTTTACTATGCTTGATAGCCTTTGTGACATTGCTATTGCAGGCCCCAGTAGGCAGCAAACTCATCTGGAGAGGTTGTTCCAGACAGAAAATGGGTGCTTCAGGACCCCTCAGTGAGAAGTCTCCAATTACTGATCACATCCTTTGTGCTTTTTTGGTGGTACTCATTCGAACATGGGTTGTTGATTGTACCAAGTTTTTAACACTGTTGTTTTCTTGGTCTTGACTGCTTAATGTGGCATCTTCTCCTTCTGGCTCCACAGTATCCTATCTATTACATAAGGGCACAATCATAATGGGGGAGATTCTTCCTGCTTTGAGCAGAGATAAGAGTCCAGTCTCCCTTTTCTTGTGAATTAGCCAAGTCTGTCAGTTCAGTTTTGGAAGCTACGTTCTCTGCCGCTTGCAAAGACTTAGGCAGGACTGCTACTCTGCTGGTGCCTCTGATTAATTCTGACTCAGTATTATGCATCATCTCCTACTGAGATCCCTAGATATAACATGTCTGGTGAGCTCTTCATACTATATGGCAGCTTGCTCAAAAAAGCTTATCCAGCTGGGCACACTTGTACCCACAATACCCAGATTCATTGGGAAAGTATTGCTACTAAGAAACAAAGGCAGTAAAGTTATATAGAGTTCAGAAAATCCCTGTGTCTAATGGAGTTTTCTTTGCTTTTAATTTTCTTACTTACAAGAATGTGTGCCAGGCATTCTTCTCATTGTTCTGAAGATTTCTTTATTTATGCTATCCTTTAAATTGGAATCATTTACAGGAATGATATTTTAAAGTATCATAAATGTCAGTCTGCTTCTGATAAAATAGATTTCAAGAGAATTTCTGAATTATACAGTATGTATATGTACTGCAGTACACATACGGAGTATGTATATGTTCTACGGTACACATACAGAGGAGTAAATCCAGTGTCTGATTGGCTGAGAAAATTGGAAAAAAATTCTACACTTGACTTTCCAGTCAAATTGGCATTTGCAGATCTTTCCAAATGACACATCCCCTTGTAGACTATGCAGTCATTTTTATTTCTGCATTATGGCAGCTGGTATTCATGTCTGAGATAAAAGCACTTCAGTATGCCTTTTCTGCTGCTGTTTTCAGTATCAGCATTTTTGCATTTTGTTCTGTGCTGGATGCAAAGGTTCTTTCAAAGTAGAGACTGCTTGCTATATAACAGTAATTTGTTAAGTTAATTTTACTGCTTGAAAACAATATTTTGACAGTTCATAATGTTTCCAAGTGTTATTTTCAAGCAATTACTGTACTTACTTTAAAACATTTCAACTGCAAAAAATTGTGATCTTTCAACTTACACCTCTATTTTTCTGTGTTTTTATCAATATAATGCAAATAAATATTTGTTAATATTTAACACATTAATTATTTTTAATTCTGCTAATGCATATTTATTATATGTATATGTGTTAAATTCTACACAGCTAAACATAGTTGAATAAAAATTCAGTACAGATTTTAGGAAATATTTTTTTTTGTTACTGATACAATTTAACACCCTTATAACACAGAAAGAAAGTCTAAATTGTGTCAGGGTTTTAAATATATGTTAAAGGCCTTTCACATTTTTAAATACTTTTATCTTTAGATTTATTGAACTTTAGACTATTAACTGACTATATTTCATGCTGTATATCATTTGGCAGTATAGCTTGCAATGCTCTGCAACATAGTTTGTTGCAAGAATATGGTGTTTCCTTGAAAACTCTATTGGTTCCCTAGATCATATTTATTAACTTTTTCTGACTTATGATTCTTAGCTATTTCTTACTGGAAAAGGTAATAATGACATCCCATTCTAATTTTCATTTTTTTAATAAAAATTTTTATTGCATCTAATTTTTTTTGGCAATTTAGAAAGTTAAGAAACATGATTATGCTAAGAATGATTCTAAAGACAGAGAACATGTTTTGTGAGTAATTATTTTTTCTTTCACTCAAAAAATATTCTGTCAGTACTCTGTGTTTTTGTTTATATATTCAGCCTCATAATGGAGTCCTAGTAGACATTTCACAAACCATGAAAAAGGCCTGTAGTCAAAGAACAAGAAGGAGACCATGTGAGATTTGAAGTCTGTCACTATTTCTATCACGGACTTAATTGATTTGAAGCTGATTTACTTCTGCAGTGGATTTTTATTTCTGAATTACTTTAGATGACACAAGATGTTTCTTCCTCATGCTATTTTTTGGAATTAGAATTGCATATTCTCCTGGCAAACAGAGTTATAAATGGCATTAGTGATTTATTCCACATTTCAGCAGACCTTTCCATACAGTTTAATTTCTTTCTTCTCAAAAAATAGAGGGCAGCTGCCTAAGCAGCAAGTGCCAGTGTCTACAACATCCGGAAGGAAGCTCTTGCTGCCAATGAAAACTGATGGAAAAATGGGAAGTAGCACCTGCTGCCACCACTCTGCTTCTTTCTGTTTTCACTCTTCCTTTCATCCTCCAGTTCATCTGCTTGTGATAGCAGCAGTAGTAGCAACCTCTTATGCAATATAATAGAATAGGAATATATGTTCAGTACTTGCTACCACAGAAAGCTGGAATTTCAAACCTCTCTATAGACCCAAAGCCACTGAATTTGTAACTCTTTTTACTCTTTGGAGTAAAAAGTGCTTGTACTCCAAAGCCTTTGAATATCTATGTGATCTAACTTATTATCACAGGGGAAAGGCAGGAAGTGGACTTATGAAAAAGTAGACTTCAAATAGTCTGGAGACATATCCACTACTAACAACAAATTAAATTTGTCAAAGATAGAGGAGCACTGACCCTTTGATAGTGTTTGATGGAAGAGAGACCTGAGACATCCAAAAAAGAGCAGAGATGAAAGAATTTAATCATAAATACTGGTCAGTATCTGTTCTAATACAGCAGAAGAAAATCATCAATTATTAGGCATTTATGAAAAGCAGAATTAGGAAATTAGGAGGACAGTAGGTGATGGGTTGTCAGGTCCTTGTCTTCTTTTTTCTTTTGGCTTTTTTTTTTTTTTTTCTGGAGTAAAAATTCAAGAAAAGCCTACAAATTGAGGTGACCCAGAGTTTCCCTTGGAAAATTTTTTGCCAATAATATCTTGTGCTCATATTCTGTAGGTAGATGTAGGCACTTGTATTTTCTTGAACTTTATTCAATCTAGAATTGATTTCACTTTGGTATTCAAATTGCTGTAGTAAGTCCAGTTCTTGAGTTAGTAAAACACTTTGATATGAGAAACTCATATATGATTTCTCTCTCTTCATCTAGTCCTAATTTTGGACTGCATAAGCATGGGAATAAAAAAGCTGAAAAAGGTAAGCTAATAGGTAAAAAAAATTCCCAAATGTGACATATTACAAAATTTAAAAAAAAAATCAAATAAACATCTAGGACACTTTTTTATATAGTCTTGTGGACTTTCATAATACAATCTGATCAAAAGAGAAGAGAAAACCACACATAGAATAGAGGAGAGTATGTGTGAGGTTAAAGGTAGTTTAGAAACTGGTGGCTGAGCACAAATCTAACATTTTTAAAAATTGGAAGCAGAAAGCCAAATACAGGCAGATAAATTCAAGTAGAAAACTTTTCAAATTTATTCTCTAACAAGTATGTAATTAACATCCACAAATTTATCAAATGGCAGCATGAAAAGTGTGTATACATTTTAATTTCAAAGGAATTTCCTTTAATCTTCCACCAGAGAATCTCAGACTGAGTTTGTGATAACAGTATTGCTTTATAGATTAAAGTAGCTTAATCAAATATAGAATAACTTTTACCTTTGAAACAATTTCCTTTGAAAATATGTTTAATTCCAAATCACTTTACATTTCCCTGTGAAAACATGTTTCTGAGAAAGTTCTCACCTGCCTTTGCAAAAAGATGTAAGGAAGAAAGAATCACTAAAGTGTATAAAGTGTTTGAAAAAAAGATTGAAATGAAAGGGATGGAGAGATGAACTATTTTTTCATAAATTTGTGAAACTTTTTGAACTTTTGTATCTGTTAACATTCTGCAGTCTGGCAATACAATTCTTTAAAACAAAGACTGAGAACTGACAATGGAGAAAAAAAAGATAAACTAATAAATCTGATGTTCATTAATCAATGAATAAAAAACCTTTCCATATTTTGTATTCTCAGACACTTAGAAGGTAACTTTGTCTTAATATTTTGCCACTACAACTTATTTAAAGTAGATTTTGCAAATATTTTAATATCATGATAAATGCTTGAAACATATGAATGAAAATAAGGCAACAAATAGGAATTGCAGAATCTCATGGGGATACAATTTTCTGAGAACCCTTTGTACTTCATGACCTGTGAGAAAAATGTGTTATCTGAGAAAGAAGTAGGCTAAGAGGGTACTTGGGACTGAATTCAGAAATTTGTGCATGCTGATAAGTACCATGATATCTATTTTTGATCAAGCTAGTGCATCATATATTTTGAATCTTTGATAGGGGAATTAATGAAGTAAAAGAAGACCTGACCTTTTTGGCTTCATATTTCTCCTCTCTGAGTGTATTTCCAGCAGGACCTCCAAAAATGTGCAGTGTATCTCCAGCCTCCAGCAGTTTCAAATTTATTTCTGAAATGCATCTGAGTATGGATGCTGTGTGCTTGTCTGATGCTCTGAAGTTTTGGTGCATGACGGGCTACTAACAACAGTTTGAGCTGTCTGGAATGGGATGTACCTGTCATTTGACAGGTCACTGTCTCTTCCCACACAAGCCACCCCTGTAGTCCACTGATATTTAACTCTGCAATTTATGCTAACTACTAAGATACAGTTGATTAGAAATTATATTGCTGATGATTAAAAATTAATGTAATGACATGCCTAATTAATACTATGTATTAAACCACAAAATCCAAGCAGCAGGTTCTAAGGTTAAACATCACAAAGTCTAAATATCCTGTTTAGGTTTGATATCAGGCAAAGGTTCTTCACCCAGAGGGTGTTTGGGCACTGGAACAGGATCCCGATCCCCAGGGAAGTGGTCACAGCACCAGCCTGACAGAGTTCAAGAAGTATTTACACAATGCTCCCAGGCACATGCTGTTATTCTCAGGATCAGGAATAGGAGCTGATGATCATGATGGGTCTTTGCCAACTCAAAATATTCTGTGACTCCATTTATTTAGTGGCTATTTACCACGATGTTAGGTTTTTCTTTCTACATTACTTTACATTACCTACCTGTTGAGAAAAAAATGTACTTCTATTAACTAGATGCTCAAGGGCAGAATGGAGAGAGTCTAAACTAGCCAGAAATTAATTAGGGTATCAAGAGGTGTAATTCATAAATTGCAACTACATAGTTTCCAAAGTCTGAGCATGTGAGTAATTTTTAAGATCAATCACTATTTATGGAAAAAACCCTATGGATATTCCCAGTGTAAAACACAATAAGTACCAGCTGCGAATTTGCAGCTATGCATGAGGTCCTGTGCCCTGGTTTCAGAGGAGGGGCTGGAGTATATGTCCAACAGAGCATTTGAACCAGCTGAGCTTCAGACACACAGCAGCACTAGAAGGAAGTGGTGAGTGACAGCAGTGGGAGAGTCCCTGTTCAAGGAGATGCAGTACATATTGCTGATTTGATCAGCTGTCTGGAAATGCTGCTGCTTGCCAGAACCCAGGACATAGTGGGGAGGCTGTCAAAACTCGTCTGGCCTTTGGACTGTAATGTCCTGATATCCTTCTATATGGACAACAACAGTAATACCAGGGAAGAACTGGAGCATATTAGGATAATTGGCTCTAGGGACAAAGAACAAGGATTGTTTCCCACTTGAGCCTAATGTTGCAGGTAAGGGGCTTGAGGAGGAGTAGACTTATCCTGTGTGTCAACATCTGCTTCCAAATGTCATGTGTTCATGTCAACAAAAGAAATTTGGGTTTTACTATCATGCCTTGGAGGACTGATGAGTGCTAGGAAGAGACCTAGGATTCACCTGTTAAAGTAGGGGAAAAACATTTTTGGCAGGTAGATAAGACTTTTAACCGGGAACAAAACGGGGAGGAGAAGGATGCAAAATCAACCAAGAAAGTGGTGGACTGAGTTAACAAAGAAAGGGCTTAGGATACTAGGGACAAGAGTGACCTCCTGTTCAACAAATGAGTGCTATACATCATGCTCTCACCAGAGATGCTCACTTCAGGCACAGAAAGTTCACTCCTTCAAAAAGGAATGGATGTTCAGAATCTGCTAGAGTCTGGAAGGGGGTTTTGTGTTTTGATTATTTTTGTTATAGTGGTTTTTTTTAATGTTTTGAGGACTGCTTTATTCTTGAGGTCATAAAGTACTGGGTATGCAAATGTAGAAAAAAATGTTATCATGAGAAATAAGAATAATTCCTCGCTGCTTACAGAGTAATTGCTAAATATTTTACTTCTATGAAATGCACAGTAATTGTTCTGTTAAGAAAGCCCAAGGAAGCTGACCTTGAGTCTGCATTACAGAATGATAAGTCATTGGAAAATATTTATATCAGCCTTAGGTTATATGAATCAAACAAAAATACCAATATATGAAATCATAAATAAGTTGTGTTTTTTCAGTAAACTTCAGCACTGGTATATTACCTTGACATAATCACAAGCAGATTGTGACAGTCAAAATTACCCATGTTACTCAAAAACTACTCATAAATTCTACTAAATCTATGGACAATCTGATTAAAATTCTGGCTCAAATTGTACTTTTCTTTGGATTTTTTTTTTTTTTCTTCTCTGCAGAGGTGGACTACTGACTGAGTTTAATGAAAATTCTGTGAAAAATCTGCCCACACAGACTTACTTCTGGGAAACAGACTTTTGTTAGACAGATATTTGTTCTCTTTATCCTTAAGAGTTTTATTGTGAAATGCAATAGAATATAGGTTTCAAGTTCTGAATATTATGGGTGAATATGTAGTCAGAATTTACTGTTCAGTAAAATCATGAACAATTTTCATTAAGGTGCCTAAGAAATACTTGTTGAAGCACTCTCTGTTCAGCAAGTCCTATATTAATGAGAAAGGTTCACATATGTATTGTGAATTGACAAATTTTTTAATGTAAAATAAATTCTTATGCTTAATAAATTCTAAATGCTGAAAATGTTTTTTGGTTGACCATAAAGTTTATCACATGTCTACTCTGAAGTCACAGGGTAATACACAGATATTTGATTTAGCCTTCATTGACCAGCTTAGGTACTTGCAGCACTCTCATTTATCCTGCTGTTCACCAAATTGCTGCTTAATTTTATGAGCAGTGGAGCATTTTATAACTTCACTGTCTGGCCTCATGTTCTCTTCTTCATTTTTTCCTCTTTCTAGATGTTACAGCTGTTTGACATTTCATTTTCTATACTAACATCTGTCTTCTAACTTGCTGTATGCCACCTTTTTGTTTGTTTGTTTCTTTGTTTGTTTTTTGGACCCTTAGAAACCTCCACAATTTATCTCTAAGAACACTGATTATCTCCTGGTATCATGGTTCATCTGTGTGAGCTAATTAGGGAAGCCATAGTCAGGCAACAGAATCACAGAATCGAGGTACCAAAGAATGGTTTGTGCTTTAAGTGACCTTTAAAGTTTATTACAAGTGTCCCTTACAGTGGGCAGGAACCCTTTCTATGAAATCAGCTTTCTCAAAGCCCTGCTCAGCATGACTTTGAACATTTTCAGGGATGTGACATTCACATCTTCTCTGGGCAACATTCTCCTGTGCCTCACCACTTTTTTTTACAAAATACATTTACATTTTAATTATTTCTATATATGCCATGAATATTGTGGGAAATTCTGACTATACTGACCAAAACTTTAGAGCACTGACTCAGAATTTGGCATTTCTAGGCTGAACATCCTGTAAATTTTTTGAGACTACACTAAGTTTTTATAAAGGAAAAAGAGCAAAAGGAACAAAAGAGGTAGAGACATACTAGTAAATTAGCTACAGTCAAAGAAAATAGTTTAAAATCATATGCCAAATAAAATGGAACAGATTCTGTAGCTTAACTGGTAAAGTATTTTTCTGGAAGGGGAGTTGGTGGATTCTTGTTTTTAATTTTAGGCTTATTTCTCTCTGGTACTTTAAGCATTCATTATAGAAATTCAGCCACAGATTTTGAGAAATTCTCAACAGTATCTTTTAAGGCAGGTGTTTCTCATCATTCTGTGGCTCAATGAATGGGAAAGTTCTTGTGACAGCTCTCTTTCAAGTCATTACTTCTTTTGTTCTATGACTTTTAAATACATCTGGGTAACATAAGTGGAAGTCCAGAATTCTTAATTGTCAAATGTATCAATCTTTATCAACCTGCAAGTTTAATAGTCCCTCTCTATTGCCTGGTTCATTCTTAGTAGTGTTGCCAAGAGACAAGAATTTAGGAAAAATTATCATCTTCAAGATAACTGTGACTTCAACACTGGGATGAAAGTTAAGGAATTACTCCATCTGCAATTCAAAGAAAGAATTGAAAGGAAGAATGGCATTAAGCTGTGATTCATACATATTGTTCATCCATCGTACTTTGTTTCAAATTGTGTCCATAAATAGATGTTCAAGCAAAGCTAAAGGCTTGGCTATGCTCTGTGAGATTTTCCTTGTAATACTCTTTCAGCTTCTGTTTTCTATTTTATGTTCGAACATTTAGCTTTTATTTCTAGTTGGTAAACCTACAGTGGATCTCTCCTCCAATGATTAGTCTATCTTCTCCTCAAGCTTATTTAAATTCCCAGGATAAACAGTCCTTTGCACAGCAGAAAGAGGTCTGCTATCTTCATGAAATGATACCACCTTCTACTTTAGATCCCAGACTTTTATTTGTTGTCTGGAGTTCTGTTATTGGAAGAGACTGTGAGCAGATGTCTCATATGCTTTGATTCTACCACTTAAAAGCTTTTAGACTTATAATTTTGCTGTTATTTCTTTCTCGCAGCCCGAGAAGTTCTAGAGTATGCAACATTCCACATCTAAATCTTAGTTTTATCAATCTTTCTTGCTGTTCTCTGAAATTTTTCCTGTTCTAATGTGTCTTTTAGGTAAGAGGATTGGAATGGCTCCCAGCATCAAACTGACTGAAACACATTTATGCTGTGGGATCGCTGTGCTTTCTGTGTTTTTCATATAAAACATAGGTCTGTTAAATATATATGCATATGTTTGATTTTTTTAAGGCATTTTTGATATTTTAGTCACATAGTACAGCAGATAAGGCACAGGACCCAAAGAAAACTTTTGACCACTTTTGGAATCTTAAGGAGGTCAGATTCCCCAGCAGAATATAATAAAGAATAACAGAATTTCAAGTGTATGCTGATGTTTATCTGACTGTCAAGATTTTATTCTGAGATTCGAGTCCAGCTAGAGGGTAGGTGTCTTGTACATTTAGGTGCCTAAGTCCCATAAGATCTACAGTTGTCTTCATTGTCTTAGAAACTTCTGTTACAGCAGTGTGTCTGTGACATTCCAGACCATGACATCAGGCAAATATCTGACCAGTTTTGTTGGTGCATCCCTCCCCTCCCAGGTAACACTGTCATTTAGGAGATGTTCATTAGGCTTCAGCCTTGATGATCAGCACCTGACCTGGGCTGGGCTCCTCTTGAGCTTATCAGAAGCACTGTCTGCTCCCAGGAACTTATGTTGTCTAACGAGCTCCTGGGTTTTTTTTAGGAACAGCCTTGGAGACTTATTTTTGGCTGAATATCGATCCATGTGGAATAGTATTTTTGTTATCAAACTTTCAAAGAAACTTACCCACATGTATTGCAGCCAGGATGAAAATTATTGTGACTATAACCCACTCACTTTCAGCCCTATAAAGAGTGGTCCAAAATGAGACCCTTTGAGCTCTCCTGGACCACAGCTGCAGTGACCAGCTGTGAGTGGGGCCTCTCAGAGCCAGAGAACTCTCAAGTCTGCTCTACTCAGAGGATGCTGAATGGTGATGGATCCTGGGCTGACACCCCTACTCCTTTGCCTATTGAGAAGAGGTGGGGCATCTGAAGCGTTTCACTGAATTCAAGAGGAATTTTTCCCAGGTACTTTGTACAAACTCTTTGTGTGCATGTGAGTGTGAAGATATCACTTGTACTAGGAATGCTGCTCTCCTAGATTCTTAACTACTTTGGATTTGTAAGTAAGTTAGGCCTCTAAGTAAGTTAGTGTTGTGGTAAATTCTATATTAATCCTTTGTTTAACTTAAGTTATCAATTAAGTTAAATGCTGTTGAGTTTAAGTTCAGATAAGTTAAATGCTGTTGGGCCTTTAGGCCATGTTTATTTTATTCTTACCCTTTCCTGTGCTTTTGTCTCCCTGCCTTTCTAGCCTATGCATAGATAGCTTTTGCTTTATTTTCATTTGGATTGATTGAGTCTGGATTTTTCTTTTCCTCATTGTGCCTTAACCATCTGGTAAATAGTAGAATGAACCTTGCCAAGGAATTTTGTTGTGCGGTTGCTTTTATAGTAAACTTTTTATTCCTCATGCCTTTGCTGGTGAGTCTTTCTGCAACCTTAAAATGCTCATTCACAATACTAGTATTGTGAAATAACAAGAAATCACTGAAAAAGGATTTTTTATTTTTAATTAATAAAATAATCTTCGGGGCTAATTGTTCTTTTCACATATCTGAAGGTGAAAAATTAAAAGCCCAAAAGACTGACAGGCATTAAATGAACTTAATTACTACTTAATTTATGTTTTATAATGGATCTGGCTTTTTTTTTGTTATCTTCTTACCTTATTGGTTGCATTGTTTAAGTTTTTAAAAATACGTTTTTAAAGAAAATCTCCATAATCTTAAAGTCAGCATTTGTAAAAATAAGGAAAAAAATAAAAATCCGAACTCTATTAAAATTGACTGCAGTGGCAACCCCTTAAATCTGATTGCTAAACCTATAAATTCCTTGAAAGTAAATTTCAAGACTTTCATTCTCATTTATATATTTGTTTATAAATTTTAGTTGCTGGTACATAAAATATTAATTTAACAAGAGATTTTTTTAAAAATTGCTTGATGCAATTTAAATACATATATAACCACATACTCCTAAGATATTTAGAGTGTTTGTCATGTTTAGAAATAATTGCTAGGTAAATTTGAGAACTGTAAAACTTTTAAAGTATTACGTATTAAAGACAAACAAAACCACTCAAAATTTTTCTTAGTTTGAAAAATTGCACATTTTTGCTCTTTTTAAATTACTGTTTTTTTTCTCACACTTCTCTAAGTGAAAATACATTTTCATATTTAGATTATAATAAAACATTGATCTGATTTTATTTAGACAGACATGAATTATAATGAGCTATACATCCTGGAATTAAACCTTTAGCTTGTGTTCACTGGTCCCTAACAAAGACCTGTCAGGCTGGGATTCATCTGATCTGATGTTAGCTGTCTAAACCCTAGGCATTTCACAACTTCAGGGGTTCCTCTAAGAGTTGTCATGTGGCAAAACTCATCTTGTGAAAATTAATTAATCCTAGATATTGGATGTGTATTTACCTTGGTGAACTGGCTTTGTCTTTAGCCCCACAAAGGATTTAAGCTTGTTTAGGCCAAAAATTAAAAAGAAAGAAAAAAAAAAGATCAAAAGCAATATCTAGAACTTGCAGCAACACCTAAAATATGCATATTTAAATGTGGGAAGGGATATTATTATTCAATTTAACAAAATTAATAACAATGAGATGTGGAATATATTCTAATTTTCTAAGTGCTCTGATGTTCCAATCAGTGATTAAAAGTGCAATTATTTGCTTCTCAGAAAAAGACTTTGATGGACTGACTAACCCCAAACTTACCTGATAAAGTCCCATTTTTCTTAGCAAATCTCTAGAGGAAGAATTTAACTGCTTCATTTGGAGCCAAATTATTTCCCATAGATCTCAGAATATTTTCAGCTGTAATTGCCCTGAGAAGATGGGTTTATATCTTCAGAGAAAATAGTCAAATCCTGTACAAGTTTCTGCATTAGTGTTTCGTGAAGTTAGCTTGCTCTGAGTAGTTTTTTTGGCTTGATTTGTTTTGGGCTTGTCTTTCAGTCTTTCTTTTCAATGATATTCAGATATCTCTTTTCAGTTTAATAAATTTAAAATACAAATAATAAGTTCAATTCAAGAAAGTGAACTATAAAATAAATTAAAATAATCTTATTCTGTATTCTTGTACTATAAAAATATATCTGAACAATGTGTACTGGGTTGCTTTTGTAAGGATAACTGAGTTACATATATTTCAAGTAATTTAATAAAGAGGAGTTCAAATATAACTGCAGCTGAAGCTTAATATTAACTTTAAGAAGACAAAAAAGAAATTAAACTTCTGTTTCTGCATTATGTGATCATACAAAAGAATAAAACCTGACAGTTGTCATTACAAATTGAAACTAATATAATTTCATCAAACATAACTCAGAAGTCCGAACTCAAATCAGTAAAATTATCAATACAGAAGGGCTTAGTCTCTGTCTAAATTTAAGGTCTAATTGATAATTCAAAGTCTGTGTTATCTCTCTTGTTAAATTGGCTTTCTTCTTTCTCATCTTAACAGCAAAAATAGAAGAATATAAACTTATAATAATTGATTTGCAAATTTAAGTTGGATATTTAAATATAAACCATTTCTTGAGGATCATAGAAACAAATGGGATGTGTGGTGGAATACTGACCAATGTCAGAATTTAATCTTATATTTTAATATTTTTAATATATTACATTCTTCTAATATGCTAACTAAAATATGTATGAGTTTATTAACTTTAGCAACTTTCAGTTTCATGCATGAAGGATTAGCTGACAGACACATTCAAAAATGTCCAGTGTACATAAAGGGCTTGTTGAAGGCCCCTTGGGCAGCACTGCATTGTGTCAACAAAATCCAGAGTAGTTTTTAACTTAGAAAACCTGACAAAATAACACACCTCCAGGCTGATTTGACATCATAGCTGGATGGTGAAAGACAAGCTGAAAAATTGGCCTTCTGCTAAACATATTCCTCTAGAATGTGTTATTTAAGGTCACTTTTAAACCAGTATTATTAGGTTTAAAATACCGTCTCTAATAGAAAAAAAAAAAAAAAAAAACACCCACCAAAAGTATTAGTGGTGAGGGAAAAGAAGGAGAGATAAATTAAACTGTGATACCCAGAAAAAAAAATTAACTGAGATAATGGCTCTCTGTAGTATCTTTGTTTCTCTCTTGAGATACTGTTTCTCAGTAGCTATAACATGTCAGGATCCAAATATTAATTTGAAAGTTAATTCCACTTATGTTAAAACAAAATGTCATGTGCTTCAGTATACAACAGTAGGTGCTGTCTAACCATGTGTAGAAGTTTCTGCAGACATTCAATATGAACATGGGAAAAAATCTGAATATTACAACAGACACCTTGTTTTGCTCTCTTTTCAGAGGTAGTTGTAGGAGACAAGTGATGTTTGTGAAAATAGTTTAAATAAACCCCAATACAACCAAGATAAAATGTGAAAGATATTCTTGGTAAATAATGCTGAATAAAAACAGGCAAGTGTGAAGAAGACACAAATAGCAGATATACACCAAAAAATACTCATGCCAGAATATGACAAAATATATCTTTAAAATTAAAAAAAAAAAAAAAAAAGGAAGGAGACATTGTACTTTTACTGCTAAGTAAGAAAAGCACAAGCTCTGTTGCTGTATCACTGCTCATGAACAGTGTTTAATGTAAATATTTTTTGTTCCCATTTTGGATAGTTTTTAAGACAATTCCAATCTGAAACAAGGGTTATTATCCATAAGCAAAATAGATCCAAGGCAACCAGTGTTTTGTACCTCTTGTGTTACCAGTTTAGGCACTGAAAGAAAACAAAAGATAAGGCAGATCTACTAGGGAGACAACAGAGTTAAATAAATCAACAAGCAAATAAATAATAAACAGCTAAATTAATGAATTCTGATGGATACAGGCCAAACTTTTAGACATGCAAAAGAAAAAAAAAAGAAGGGTGGAAAAGATAAACTTTTTTCTTTCTTTGTGCTGGTCCTTTCCCTTTTACTTACACGACATTGAGGAAGGAAATCAATAAGATCCTAACTGTCATATGTTCTTCATAAAAAAACAGCACAAGAGGAAAAAAATTTTATGAAGCAATGAAACATTGCTCCTTTTGGCTGGAAAATTATCAATTTTGTTTTTTTGGCAAGTGTAGGTGGAAAGACTGTCAGCTAGTGATATTTTTGTATTAAAGGTTAAATAAGGAATCAGGCATTATGTTGAAATTCCTTTATGATGTGACAGGTGAAGGCTGTATGTGACAATAGATGTTTAGGTGCCAACTACTTTAAATTACAATAATAGTCCATGAGAAGTGTTTTTGAGTTGAAATATATATATGTTGCTTATTTGCAGTGGTTATTGGTTTCTAACCAGTTAATCAAGTTAAAACTTGACTATGAGAAAGAAAAGGCATAAAGAACAGTTAAGGTATCAAATGAAACACGATAAAAGTCTGCTCCAATGTTAGTTAAATTCACAGGGGATAAAACAAATAAAGGAAAGGCAAAGCTGAAATAATTTTGAAAATTTGATTGTGTGAAGAAAAACAGGGAGAAATTACAATTACCAATAGAAGTGCAGATTGACAACGTATGACCTAATTTCACCAAATAAAATTCTACATTTAAACTATTTGTTTGAATTCACTTTTACAGTCAATATAGAAAACCTTACAATTCAAAAGCAAAATTTACCCTTAGAAAAACACCTACATAGATTACAGAATCATGCTACTGAAAATCCTAATTCTCTCCACCTATTAAAAAAAAGACCTTGAAAGTATATAGTGTAAATTATTTATAAAAGTAGCCCATTCTTTGAGGTCTTTCTCACAAAGAAAAATGTCATGCCACTTGTTCACAGAAAATATTCTCACATTTTGATTTGTTAACTTCTTTTATAAAACTCTTTATAACAGAACTCATGTTTTTTACCCACACTTACAAAAAGGAAGCAAGAATGGGTAGTCACACAAAACAGAATATTATTCTATAATCTGAAGTGGAAGCTTGCTTTTTCTAAACCTTCTTCTTGAAATTTTGCTTTTTTCAGACCTCACAATATCTATTCTCAAATTTGCACCAGCAAATTTTGGTAGGTGAGGTTGTCATTTGGTGTTCTTGCTTGTGGTAAAATTGGTCTAAAAACACTTGTTCATGCACTATCTTTAATTTAAATTCTCTTATTGTTGGTATTTGGAAACATTAAAAAACTGAAGTTAGGTGAATGAGACTCATGTAGTTGCTGAGTTTCAATATCTCATTAAGTGGAATAATGATATAGCTGATTATAAATTACCCTTGTGATTACTATACTGAAAGATTTGAAAAGTATAAATTAGAGTTCATGAGCCTCCAACGAAATGTATATTAATCTTTGGAGAGACAGACAGTTGAAAACAGTGTTAAATACCAACTTGATTTACAATTACTCATGTAGTTTCCCTTTTCTGTAAAATAAAAGCTGTAATTGCATTTCACTATCAGAAAGCAAAGTACTTTTAGTTAGTTCAGATTTTAAACTTTTTAGGTTTGGTTTGAGTTTTTTTGGTTCATTTTTAGTGTGATGGCACAGATATGATTGAATGGACATTTTCACTCATTTGAATTGTCATTGATTTAATGAATTACATATTATGTGATTTATTTCCCTATTCCTACACTAATTTGATAACAAATTTTGACAGCTTAAATTTTATTTTACTGCAACCCTTTACAACGTTATTCACTGGTTAAGTTTTCTGTTATAAACTATGCAGTAGGATGAGGCAGATGACGTACAAATATAACATGAGATATGTGACACATGTAATCTTTCTGACTCTCTCTCTCATAGGCATAATTATCTAATAAATCATTCATTCACAACAGCCAAAGGACATTAGCACAGAACCCTCTATACTTTTTACCTAGTTGTGCAATGAAGCAGAGCAGCGTACACTTCTAAATACTGACTGTATTACTGTAAAGTAATGATTGTTTCTCCATGCCAGTTTTAAATTTTATGCAGAATCTTGGTCCTAAAATGTAATTCTTTGAAAAGATTTTCAGATGATCTTAGACTGTACAATTTTCAAGGTGTTTTTTATACAGGTCAAGGATCACCAAGTCCAATTCCCTTCTTCTTGCAGGGACACCTAAAACTAAACCATATGATTAAGAGTAACATCCAGATGCTCCTTGAACTCTGACAGGTTTGGTGCTGTGACCACTTTCCTGGGAAGCCTGTTCCAGGGACTAACCCCCCTCTTAGTGAAGAACCTTTTCCTTATGTCCAATTGAACTTCCCCTAGCATAGCTTCATGCAATTTCTTTGTATCCTGTTGCTGGTCAGCAGATGAACATCTTCCCATCCAGTGTCCCCCTTAACCAAGCTGAAGACTGTGATGAGGTCACACTTCATCAACCTTCTCTTTTCTAAGGTGAGCAAGCCCAGTGATCTCAGTCACTCGTCCCAGGGGCTGCCTTCGAGACATTTCACTATCCAGGTCTCCCTCCTCTGGACATACTCTGGACATACTTGTTATATTGAGGTGCCTGTAGCTACACACCATACTCAAGCTGAGGCCACACCAGAGCAGAGCAAAGTGGGAAAGTCTCCTCCCTTGCCTGGCTGCAATGCTGTGCCTGATGCCCAGGGTAGGGTTAGTCCTTTTGGCTGCCAAGGCCCACTGCTGACTCATATTCAACTTTCTGTTGACCAGAAATTCCAAATCTCTTTCTGTGTTTTTTTTCTCCAGCCTCTTGTCCTCCAGTTTGTATCTATAACCAGGATTCTACCACCATGTGGTTGGTTGTTGCCCAGCCCTTCAGTCTACTCAGATCTCTCTAGAAGGTCTCTCTACCCTCAAGGGACTCCCACAGCTCTTTCTAACTCACTATTAGCAGCAAACTTATTTAGTATACATTCAAATCACACATCCAGAAAACTTATAAAAACTTTAAAGAGCACAGGCCCTAAAATTTTCCCTGGAGAACCCCACTGATGATTGGATGTAACACCTGATGTAACACCATTTGTTAAAGTTCTTCAAGACTCACCCATATGCCAGCTGTCCACCCAATGCCTCACCAGTTATACCCTTCAACTGAAAAAATCTACCCCCAGATATGGATTTTAAATATCCAGATATCTAATTTTAACTCTTTTGGAAATATAAGTAGCTCTGAATGTGATAGCATAAAGGAGCTATTAAAAATATGACAAAAGAAAAGCAGTACCTCAAATTTTCAGTTTAAATACTTAATTTATCCCATTTTTTACCAGGATTTGGTATTAAAAATCTAGATGGCTCACTCTACTCATATGATGTTGGAAACTGCAGTCCTATTATATATAGCAAGAATGACAAAATTTTTATTTTCGTTACTCACCTCCCTTTCTGCTATGTTTCCTTTCAGTTGCAATGTAAACTTCAGAAGTGTGTTCTCTCTAGGAATCCCACCTGCAAAGTTCTCAAGAGAATTTCAAGTGTTATCTCTGGGATTTAGAACCTGGGAAGCCAAAAATTAGTCTCTGAATAAGCCTGCTTCTAAAACAAAATAGACCAAAAAAAACCTCCAAACTAAAAAAAACCAACAAAAAAAAAAAAAAAAAACCAAACCAACCAAACAAACAACAAAAAAAAAACTATCACTGCACACCTCCTACCACCAATGGGATTGGTAATACAATCATGAGAAAAAAAATAAAGTTTGTGTGTTGAGATAAGAGTAATTAAACAATTAAAATAAAGGAAAAAATAATATCAATAAAAACAATCATAATAGATATGAAAAAGAAAGAGAAAGCAAGGAATAAAACACAATCAAAACAAGTGATGCACAACACAACTGTTTAGCACTTACTGATCAATGCCCAGCCCCTCCCTGTGCAGCAATTTATGGATCCCAAACAGCTCCCCCCAGTTTATATACTGGCATTTTGTGGTATGGTAAATCCCTTTTGCCACTGTGTGTCAGCTGTCCTGGCTGTGCTCTCTCCTGGCTTCTTGTGCATCTCCTCACTGTCAAAGAATGGGAAACTCAGAAGATCTCGACTGAGGGTAAGCCATAACTAAAACATCAGTTTAAAATGTGTTACCAGCATTAATCTTGTACTAAATATAAAATGCAGCACTTCACCAGTTACCAGGAAAATTCATCCTATCTCAGACACAACCAGGTCAGTGCAAACAAACCCAAGGAAATCAGACCTTTCTCTGTAGTGTCCAGTGACAGGAGTCTCAAACTAAAACAAATGAAAATACACCTGAATAAAAGGTTACAATTTCTTACTGTGAGGGTGATCAAACACCAGAACAAGCCATCCAGAGAAGTTGCCGATTCTCCATCCTTGGAGATACTCAGTACCAAATTGGAAAACATCATGAGCAACCTGCTCTGGCTGATTGTGCTTGAGCATCTGGGGTGGCAAGAGGCGTAAGTAGGTGTGTGTGAGGAAGAAAACCTGCAGGAGTGCTTTCCAATCTCAAGCATTATTGCTGTGAAACAAGGGCTTAAGCATAGTCATAGATGTCTTTCAACAATATTCCCTCTCACAAAGCACAATCTTTTCATCACAGCACACCAAGGGGACTACCCTGATGCCTGAAAATGTCTATGTGACACCTGTGGTGTCAAATGGCAGTCAGGAAAACAAGAATATTATGCTTGTCCAGAGACAGTCCTTGAAAAAACAAACAAACAAACAAATAAAAAAAACCCCACCAAAACAAAACAACAACAACAAACAAACAACCCACAAGAACCAAAACCAAGAGCAATTTCTCAAAGTTTGCTTTGCAGCCAATAAAAAAATAAAAGCGGCTAAGGAGGAGGAAATATAGGAATCCTGAGTCTCATTACTGCGTAACAGACAAAATTCCCTTTTCCCGTGTTCTTGCAGCTCTTAATTCCCTCTCCTGAGCCAAACTGCCTTGCTTTTTCTGACTTTGTTGCTGTCCTTCTTCTTTCAATATTTCTAATTGTTTCCCCTGTTATTTATTACTTGAATACATTTTATAATACAGTTTTCTCACAATGGCTGCATCTTTCTTTCTTAATTGTTTTTCATCTCTTTTTTTCCATCTTCTAAATGTAACCCATGTAGTATTTCAGCCTCTCTGTGTTGTTGTGCTTCTCATTATACACTTTTGTTAAGAAGCATGATGCAGTGCAAGTCACCTAGAACCTTCACTGACAGATACTGTGCAGATGAGATGAGAGTTTCTGCAGCACAGACAATGAAAAAAGAGGGAAACCTCCACTCTCCTTACATTATTTTTGAAGCCAGGAGGAGGAATTAAAAACAAACCCAACAGTCTTCCTGAAGTCTCTTGTGAATTACTGTGGACCTGACATGACTGAAATTAATAGAAGGGAACTTCAGATTACTGGTAGAATTTTTTTTTTTCTTTTTACTGCTTCTTCCACTTATCTTGTGGTTACTTTTCGTATCATCAATCCCATTGCTTCACTTTCTCACAATAAAAGATACCTCATATTTAGAAGCCCTGATTTAAATTACTTTAACAAAACTGGTTTGGGATTTTAAAACTGCTAGTATGATCTCGATTCTATTTATATTTTCTTGAAGCTTTCATCTGTTGGTGATAACACATTAATTTTGATACTTCTTGATGCTATATTTTCTAAAGTACTTAAAGTACATTATGCACATATTTTTATGAATGCTATGTGAGGAGGGAAAAAGTTAAAAGCATAAAGCAAATATATTCATGAAAATTCTAAAAATGGAGTTTGATCACTTAATTGATCATGATTTTTTTCATTACTATGGAATCAATCACTTTGGTGAGCCACTTATATCAATAAAAAGTAAAATTTACTTGAATGTTGAGTATTGTAAGTTTCAGGGTTTAGGGAGTTATTTCATGCCCAAGTCATAAAGGCAAAGGAAATCACTGAAATAGACATAGTAATTTAATGGTAGAAATAAACTACGTACAAAATGTATTGCTATTTAATGATGAATTGAAACATTGAAGACTGCTACTATTTGAAAATACTTTTTTAAAAGACATATCAAAATATGGAGGAAATTTTTACACATAGTAGTAATCAAGTTTGCATTTTCATTAAAAAGATAACACTTAAATATTTCAGAACCTTAAGTATTTCCTCCTTAAAATGATCAGTTGAATTTCAAACTTGGAATTTATTTTGTAACCCTGGCTAGGTTTTGTTTTTGTTTTTGTTTTTGTTTTTATTTTGGGTTTTTTTTTGTTTTTTTTCTAATGATGAAATATCAAATAATTGTACTGAAAGACTGGCACAAATGAACCTCAGTGGAACAAATAATACCACTGTGTTTGTTTGCCTTTTGATATTGTTACAGATACTGTTAATTTTTATGGGAATTCTGGCGACTTCTGAAGTAGGTCATTGAGTTTCTGAACCAAATCCCCAGGATACAAATGGCAATAACTTACCTTGTTCTTTACTTATACAAGTTAAACGTTTAAATATATTTTCATTTTCCCATTCTTCTAGATAGATATTCTTTAGAGCAATGACATCTATGACACTAATTTTTCATATGGTTTTCTTTATTCTCCCCTACCAACAATAGTGTATGGTTTCATCTATCCATTTATGCTGTTAAAAAGTGAGAACTCTAAATATTTTTATTTTGTCTTTTACTGACATAATTGTGAAATCTCATCACTCTTACCCCATAAGATTTTATAGAAAAAAGATTTACAGAGACTTAGGGAAGCTGTTCAGCAATAACAAATGATATGCATATATAAAATAAAAAGAAGCAGGTGAATGAAATACTAAAGTAGATTTCACTGATAAATAAGTTTAAAAAAAAAGTAACTGCAAAAAAGCTGACTGCTGACAGCTTCATGCATTTAAAAAATTGAGTGTTTTCTATCCCAGTATTTTTCTGCTCTAGTAAAATAATTTGAATATGGACTTTAGATAAAATGACTCTAGTTCTCCAGGTTATGCTTAATTTAGTGGAGAAATAAATCTTCACAAAACCAAGATAGTGCCAAGTTCCAGAGCAAATTACATCTGAACAGCTTGTATCCAATTCCCACTATAGTTGTTTCTTTCACTACTTTTTTCCACTGTCTCACCCTCCATCAGATTGTATTAAATAGGGAGCTGTGGACAGCTGGCATTTAAATGTCAGATACAAACAGCAGAGATTCCTCCTGGACCACAGAGTCTTTTATAGTGGTGTTTTCTAGTTTAGTCTGTTGAAAAGCTATCACATCATGGGCAAGCCACTCACCTATTCTCCAGCTGTGTGCCTCTTATTGAAGCAAAGGTTTTTCAGTTTATTTCAGTGTGGACTTTGCCTGCATAGGCAAACAGGCTATAAAGGAAAACAGGCTATAAAGCCTTACCAATTACTTTATTTCTGGCCCATACACTTACCCATTTTCATACCCTGTCCCATACTTTTCAGATTTCATTATTGCTTTTTGGAAACTTTGTTATTAATTACTCCTGTAGACAAATTATGTTTCCTACTCCATAAAACATTTTCAAGTATCATCTGAGATGACATGTGCTTGTCTCTAAATGGTTACAGGCAAGAAATACAATGTCAAGATCTTTACCAAGAGAGTCATTATTTCTATTCATTTTCTGTAGTTACAATTACATATTTGCCCTTTAGAGTGCAAATATGTTTCAAGAGTGTGTGTAAAAGCCAGTATTACCAAGCAAGATTTAAACTGGAAAAATATTTTTAGTTATTTTTATATTTCTGTGAAAATAAGTTGATTTCTTCTGTTTTGTGTTTTGGTTTCTGTTTTCAAAATTTCTGAGATAAGGGGGTAAAAAAGACAATAATGAACAGAATTAAGTGTTCTAAAAATAAAACCAAATCAACCTGTCCCCTACCCCAAAACCTTCTAATTATATATTTTGAGTAAGTTTCACACAGCCTCTAAGGTTCTGAGCTAAAATTCGATGTCAAGTTTCCTGAAGCAGTCACAGGGTGAGACTACTACATTCTGCTAATTGTATCACATTAGGCATACTGTTAGTGCTATTAATAAGTGTGTTGAGCAATTCCTCTTGACAGGTTGCACCCAAGGCAGAGAAATACCAGTGGAAGCTAAAAGAGATCAACAGAAAATGTTTTTCCATTAGAAAACCACTGAAATGTTCTTAATTTCTTAGTGGCAGAATGAAACAATGGAGATGACTCTGAGAATGTTTTACACTGCTAATATAACCTATAATTTTAATTTATATATAGTACAATTAAGACATCCTAAATAACAACAACAACAACAACAACAACAACAATAATAATTGTAATAATAATACTACTACTATTGCTGCTGCTACTACTACTACTACTACTACTACTACTACTACTACTTTGGTGTCCGGGGCTAGTTCATTACAAAAGTTCAGCTTCATAATACATGTAATATACTCTTTGTAGGCCCAAAAGAGAAAAAACCTCCTTACTAGACAGTAAAGAGGAAAATATAATATAATAAACATAATATAATGCATATATAATTTAATGAAATATCATATATAAAACTTAGACACATACATTTAGGTGTCAAGAATCTTTTTATATGCAAATAAGCTGTCTCTAAACTCATCTTGCAGCAGATGAAGAATGATTTTGATTCAGTTGATCAAAAGCCTCCTGCCTCCTGCCATAACAACTTACATCATCTGCATAGGGCTGTAAACAATTATACTGGGCCTCAAAGAGAACGTCAGTCTTCTGGACTGATGATTGGATTAGAGGATAACCAGGATACTTCAAATATTATGAGAGGACTTCAGGTGAGCAACTTAATCATATTTTTAATTTTAAAAGGGCGAATCACAAAATGGTAAGGTTGCAAAGGACCACAGTGGATCATCTAAGCCAACCTCCCTGATCATCCTGGAGCACATGGCACAGAACTGTGTCCAGATGGCTCTTGAACATCTCCTGTGAGGGAGACTCCCCAACCTCTCTGGGCAATCTGTTCCAGTGAGTGGTCGCTAACACAGTAAAGTTATTTCTCATGCTCAGATGGGGGTTTCTTTGGACCAGTTTCTGCCCACTGCTTCTTGTCCTACTCCTTGACACCACCAAGATGACCCCAACATTCGCCTTGACACCCTCCCTTCAGACACTTATTTAGACATTGCTGAGGTCCTTTCACAGTCTTGGCATTCTCAGTCTTGAGAATGAATGGGCCCAGCTCCCTCAGCATATCCTCAAGAGAAGATGTTCATAAGAGAGATGTTTCAGTCCCTCAGTCATCTTTGTTGCCCTCCACTGGACCCACTCCAGAAGCTCCAGGTCTCTCTTGTACTGAGGAACCCACAATTTGACACAGCACTCCAGATGTGGCCTCACTAGGACTGAGCAGAGTGGCAGAATCACCTCTCCTAACCTGCTGGCAAAGGTCTTCCTAGAGTACGCAAGAACACCATTGGTCTTCTTGGCCAGAAGGTCACATTTCTGCCTCATGGACACCTGTAGGTCCTTTTCAGCAAAGCTGTTTTCCAACAGTTTGGCCCCCAGCCTGTGCTGGTGCACAGGGTTATTCTTCTCCAGGTGCAGGACCTTGGCCTATGCTGAATTTCAGTTCTTTTCTGCCCATGTCTCAAAAATGTTGAGGTCCCTCTGAAGGGCTGCACAGCCACTCCTCACAGGTTTGTGCAATCAGAGAGCTTGCTGAGTAGGCATCTGTCCTTTCATCCAAGTCATTTATGGATAAGTTAAATGATACTGGACACCACTAGTGACAGGTCTGCAACACTGTGACACTGATTACAACCTCCTGAGACCTGCCATTCAGCCAGTTCTCAATTCACCTCACTGTCCACTCATCTAATCCATGATATATGGGATGCCTATGCTCTTGTAGAAAGGAAATCGGATGTCAGATTGGTCATGAAGGTGGTGTCTACAGTGTGTCACACAGTTTAGGCCACCAAGTTACTATTATGACTGGTAAAGATCTAGGACAATTCAGTTCTTTAAGTAGGGGAGTACAGCTCCATTTAAATTCCTATACCTGTTTATGTCTCCTGCTGCTGGTTCAGAAGGGCATGGGTCTCCGTAAACGCTGTCAATACTGAAAGCCTCAAACAGATTCCTCAGATAACTGAGAGAGTTTAAGTTACACTGCAAACCTCTATTTGACAAATGAATTGATCTCATAGTCAGTAAAGTCAATGGAGAGCTACACATTTGTTTTAATTTTAGCTGTTTATTTTAGGGTGAGGTGAGTCAATTGAGGGTATTGATTAGCCCATCTCTGTGGGAGTTGACACAGCTAACCCACTTGAAGTCACTTACAGGGTATACACCAAGAGTCCCTACAGTTACCTGCACATAAGTTCTTGATGTGTCCTAGGATACACTTCTTATGTTCACTTGTTGCTTCTGGAAGATAAGAATCTATCACTGATCCAGTCTATCCTGTCCTATCTTTCATACCTACGCTCAGGATGTCTGGGGTTATTTGAGCTGTTGTTAGATGCTTTTGTGTGGATGAGTGAAACAAATTCTTTAAGCCATGAAATCTGTTTGCTATGTTTGGTCTCAAGATCTTCTTTTATTAAAAGTTCATTTTTTATATTTGATAAGCTCTCCTTCCTCTTTCTTTCTTTATTTCTTTTTCTTTTTTTCTTTCTTTCTTTCTTTCTTTCTTTTTCTCTTTCTTTCTCTTTCTTTCTTTCTTTCTTTCTTTCTTTCTTTCTTTCTCTCTCTCTCTCTCTCTTTCTCTCTCTTTCTCTCTCTTTCTCTCTTTCTTTCTTTCTTTCTCTCTTTCTCTCTTTCTTTCTCTCCCTCTTTCTTTTCGGATCTCTTAGAATGCTTTCACTTAATTGTCCTCTTTTGGGAGTTCCTGCTTAACTGAAAGGGAGCAGCAAGAGCAGGATTGCTCCATGAAATGAGCCAGAGGCAAGCCTTTTCACAACACAGGCATGAACAGCAATCTTGTCAACAGAGGTATAGTCCCTGAGCTTAAAAAGAACTCCAGGGCTTCTGGGCAAAAGGTATTTTCAGGTGAGACTTATCATGGCATGTAAGGCAGGTAAGGTGAGGCCTATATAGGTGGACATAAGAATCAGAAGTTCCTGACAGCAACAATGAATAAATATTGCTCTATCTATTCTATCCAGAGAAAACAAAATTTATAAAAAAAAGAAATAAATGTTTTTAGGGTAAAAATTAAAAAAAAAATATTTAAGTGGAACAAGTGTTTTTTTCATATGTCTATATTTAAATTTGTTGTTCAGTTTAGCTGAGTACTATCTTTGGAAAAATCAACTCTGATATTCAGAGTTTGAAATAATGACCCATAATCTATTTTATCATTTCCTCACAACATTTTGTGATTTGCTAGTAATTACAGTCACTGTGTCATCTGTCAGCTGAATATCTGTGCAAGTTCCTCTTCTGTACTGGCAGAGAGACCAGGCAGACACCCCAAATCAGCAAAAATGGCATTACATGTGTGCCCTTAGGCAACAACATCATTAATTGAATACATAACCACCTAGTACAATTGCACCTTAGGTAAGTCTCCTATTGACATCCATTACTTCATGCCTCTAAATTGAAAATTATGTTAATATGGAGCAAAATCCACTTCTGAAATCGTATTTATCCTCACCAATAACAGCGACATTCATTTATAGTTCCTATAATCTCATTGCATTTTTATGAAGGTCTCATTTTCTTATGAATTGTGTTGTTCTTCACTTTCTCTTTGAAGAAACAGGATCGTGGAAGGGTATAGAAGCAGTAATTCTCCATGGAAAACTAATTTTGTGACAGAAAAAATTATTATCTAGAGATTTAATGGTCATTTTATGAATTTTTCTGAAAAAGAAGAGAAAAGCTGGTAAGGGGTAAGTTTGTTGGTCAGTTCAATCAAAATCTATTCTCTATGGATATAATTAAGCACTGGAAGATTCCTTGCAGCTTCCATTCTTGAAAGTTATCAAGACCCAGATGCACAAAATTCTGAGAAACCTGCTCTGACCTGCTCTGATCTGAGAGCTGACTACTTAAGTTCTTCCTGGAAATCTGATACCTAGCAATTTTAAATTTTTCAGGCATGATTTTTTTTCTGTTGTTGTTTTGTTGTGGTTTTTTTTTTTTTTTAATAAAAGTATTTGTCTTAGCAGTCAGCCCATATTTAGTTTTAGAAATTTTATGTTTTCTAAATTAATTTTTCTTTCATTCATATATATAAAAAATATTAAGGCTCTCTTAATTTTGCTTTTTGTATTATAGAAAAGCTAGAAATTATCAACTCATCTCTGCTCTTCGGCTGTTTTGCACATTTCATAAGCAATAGTAAAAGCTTTCCAGAGTAAAGACCTTTAGTTTACAGTTCTTCCAGGTATGAAAACATTTGAAATAATATTTAATATGAAAGAATGTTGGATTCAATTAAGTTCCTTGAGAATGATATAGACTGTGTTGACGCAGTGCCCTTTTAAACCCCTTNCTCAGTTGTGGTGCTGAAGTATATTTCTGAACTATTTTATTACTTCTAAGAACATAAGGATTCTCTCAGGTCTGTTTATAAGGATATGTTGTAGAAAAATAATGTAAAGGAATAAATAGATGAAAGTGGGACCATGCTTTTAACAGTTATCTAAGAAATTAAATTTGGACTAAAAATATAGGCTGCATACTCTCTATAACAAAAGATCATCACTAAAATAATGCCAACAACCCTTCTTATTGAAGATATGGAGGAAATAGGAACAAGATTACTAAAAAAAAGAAAAACTAAATTAACCCTTTAACTATAATAGCGTTCTTTAGCCCATTTGCTTTTTGCTTTCAAAGAAAAGCAATTATAAGTGTACTGCATCTGGCTGGGATGGAGCTGGCTTCATGGGAGTCTGAATAGTCATCTGGTTTTGGACATGTGTCTATAAAATTGAAAGTTGATAACACACTAATGTTTTAGCTATTGTTGCATTATTCTTGCTCCAGGTTTTATGTTTTTTTTTTTTTTTTTCAGCGAGAAGGCTAGGGAAAGGCAAGTTAGGAGGGGACAGAGCTGGGACTGTGACATGAGCTGTCCGAAGGGATGTTCCATAACATATGATGCCATGCTCAGCAATAAAACCTAAAGCAGAGAAAGAAAAAGAGGATGTAGGGAGCAGGGTGTATTTTTTCTCCCTAGGTGGCCATTGCTCAGAGACTGTCTGGGCATCAGTCTGAGGAATTTCCTGATATTTCTTTCTTCTTTTAATTTATTTTTATACTTTCTTTCATCTATTAACTGTGTTTGCATTAACTTATCAACTCAAAAGTTTTCTCATATGTCCCTCAGGATGGAGTGAGCAAGGACCTGTGTAGCTGCTTGGCAACTGGCTTGTGTCAACCCATCACAATGAGGATAAAAATTAATTTTATAAACTACAATCATTAAAAGCTTTCTTAATTATTTTCTGTTCTGAAAAAAACCCCAACCTAGCATCATGCATATATGCTGCAATATCCATCTATGTGTGTATGTATATATAAATATATATTTGTTCCTATTACTGTTTCCTAGAAGTTGTTTCCCCTTATTGTTTCCCATAAAACTTAGAAAGAAAGATGCTGTTTCAAATATTGGCACATACTTATCTTTCATAATTGATGATGGCTGGTACAAAATTAAGACTGATGAATTTTACACTTAATCTGCATTTTGGGACACTGATAATCTGTACAATAAGAGGCAAATTTGGCTGGTTAAGGTTGAGTTAATGTGCTGGTTTGGGCTGAATAAATTTTCTTTACAATGGCTAGAATGGTCTGTGATTTTGATTTTTGCTGAGCATGAGGTTAACAATATAGAAATGCTTTTGTTATTGCTGAGCAGGGCTTGCACAGAGCCAAGGCCTTTTCTGCTTTCCACACTGCCATGCTGGTAAGGAAGTTGAAGTTGTGTAGGAGGTTGGGGCAGCCAGGACAGGAGACCCAAACAAATCAAAGGGATATTCCAGACCATAGGACATCATGCTCAGTATGTAAAGCTGGGGAGAAGAAGGAGGAAATGTGTGGGACCTTTGGAGTGATGCCATTTGTTTTCCCAAGCACCATTACATGTGATGGGGCCCAGCTCTCCTGGAGAAGGCTGAACACCTGGGACTTCAGGTGTTTTAGAGAACAGAAAGTCATGTTCACACTCAGAGAACAGCAGTGAATAAAGGCATCTCTGATTTCAGTGAGATTGGGACTTCAATCCCATCATTTTAGTAAGTGTTTTACATTCAGGTAGAGATATTTTGTGTTTTCCTAATAAAAGTTTACAGTTAAATTGTGAGACTATATTTTGTTGAATGTGAGTTGACCTACTGACATTTGAAGGACTTCTTTCATGTTTACATGCTGTTTTAAACAAAGTAAAATTCTTTTACACATGCTGTGCTTTTACCTATTAATTTTGAGAATTTCTGAGAAAAGAACATCTGTGTTTTCTACCTATGTATTTTCTGCTTCAAACTGTCTTGTTGCCATGGAGTCTCTGTTCTGCACTAGGAAAATAAATTATTGTTTAAAAGAGAAGGTGCTTGTGAGAGTACACAACAAAATTAACCGTATATCTAATATCATAAGATCAGAAACCTTAAAAGCAAAAGAGAGGGGATTTTAAAATTATTTATGGCGTTTATCTAAAAGCTGGACTTTGTCATTAGCTAAATAATTTCGTTAACATGGTTCCCATACTGGATACCTGGGCAGCCTCTGCAGTAATACAAACATTCTCATGCTTTGTTATTACTGCCCAGTGGAATTAAGTTCAGGATTTCAATGTGTGTGATCTGCACTGACAATATAGGTGTATCAACCATGAATCAGAGAGAATGAAATGCATGTTGTTCAGAGAAAAACTTTGTGGAGCAGCAAGATAAGAGCAAGCAGAGGAATTATTTCTTTAATTGGCCAAGAAGGTTAAAGTTAAATGTTTTAGAATGCCTAGGATGACTTCAGATCTCTGGAGAATAGCAGGGTACAACTGAAAATGGTAGTTCTGGAATCTGTAAGCCATATTTCAAATGCCCAAGCAGTTAATTTTAAAGGCCACCTCTCTCCAAAGTGACACAGTCAAAATTATTTTAGGTCATATGCATGCAGATAATCTCACATGGACTGAAAACAGCTACAAGTCTGTAGCAAAAGGATAGCAATATCTCAGCTTACAGAACGAAGAGTGGTTCCCTGGGATACCTTAAAGGATGTAATGCTGAGGCCTACACTTAGCTTATGGAAATCATAACATATCATATCCTTAATTTCAAGAAGCTGATGACATAGGTAAGATCAAAATGTTAACTCATATTAAAAAAAGAGATTTATTATATTGGACCACAACTATAGTGAAGTTACAAAGTAAATAACATTTCAGGGCATTCATTTGGGTTGGTTTTGTTTTTTGGGTATTTTTTAATTTTTTTTTTTAATTAAAGGTTATAAAAATTGCTAATGACAGCAGCAGGTATTAGATATAAAATCAAAATTATATTTATCATAGTTAAAAACCAACATATTTTTAAACTTCTATAAACAAAAATCATCAAATTTGATCTACAGTGACTTACCTTTATTATACTAAATTGAATGGTTTATTTTGTTGCTTTCATCAATTGCCTTTAATTGAATATTTATGTTACAATACTCTATCCAATATAACTAAAGTTGTAGATAATGATTCCTAAAAGCTTAAACAGCATACCATAAAAAAAATTTTAAAAGAATGAGAAAAAGGCACAGTTACTTAGATGTTAATGATGTCCCCAAGATACTTGTGTCAGGTAAAATTTTAAGGAAAGAAAATTAATAATTATCTGAAATTTTAACAAAAGAGTTACTATTCATCTTGAACCAATTTAGTGTCACAGAAATTAGAATGAAAAAAGAAAGAAATCTGAAGACCAGTGAAGCAAGTGTAAAGGAATGCAAAGATATGAACCAGCACCTTGTATAGATTAAACTTAATATATAGAAAAATTAGCAAAATACTGTGCTATTCATTCTGCTTATTTATTTTACCCTGTATTAAATGTAATGCTTTTTAAAAATCTGTTGCTTGCCTTCTGATGTTCTATTGGTAAAGGAATTCAGTAATTGGTGTATACTTCTTTGTAAAACATATGTAGTATTTTGTTATTTTTGGAGGAAAAAACCACATAGCATAGTTGATTAATATTCATGCTAACATTTACAGCCACAAAGAGAATGAACAGCAGAAGAGAGACAGACTCTAACTGATTAAACCAGCATTTTAATATTCTTTTCCAGTGACTAAGTATATACCACTAAACTTATGATTGTAGTGCCAGAGCAAAAGGATAAGTGATCCAAAAGTCAAGTTGTAATTGAGTTTTAAGAGATTTTTTACCATGTAGAATTCAAAGCAGAGTTTCACATGCTGTGTGACACTTCAGAAAAGCTGAAATTTTGTCAGCTATTAGATCAGCCTGGTAATTAAGATTCAATTTGAGCCCTACATTAGGGAATCTCATGGAATTTATTGACTAAAATGAAACTGCTTCAAGGCAGAACAAAATTAGAATGTCTCAAATCACTTGTAAAGGTTGGAAATCTAAATTGTGAAATACCATTATAATTAAGAGCTGCTGGTGACATGCTTGCTGGTGCATCCATCAATTCCATTTCCTCATGGCTGACTTAGTATACTCACTTAATTGCAAGTCCTGACTTTTTTTTTTTTTTTTTTTTTTTTTTTTTTTTTTTTTTTTTACTTCCTAGAGGCACTGTAAAGACACGGAGCATTAAGTAATATTAAACATTCAAATATCAGTAATATTAAACATTCAGAGAATTCTTTATTTCTGTTTTTTGAAGTAACTCTTTGTAGGAAGATACCTCTATAAAATCCAGAAAGATACGGACTCAGTTTTTTATTGGTTCAATTCTTCTACTTATTGTTTTATGTGCCAAAGCAAGTATTCTCAATATTATTAATATTATGGCAGTGTATTTTAGTTTGTTTATGACTGATATTCTTTGAAATTATTATAGAAAACAGTATCTAACAGTATTAGAAAAATTCTTGTTTAAACTCAGTCTGGCAGTTAATATTCTCAAGCTACTGAGATAATGGAAGAAGTAGCCTTCAGAAGTAGCCTTCAGAGAAAAGTATCTACTTCCTTGTAGGAGAAACATACTATTAGAATCTCGAAAAGGTCTTTTCTTCTTTGCTCTAACTATTTGACTGCAAAAGATTCAGGATATCTAAACAGGATGGCGTAAAAATCAAGCTGCTGCATTTGTGCTGCAGAAAGCACTATTAAAATAAGATATTTTTTAAACTTCCAATTATGACTTCCTTATTCCAACTTGAAAATAAAAGTTTTACATTGTACTTTGCAAAAAGCAGATCAGACACACATAAAATCCCCAAACCAAAAATAAAATTTACTGAACACTTCAAGAAACACTGCAGGTGTTTATGTCTAGCTGGCAACCCATGCAGTTTAAGTATGCATGCTTATAATCATGTTAATACATAATCCAGCTCTCCCATTTTAATGAAATAATTGTAGTGAATAACTGTAAAATCAAAATAGAATAACACTTTTTTTTTAAATTAAATGACAAATACAATATTTAAAAAAAGCCTTAAATCAATATGAGGCCTATTTTTTCCCCAAAATTTGGATTTGAAATTTTTGTAATTTTTGGACTGTGAAATTTTGCATTTACAGCAATGCTTAGCAATTATAATTCCTAAAATTTTGTGATACTCTTCACTGGAACTGTATTTGGTATTCATGAAATGTCAGAATTAAACACAAGTAAATTAGTTTTGTGCCCCCTGACATTTATGTTATTGTTTGGTTTTTAATTGCATGACTCCACACATTTTTATGCACACTCAAGCTCCATGCATTGAATGTAAATTTCTTTGCATTTTCCTTTTTTTTTTCATCTCGGAGGTTTCCAAGGGTTATTCTTCATATGTGGTCCAAATTATTAATTAAATGTTAAATCATTAATCATCTTCAAATAATTAATACCTCTTTGAGAATGTATTAAGGTGCTCTGACCACCATAATCTGAATGCTGAATTGATGTTGGCAACATATTTGTGAAACTAAGTAGAACTATAGTCTTCATCTGTACAGATAAGAGGTTTAGAGAGTGTGAAGCAAAAGGTATTAAATACCCACTTATCTCAGTGCCAAATTCAAAACAGAGAAGCTCTGATGTTTTTCCTGATTGAATTTTCATATAGAAATTCACATGTTCAAAATATATCACTAATTAAATTTGGTAACAGTTGTGAGCTATCATCATATCTGTAAATTTAAGTCTTGGAGTCTTCCACTGAATATTCTCAACATAAAGAATATAAAATTATTATTTATGAAGATATGGATTCATCACCCTCAGAAAAGAACTCTGTTTAACAAAATGTGTTTATATTACATTTTTCAGAATCAGTCTCTTCAAAAAGAAGGATAGTCTTTCTTTCCCTAATACTTTTTTCTTCATTTTTACTACAAAATTTTGTGAGAGAAGAAATAAAAGTATTACAGAAAAGGGAGTAACTAAGTACAGAAATGTGATACATTTCAGCAGCATTATTCATCCTATGTATTAATGACATGGGAATAATGTAAAAATACTGCCATTTGATCATAACATTAAAAACTGAGCTTAAGAATATGTATTATCTTTTATAGCCTAGAATTCCAAGTGGTTCAGGATTGAACCTAGAAGTATTATTCCTGTCAATTTATTATTATTGTCACCAACATAATTTATGTTATGTGCCTGCAACATTGTTCACAGAATCACAGAACAGTTGAGGCTGGAAGAAGCTTCCCTGCTCAAGCAGGGAAGAGCAGGCTGCCCAAGAGCATATCCAGACAGCTTTTGAATGTCTCCAAGGACAAAACTTCAGTCTCCCTGAGCAACCTGTCCCCATGCTGGGTCACAGTCACAGTGAACAAGTGCTTCCTGATGTTCAGAGGGAGCTTCCTGTGTTTCAGTTTGTGCCCTGCCTCTGGTCCTGCCACTGTGCACCACTGAAAGCATGGCTCCATCTTCTTTGCACCTTCCCTCCAGCTACTTACATGTATTTATAGGATCACCCATGAGCCTTCTCTAGGCTGGAGAGTCTCAGCTCTACTCCTTGCTCTTAATAATTTTTGTGACCCTCCTCTAGACTGTCTTCAATATAATAATTTCCCTTCTGTACTGAGGAGCCCAGACATGGGCATAGTCCTCCAGGTGTGGCCTCACCAGTGCTGAAGAGAGGGGAAGAATCACTTCCCATGCCCTGATGGGAGTGCTTTACTGTGATAATTTCAACTAGAATTTGCTTGGTAAGGAATGATCACAGGATCAAGGAGCTGTTTTTTGGATATTTGATTTTTTGGTTTTTGGGGTTTATTTGTTTGTTCTATGAAAGCAAGCACACAAAGAGCAAATATTTTATTTAATTTGAAGGGATAATCAGGTAACACATGAAATTTTAAAAGATATGGAGCCAAGACAGCAGGTCATCAGAAGAGAAACAAAATGACCTAACATAATTAAGGTATGAAGACATAACATTTTTTTTTTTT
>WBNO01010919.1:0-34544 GCA_013400575.1 Peucedramus taeniatus
AATATATATGTATTGTACCTCTTCCAAGAAAAAAAAAATTGAAACCAAGTATAGAAACATGAAGTTTGTTTTAATGTAAAGTATAACTACAGTGGAAGCCTTTAAACTTCATTATCCTTCAGATCCCTCGGTCAACTATTGATGATACTGTGAAGACTACAGACAACCAATGTTTTTAGGGGGAAACTACTACCCCTGGCTTGAGTTTTATTTCACAGCCTGTGATAGTATAGAAGAGTTTGAAAGAGTTCCTGCTCTTGTCTTCTGCATAAAGAGATTAAAAGCAACTATTGCTTCAATGGTTCAGCCAGTCCAACGGCTACTTTTGAAATGTTGCTGATAGTGTGACTAAGCAGTATCCAACTAAAGAAAATTTACTGAGTTCTGGAGCTCTCATGATCCTGGGAAAAGTAAAAAAACCCAACTTTTCTTACGTGAACATAACAACTTATTTTCTAGACTCCTTACACATTAACCTCATTGAGGGAATGGGAACTTGACTATGAAGAATGACCTTCAGTGATATCCCTGTGGATCAGCTTCCATGTTTGTGTACATTCTAAGGCACAGCTGGAAGAGAGTATTTTGCCCTATATATGTTCACATGAGCAAAAGATAAAATAACAAAATTCTCACCATATGTGACAGTGTAACAGAACCATATACTATCCAAAGTTACATGAAGTGAAACTATCTAGCCAATGAATTGAGAAAGTCAAGATTTTCAAGCAGAAATACATTAGAATAAATAGAAATGACTGGACATGACTTCAAACCAACACTTCACCTGTAGGTAACTGCACTAATCTGCATACACAAAGCAGAGAAACCATCCCAGGAGGTCCAAGATCACTTTGTGTCCTACCTAGGAGTGCAAAATGCAATGACTTACAGTGCACAGTGATGGTGGTCGAGTCCACCATGCTTTTGTCAGTCAGAGAGCACTTGTATTCTCCTGTCGCATTTCGTCTCACATCTGTCATTATGTAAGTATCTGAGCTTCTTATACCTTCTGTTTCTCCCTGCAGGTGGAAAATGAGACATTTACTGTACATGGGCCTGCTAAATCCACTCATTTTTGTTGAGAATTTTTTTAATTGTAAGGATGGTGAAATACTCCAAAGTACATATAGACAGGGCATCATTGAGGTGTAATTACCTAACTAACATTTAAACTAACTAAACTAATGTTAAACTAACATTTACTTCCTGCACGATAACATTATTTTACAAAACAACTACAATTAAGAGCTTACTCTTTTAATTGAATGACTAACTCATTTTAAGAGGACGCTAAAATACAAAATTTGAAAGTTTAGCAGAAAATAACAGTCTACTAATAAGTACTGCAGAAATCAAAACAACAAAACAAATTGTGTTTCTAAATCTGGTTCTGCTGTATTCAGTTTAGGACCCATCATGAACTGAATTGTACTGCATTGCACATTTTTGAACAGCACAAGTACACTGGTGTTTTGAATTAGCCAGCAAATGCTGCTTTATGGCTGTCCAGTTCCACAGTTTCCCCTGATTACATAGATCAGCTTTGAAACAAGCACAGAATGACACCCTAATTCCTATCTCTGAATCCAGAAAGAGATTTATAATACCTGTGAGCCTTTCAAAGAGATCACCCATTGCAGTTCTCCTTGAGAGAAAGGATGAGTATCAGGCAGCAGGGAGCCCCAAGATACGACAAACTCAGGTGTTTAGCTCACTCACTGTGATAGTGGAGCAAGGAGAGATACCAGACACTTTTTCACTGGCATTTAGTGAGTTTCTAGGATGACTCACTGAATCTAAATGGCTGTTCTGAGATAAGGACTTCAGCTCCTAGCTCCCCTTGCTCTCTCCAGCAAGTCAAACATGCCAGGAGACCAGAGTAGATGACGATTATGTTCAGAGGGTGACATGCTGGGTTTGAAATATCTGAAAGGATACCACTTCTTTTGGCTTCTTGCAAGAGCAGCTCTGCTCAAAGCTGCAGCAGGAACAAATAAGGCATATAAAACATAGTGGAAAGCAGGACATGGGAACAAAGACCAGGAGTCTTAGAATATAAAGCCACATCTGTCTGTGGGTTTCACCAGTACTAAGAAGATTAATGGTAACAAAGCCTTTATTTTTCTCAGTCTGTGTCTTAAGCATTTTACAGATTTGTTCTTCTGTGCTGTCACACACATTATTTTTTGTGTTGTTATGCCACCAAACAATTAACTGAAGAAAAGAAATTGCACAAAGATTAATCCGTGAAAGTCCAAAAAATAGCTGAATTAATTTGATGTACTTTCACTGCTGGATCTGTGTTATGACAACAGATGAGATGGTTTTCTTGAAGATGCTAAACTGCTGTAATCAAAACTATTTATTAAAATACCTGATGATGGGAAATGAAGCCTTGTAATTTTTAGTAGGTCTAAACTCCTGAAAAATTTGGGTAGGCTGGGGGGAAGGAGAGTTTTTTTCAAAAATATTTTGCCAATTGAGGTGAGGCTTTCTCAGAGCATGATATAATGGTCAATGTCTGTCTTCAGTGTTTGTTGCAGACACTGACATGTAGCAATGTCTGCAGGAAGGAATGATACAGAATATTTCACTAGGCAGGGACAGCAAGGCAGGACTTACTGGAATGTAAAACAGGAACTCCTGTGGAGGAGGGTTGCCATTTCCTGAGCACTTCAGAGTGATGTTATCGCCCTCTTTAATGGTACTACTTTGTGGCAGCACTTGAATAGTCACCTTCTCTGTTGGGTCTGTGAAAATAATGTACATATTTAATAGCTTCAGCGAAATCACACAGCAACACTATGCATACGATATTCATTGCCCAAGAAAATGCAATTTTATCATCCTGCAGCTGAAAATATTTGCATGTGTAGTTCTTTTTATAAAAGAAATTGAAGTTAATAACACTTTCTATATTCTTGCCAATTAAGAGCAAGGGGAGCTAGGGGCTGAAGTCCTTATCTCATACGACATAAAATTCATTTTTATTCTCCAAAATACCTGTAACTGAAACAGCAATGATTACAACTATGTCATGTGCTTTAAAGCAAAAGAAATCCTGATTAGTATGAACCATTTCATGGTGTGATTTCATTATGAGGGATTAACTTGTCCTCTGTGAAATTCCCTATTTGGATGACTGCAGCAATCAGAAAAACAACTGAAGCTCTCTACACCATGCATTAGTACTAGATAATAGCCTTCTGGCATTAAAAAGAAATAAATATGAACTAAGCAACTATGTTCAGCCTATTCCATATGCTGATCACTACAGGCTTTCATAAAGATAAATCTGGTGAACATAATAGGACCCTTAACATAGTCAACAGAATAGTAAATGTAACATACTTCTGTCATGTTCACTGAAGTTGAACTATAACTTACATTTTACTCTCATAATTTTTTTAAACAGAGTATTCTTTAGCAGGTGCTATTCTTTCTAAGTAGAGGCCTAAACATAAGTTTTAAAAAACAAAGTAAAGTGAACAGAATTAAAATAATATGGGCAGATAACTCCACTATTTTAATGTCAAAGGATAAATAAAATTCCATCAAAGATGCCAGTCTTGCATTAAGATACAGCACAGCGCACCTTATTAGACACTAAAAAGTCTCCCCAGCAGAGAAAGCCCTGGCTGACAAGTGATTTTGTGTGTTTAGTGAAGCGTGTGCTCTACAGCCCTCCCCACCCTGCAGGCATTCCTCACGTCTCTCTCCTGCAGTGGGGACCTCTCAGTACCAGGAGCTGTGCTCCACTGCGGCCTCTCAGGCACCGAGAGCCCTAACACAGCCCAGCCCCTCACCATCCCCAGGGCAGGGACAGGTGCTGGACTCCAACCTGCCACAGCCTCCCTCCCTCAGCCTCGGCTTCCCTCCATGGAACCACCTCACATGGCCAAACAAGCTTCTACCTCAGCACCTTTGGAGCTGAAGCACAACTCTGCCCGCTTGGAAAGAGGAAATCCAGCATCACTGCTGGTGTGGAATATAACAGATCAATGAGATAGCTGGCCAGGAATGCCATGCATGCCCCTCTTGGTAGCTGCTGGGCCAAAATACTCAGTTTCAGGGGCTGCTGCAACATGTCTTCCTTTCTGTCAAGTTTATGTTAAGGTAAAGTTATCATAAAGAATGTCTAGGTATATCCTGGAATTGCTTAGGCTTTGTCTTGAGACTGAAATGGGAGGAATTACAAAAGAGTAAGACTTTAATTTAGAACAGGTTTTTCCCCGCAGAGATAAACAGTACTAGATTAAAAATGGACACAGTTAAACAAAAGTTATATTCTTGCAAACCACCAGTCTTTTCTGTAAAAATATCCTACCCTTCTCTCTACTGTAATCAACCAGGAGCAAATTTTAATTTAATTTGCTACACTAGAAAAATACCCCAAACATACAGAAGCAAAGCCTACTTTAACTGCTGTCTAAGATGAAGAGATCTGAGGGAGATGCAGCCTGAGAATAGGAAGATGGTGTCCAGTGCCATGCAGAGCAGTGCTTGGTATGAATAATGTACTCCCCTGCTTTCACCAAGAAACAGGAGCAGCCCTGTGAAGGCACATCTTGCCTCTCAGGGGCACACATGCCTGACTTGGCCTATCTTACTTGGTGCTTTTGCAAATCTGAGATTCTGATTTCTACAACTGCAAAATTCCAGAAGCCAGTACCAAAAAAGCAGCCATTTAGTAAATGAATGCTGCTATCCCAGAGCTCTCCCAGCCACTGTGCCTTTTCCAGGAAAACACCAATGCTGGAAGCAGCCTGAGTGTGAAGCTAGAGTCAAGCTTGAGCTTGCTTGACTCTAATCTGTTATGTAAAGCAGTTTATCCATAACAAGACAGACACCTAACAACAGGGCATGACTGGGAAGTCGGCCTGACAAACATTATCTTTTTACACTGATTAATGCTGAGCAGAACTCTATATAACTGGAGCCTAGATAATTAAATATCTGAGATACTATCTAAGTGTCCAGCTCCAAGATTCCTCTTCTAGTACTCCTTGCTTTCAGTAGCTTCCTTGCTTGCAGCTGCAAAACCAAGCACGTAACTGCTGCTGAGCTAAATTATCTTAATCCAAGTAACATCCAACACAGCAAGAGCTAATTCACTCTTCTTCTCATACTAGGTTACAGTGGCTGGCTCCTTCTAGGATGTGAACTAGCTATTAAATACTTGAGTACCAAAGACTGCACTAACTCAACGCAAAAGATAAAATAAAAACCAAAACAAACAATAAAACATTTCTTAGATCCTGACTGAATAGATATAGCTTTTAAAAAATCTTCTGAAGGCATAATTTTAATCATGCTCTCCCCATTTCTTTAGGAGAAATGGGTAAGTTGCAAGGAATGAGCAGCAGGTCTTTATGATTTTGTTCTATTGCTTTAGAGATGCAAAATATCATAGTTTTGACATTCAATCTAAAATAAAAAAAGGATGAAAGACTTCCATTTTTTTAAGAGTTGGATGGAGTCTGCCTTTTTTAATCTGCATTATATTTGACTCATTAAAAAAAATCACAATTATTGAGAAACTAATTAGGAACACTGAAATAAACTGAAAAACAGAATCAAATCAGACAGGTCACTATCATCAACTAACAGCAATCATGAAAAGCATCTCTTGAAGCTTGGACATCTATTAAGGAAGAGCTTCACAAATTTATTTGGAGATGCATTTATGCAGAGTAAGGAACTGAAGTTACAGCAGATGAAAATACTCAGAAAGAAAATTGGGTAACTACACACTCTAAAGCCAAAGGTCATACCTGAGGCCTCCTCACTAGTGAAGAATGTGTCTGCCTCCCAGTATTTGCTAATTAGCAGCACACTGCTGGAATTAATTGAATTGTGTGTTACTAGACCAGGACTAGAAGAGCTAGTTTATCAAAAATAAAATCTTTATACAGAGAGTACACTACACATGGTCAGTGACCATCCCAGAGCCATGCAGCCTTCTCTTCCCTTCATATTGGCTAGTTCTTACTTGCAAGTGCATGTAGTACACACAGCACAGAAATCTGGAACAGCCTTACCCTCAACAGGTGAAGTGGCCCTAATGCATGAAAGCAGAGGTGAAATGAGGACAGCACAGCATCTCTTGGCAAGTCATAGCAACAAATGCTTTCTGGTCATTACATTTCTTTCCTGGGAACATCTGCCATGCACAGCAGGAGTTATTCATGGTCATGGGGCTCCATAAATGACAGAAAAAAATACAATGAAATTTGGTACCCAGCTTTATAAAGCAAAACCAAAAAAATAAGAAATGCCCCTAGCTTTAAAGTGATGGGATAGGTGTCTGCAGGCTGGAAATGCCTATGGTATTCCCAGGGGTAACAGCTATCCCAGAGGCTTTCTTCTCTTTTAGTTCTGCAGGTCGTTGCTCTTGAAAAAGAGCTGGTAAAAAGACAACTCTAACTTCAGATGAAACCAAAGAACAGCTGCTCCAAGGTTTGGTTTTATTTGATCAAGGTCAAAACTGATCCCCTACCCTGCTGCTCAACAAACTACCTGTAAGAGGGAAAAGCAACTATTGTCTAGGCAGAACACACATGGCACTCCCAGCCTATGGATTTTGTTTTCAAGGCAGTGGTGCACTCACACTACCTGGAGAAATTGAGTGCCTTATTTTCTTTGTTTGCAGCTGGATTACACAGTTGCCATACAACACATTGCTAAGTCATAGATGCTGGACTGTATACTTAGACTGTATAGTTTCCAAAACAGGGACTCATCTTTTATAAGATGAGGTACTAATTCAGGTGTGCAGAGAGGTAACTTGACTGCATATGTTGTCTGTCTCCTGTTCCTCTGCATCCTGCTGTGACCTGCTGCCTTTTACAGTCTTTCAGAAGTGTCATTTTACACGACTTTGAAATGTCTCTTCCCCTGGTCTCTAAGTGCAGCCACCTCCTCTGATCTTTCCTTGCCAACAGCCTGTTTTGTTTATTCAAAGGAACATTATGATTTCCACATCCGTCAGTAGCACAGTAAGGAAGCTGCTTTAGAATTCAGTCCAGTCAGAAGCAATTATTTACACAAATTCTCTACTTAAAAGTCTACCAATATTCAAATTATACATTTTAAATGTAAAACACAGCATCTTACAGCGGTAGAGAAGCATTTTGTGCAAGGTAGACAGCCAACATTAACTGCTTGGTGCTGCCTCTGAAAAGATGAAAAATATTTGAGTTTACTAAAAACTGTATTGTGAATTTACTGCATATTTCAGGGGGCACAGAATCACTTTTATCAACCACTATAACTTCTTTAAAAATTCTCCAAAGCCTATCTCACTGTAGCTTTTTATGGCTATCACTCTTCTCTTGTTAATGAAATCTTAATATTCAGTATTCTATTGTTAGGAAAAATGAAATCTCATGTAAATCTGAAAATAATAAAAAATACCTTGGCAATGTACTCAGACCTTCTTGATGCAAATCAGTTTTGAAGAAACCATTTCAATAGCCAAGCACTCTCTAATTTTGTAAACTGTTTCTGATTTTGCTCTCCCCCGGCCCTGGAGATAGACTTTGTAGAGCAAAAGATGCTTTTTGATAACTTACAGTGAACATCAAACACAACTGGTTCAGACTGCATGGTTTTCTGGCCAGATGGTCCATAATAAGTCACAATGCAAGAGAACTTGGCATCTACATCTTCCTTTGTTGGCATGTACTGAAGAGACGATGTCATGGTGAAGAGTCCAGTCGTTCTGTCCACAATCTTTTGCAAATTTATGACCACAACTGAAAAGGAAATAATGTTTCAGTGTCACATGGACAGAATTTGAAACCTTTTTCCTGTATGTTGTTGCCTGTTCTGCATTTGAGACCAGGCTGCAATCATACATGAAGTGTTACCCAAGAAATTTTACACATTTCCTCTAGTACCGCCACTGAAGTATACCAGGAACATTTTACCAACAACAAACTCCTAACCTACCTAACATTTTAAATCAAATCCAAACAAAAAACTAGTTGCAAACTGGTGGGGTTTTTAATACAAATCAGCCTAATTTGTAAGACAAAAAGAAAGCCTCAAAAATTATGGCAAAAAAAATAGGATAAAATTTATTTTTTAAGTATCCTCTAATTTATAAGGAAGGAAAAATATTGTAGCCTTACTGGTCTGTCAAAGTTGAAAAGAAGGAAAAAAAATAGTTGCTTTTACATATCCTGGAAAATAAACAGTTGTATAATATGATGATCCATGTGGTCCAAAAGACAATATTGGACAGGTATGAAACTGAGACAGTTAATACCTTATAAGAAGTTGGAAATTAGATACAGGTTTCTATTAGTTACATAGGCTCAAAAATAGCTTTGGGAATAGCATTAATAAAGGCAATTCCCCTCCCCATGATGTATATTTAAAACTGGAACTAAAACAGAAAGGTTATGTGGTGTAGCTTGGGTACTCTGAATGGCTTGAACCATCTCCTCCCAACTGTATCTTTCCATATGAGCAGTTTTTCTCAAAGGAGGAACACATTAGAATAAGGCAGAGCAGCCCTTATAAACACAGCTCTTAAGGCATACACCCATGTGTGGATCCAGGGACATTACCAGAACATACCATCATTCACAGGCTGCAGAACTCTCCCGTTTTTGTACCACGTGACATTGCCCTCAGGATAACTGTCCCTTGAAACGCACTCTCCGAGCTGCAAAACAGACAGGAATCAGCCACTTATTTTCTCCACTAGATTTTAACATAATTCTGCTTTTACTTATGCTGTTTTGGGTCAAAAGTTCTAGGAAGTTCAAATGCTTAACCTCAACCGCTTTTCTTAAATAAGGCATATTGAATCAGCGAGGCACAATTTGGAAGAGGGTGGTGGGTCTAAGATCAGGGTGGTCCATGTTTGCAGATCAGGCAGGAATAAATAAAGCAGCAAGGCAACTGCTCCGTGCTCAGCCTGACTATAGACTCACAGGCAGGTGCTCATTCACCCCTCTGAGCCATCACCTCAGTCTGGACTGTAAAGGGACTTCAGGCAGCTGTTGGGAACATAACTGTGAGGGAGAATGCTGCTCTTACCATTTGTAGCTTCTCTGTTTCTAAGAGGTTTGCTTGATGTAAGATTTCTGGTTGAGAGGGTTGTTCTAAAACATAAATAGGATAAAAGTAGTGGTGAAGGGAGCACAAACAGCTGTTTGAAAAACAAAAAAATACTAAAAATATGTGGACTTTTGAAATGAAACAGAATAATCAAGCCTGATACAGTTTTACCTACATTTTCCCAATAAAAGAAGAAAGGGTGAGGTATTTCTATTTCAATATTAGCTAAAAAACAAGAACAAACTCTCACTTTAAATGTGTCACACCTTCCATAATGAATTCCATGTACTCTGACAATACATCTTTTAGCCAGACAGGCTAGTTCACCACCCAGGAGGAGAGAACCTGATCTGATCTATTGATTTATAGGATACACATGCTGGAGAAGGAGCCAGTAGCACAGAAACTGTACCAACAAAAAAGCAGCTTTCCTGCAGATATTACTGTAGCTGAGCTGTCAACATTATAAATGAACAAATTCAACCTAATCATTCTTCTAATGTTTATTTTTCCTAACTGGGATTATTACATTTAAGAAGTTTGGATGATAAAGAAAAGTGTAATTATTTTAACTGATTCTGTGTTAGTTATGATGCTCCTAAAAAAAATTAAACTTTTTTCCAGTGCCAGTTAGTCTTCTTATTTACTTTTATTATGGTAGATGGATCTCTTAGCTTGCCAAAGTGGAGGATCTATCAGTGTTTCCATCATAAAAGACTACTTTCTAGGGACTACATAACTTGTCTGTTAAAACAGTTTGGCCTGAAGTCTGGAATGCAAATTTTTATCTCCAAAAGAGACAGTTTTCCCCACAATTTTAAAAGAAGAAGGGAAGAGTGAAGGGAAAAAAATAAATCAATGTCTATACAGTCAAGGAAAGGCTCTACACCCTATCTGTACTGCTTAAGCAAGCATACTTTTACAGACTGAAACACTCTTAACCATGTCAGTTTACAGAACCCTTTCCCCAAATCAAGCTTCCTATGAAATACTGCACGAATGTCGGTAATCCCAGCTCTAAGTGAACTTCACCACTGTCTTGCCAAAGTCTCTGCACACACTGCTGAAGTTACTGATGTGCAGATGCACTGCTCCTGTTGTCACAGTGGTAGCAAGCCTGTGTGTTTTCCCAATAATCCATTATATTTGTTGCGTGTTTACGTGCAAATGCACAAATACTCTTCACTTGAATTACTACCCCAGGATGGAACAAAATCAGGTCAAAAGGGAAATGAAAGTGAATAAAAGAAGCTATTCATCTGACATTTTTCAAATAACTTTGCTTGTGGCAAAAAACAAAGCCAAACAAAAGACACAGTCAAAGCTATACACTAAGACCGTCATATTTTCTTCCAAAGACTAATAAAGATTTTTTTTTTAGGAGATATACTCATGTTTATTTCTCTTTTGTTAGCTTTAAAGGAAAAGGGTGGATCTTTTCCATATAAGAACCTGTCAAGGACAAAATATTTTCATGTAAATTCAAGAAAATGTGGTTTTACAAGAGCATTAACAGGGTTAGTTAAGGGTCAAGTTTTTGGGTCCCATAAACAGGGGTAGTTGCCTGCCTGTCCCAGTCACCAGCTGATCAAGCCACGACACCTTCCCCCACCTCAGCCTTGCTTCTTTTTGTCTCTCATCTCCTCCCAGGTTAGAGAAGACCCTGGTTTTGTTGTGTTGGATGCCCCTGCCCTACAGTGATCCCATGAGGGGAAGGGAGGCCCCCTTGCTCTGTAGCTGTTCTGTGGGGCTCTCCCCATTTTGAGTGCCCTGTGACTAAGCAGGTGTTCCAGTTGAGAGGCTGCCACCTGCTCTCTGCGAGCAGCCTCCAAGAGGAAACTCCTGATCCACATCCCCGCAGCCGCTGCACGTGCATCCAGGTAATTCACTGTAAAACACTCACTTGGCATTCACCAGCTCAGCGTCTGAAGCGAGAAAAAACATTAAACTTGGCAGCAAACCCCACTTCGGTGGGTTTGCAACTTCAGCACACTGCTTATCTCTCAGCTAAAGAGCTTGCCAGAGTACTTTGCAACTCTATATAGGCCTCATAATAGAGGGAAAAAAGAGTTCACTGCCTACAAAAGCCAAGCGCCAGTGCTGCAGGACAGCAGCTCCCGTCTGCTGGGATGCTCTGCTTTGGAAACTGGCCGTTTAATTCCACAAAAAAGTTGCTGACAGGATCCATCTGGAAAGCTGGTAGTGCTTGTCTGAGTAGTCAGTCAGAAAGACTAGCAGGTGGTACCTGAGCAGAGAGCCATTTCAGCTCCTTAGTCCTGAGATAATCAGGCAGCACAGCTGAGGATGGAATAAGCTCCAGCAAAACCCAGAATCAGTCATGGCATGCAGCCGAGTTTCAGGTACATGAGATTCTGGTTTATGAGGGTCACACTGCAGCAACCTAGCTCTGTACCTGTAGCTCCATAGTTGGAAACTTCCCTCATTAAATAAATGAAGCTTGCCAGCTACTTTTAATTCTTTTGCAATTAAAGCAAGCAAGCGAGCAACTAAAAATGAGAACTTAAAAACCAGACTCAAGAAAATTAAATGCAAAGAAAAGTTAAGAGAACTGTAAATAAAGTTGTGAACGCAAAATGAAAAAACACAAAGGTAATTTTTCTTGCAGTGCTAAGTTGGCCATATTACATGCATGGCATCCTCCCTTCTTAGCTTCCTTAGTAAACAGAAGCTTCCTCTATTAGAATTAATGCACAGAATAAACCAGACAAGCTGTGCTCCATGGCTGAGTTAGCATTGTGTTAATGCTTAGTAGAGTACACAGTAATTCAAGCAGTTAGTGTTTCATTTTACCATATACCACTGCCTCATCTACATATTTACTACTGTGCAATAAGTAAACATGATAATTCTTTATAATTTCCTTTGAAGCACTGTGTTTACTATGTGTGCTCTGAGAACACTTCTCCCTGTTGTCATTAATTCAATTGTTCTTGCAGTCAAATTGAAAGTGAAACGAGGGAATTACTATTGGCTCCTAATCTAGCTTTAACTCATTTATGTGACTGACAGCATAGATATCATTGAGGACTCCCTGACACCTTCTACCTGAGAGAAGCAGAAGGCTGCCTTTCCAAAACATGAATTTGTGTTTCTCAAGCAGAGTGTGATCTCTTTGAAACTGCCCATGTTCTCACAACAGACTTACTTTGACTATATAAATCTGTGCCTAAAGAGCAACAAAGGCCAAAAGCCATATAAAAACATGAAGCTAAGGAAGATAAGACACTGCAGTCACGGCCCTGTGTCCCTAAAAAGCCACAATGGATGCCTCCCCAGGCTGACTCAGGGTTTGATGGATTACACTTCTGCTCTGAATCAGCACCAGGAAGGGACCAGGCTTGTCCCTGCTCCTGTGTGAGCTCTGAGCTGGACTGTGCCTCACAGGGCTGGGGTTTGCACTGCAGACCAGCCCTGCCATAGAGTTGTAGTGACACCAAACACTAATGGACCTTGCTGTGCTCTAGGAGAGAATGGTGGACTGGTACTTCTCCTTCCTAACATTCAGCAGGGGACAAAACAAGCATTTGGGGCTGGTGGATCATTTTCCAGCCTCTTGCTCTCTCCCCCACAGTTTGTGCTGTTGCACAGTAGCTGCTCAGAGTCGCTTCAAACCTCCCCCCTGAAATAATCCTACAGAGCGCACACGGTTAATGTTTCCCTCCTGCAGAAAAATTTGCTCTGAGAACAAATGGAAAATAATCAATGCTAATTTTACATTTTTCATTTCCAAGGCCAAATGACATCACATAAGTGAGTCATTATCAAAGTCTAAAATTCTCTTTGAGCCAGCACTTATCATGAATAAACTGCAAGTGCAGGCAGTCCTGTTACATAAATGCCACCAGTAGATTACATTTTTGAAAGCTGCAGAAATTTGCTAGTCTTAGTAATTTACTGAGCCAAACTTACTTTCTTGGATTTAATCCTGCCTTAAACAAAAGTTTCTGTAATTTATGATTCAGATGCTGATGAATGTTAATGGTAGTAACAACTAGATTTACTTACTGAAAACTTTGACTATCGTCGGCTCTTCGGAAACATCATCTTCTGTAACTAGCATACATACAAATCTCTTTTCATCACTGATTCTTGCATTCTTGATGGATAATGTATAGTTTTCTGAGAGACTCAACCTGTCTTTGTAGTCTGGTACATCATCATACTGTACATTTTTTTTTGTTGATGATCTGAAGGCAATAAATACTGGAGATCCATTTGGCATTTCCTATAATAAAAGGATAAACAGCTCTATTTTGCATAAACTCTCATTTAAAAGTTCCTGAAGATTTGCAATTGGTACAAACCTATAATTAAAAAAAAAATCTGCAAACTGTATTGGATGGCTTTTTTTTCCTGATGAATTTCTGCTGTACATAGAAGAAATTCAGTGTAATAAGTGTTAGTTTAAGACTGCCATGATACACATTGAGAATATCATCAGTAGAAATTATTTCAATCCTTTGGCTCAATCTCAGCATAGCAAAGGGCTTTCTCTGATAAAAGCTGGTGTTTTTGGCAGCAGTTACCACTGTCTGTATGAAAAAGTATTTGAAATAGAAGCATGTGTGAGCTGGTCTCAACAGCTCCAATTTCTCTTTTTTCATTATCGTTTTACATATTCCTATTGTTTATTTGGGATATTCAGACTTCATTTAAAATGCAAGATTTAATCAGGCATAACTGTCTATTTTATTCTAAATTAGTTCTTAGCTTTTTTCCCCCTTTGTCTTTAAAGGACCCAAGAGCTTGTAGATGGGAATATACATATAATCAAATATTGTTAATCTGCAAAGTATTGTTTTCTAGACATCCTCCTTATGCAGTTGCCATCCCAAGAAGGAATACAAAGTTGACAGCCTTGCACAAATCCCTCATAGTAAAAAAAAAAAAAAAAAAAATTTATGAGGGACAAAGTTACAGGCACAGTTCTACAGGATTTGATTCCTTCCTCCTTACCCAAACACATGCACAGAGCAGGGACAGGCAGTGTCTGCATTTATTTAAAGAGAGGTGAAACACTGATTCTATCTTTATGCTCAGTATTGTGCCGGGTGCTGGAGAAGGTCTTAACTCTCTTTTATCCCTTATAGCTGCTGTTAGTAGTGTTCCCAGCACAACACCTCAGCTGGACTGCAGAGCCCACAAAGCCCACAAAAAATGATGATGCTGTGACGAGATGAGCGGTGTCGAGGTGGGCAGGGAGCAGGAGGCATCAGCTGGTTGTGAAGTTTAAATTCCCTTGTCTTTCTCCCTCTTCTGCTTGTAACTCTTGGATTTGTCTAATGTTTCTCACACAGAAAACACTGTCTTGACTCAATACTCCTGACAAGAAGTTTGCTGTCAAGCGCAAATAAGCTCCTAACTCCTGTAGCCCACCCAGCTGCAAGCACACACAGGTAGACATTGAAGTGAGCAACAACTGCCATGGTGCAAGTCTCCCAGTGCCTCCAGGTTCCCACCAGGAACCCAAACTGCTCCTCACAAGGCAGTAGAGAAGAAAACAGAGTTCATCCTTCTTCCAATGAAATAATCACCTGACAAAAAAAACCTAATCCAACCCTCTCTGCTGCCATGCTCTGAGCTGCCCTGGGAGAAAAGATACCCCTCCCCCTTGACTGTCAACAATTTCATACAAAAGAAACCTAGAAAGGCTTCTTTGTATGTTAGGTTTCATGTCCCTTTCCATTTAGAAGAAGCTGCAACATCTCCACTTGCTGCTTGGTACTTGTCCAACACAGAAAATCCAAATGCAATGGAAAAGGACAATGCATTTCATTCTTTCAGAATATCCTTGCATCTTTAGAGAGATGGACTTGTGTCTTCCCAAGACAAGTCAGTAGACTGGAAAAGATGCTGAAAAATGTAGGCAGTCCATCTTCTGAATGCTCATTCAGAACAGTAACACAGTTCTGTGTAACAGAACAGTTTTACTGTCCCTTTTTGGGGAAATATTCTCCCCAGACTTTTGATTTCATTTCCTGAAAAGTGTTTGCAGGAAAAGAATTATTGAGTGGATGTGGGCTGCAAAAGCTTCAAACCTGAAGATAAAAAGGAAGGACCTAGGGGAAAATAGGAATCCCTCCCACACTGGCAGATCATTCTCCTGTAAAAATAGGCTGGTGGATACCATTTGCAAAAAGAAAGAGAAAACTACATAATTTTAAATCCACTGGAAATTATCTATTATTGCAGGTTTTTGTTTAAGAAGAGGAAATTTAGACAAACTTCACAGAGGCAGGAAAATAATTTGTCTCAATACAGTCTGAAAAGCAAAAGGGGTTTGGTATCCCAGTGTTTTTATCCAGATATGCTTCCAGGTCTCCTTTACTTTGATACGCTGATCCTCCTTGTGACCTGGGATAGTGATCATATACAGGAGAAGCTCATCCTGTGGTGTTCCTACTGCAGCACACCTAGAGAGCACCCGTATTTCTGCCCCTGTTCCCTGCCAGAAATGGCAGAGTGAAACCACCAACAGCACTCCCAAGGTCAGCTCTGCTCTCTTCTCCACTGTGCATTGAGCAAAACGAAGCCTGAAACAGATCCGAGTGACTGTCAGATCAACCAAAGAGGAGGACAGTGCTTTTTCCCAGGGATGGAGCACTCTCTGCTTCAGGCAGCCAACTTCAGAAGTGCTCAAATGCACAGCCATGGCTCTGTCAAGGGAGCGAGACACCACGGGATAACAGGCCAGATCTCTAATACAGGTTGGCAGAGAACTCCTGAATAATTGTTTCTCTTGAACAATGAGATTAATTCCTCAAACCTCTAATCTACACTTGGCAGAAATGATACAGATTGGAATCTTGCAGTCTTAAAAACACAGGAATAAATGGCTTCATATATGAGGAAGAAATGCTATCGTTTGAAATATTAAAATCTCTCTCACACACACACAAAAATACACATCATCTTATAACAACTCTAATAAATATAAAGATAAGATATACTTACATATTTCCATTTTCCAAACATAAGACCATCTGGTACTTCTAGAGGACAAGGCATAGTAATAGTGTCTCCATATATTGCATTTACTGTGTACAATCCCAGAGCTAGAGGAGAGAAGAAACAGAGAGGAAACAATTTTAAGTGTTTTCTTGAATTCCCATACGCTAGCTAATATTTGTTTCATAGCTATTGCAACAGCAGCTCCTTTGCAAATGGTTATTTTCCAGCATGTAGGATTTATCCTCAAACCTCTAACAAAACAGAATTCCTGTCACTAAATTTGTTAACTGAATGCAATGACCTTTTTGGACCCATGCTTCCTGCCAGAGTCAATGGGAGCCAAGTGGATTTTCAAACAGGACTGCACCTCCTCAATCAGATGAGCATCTACCCTACAATCAGGATTGTCTCAAACTTAAAATATAAAAAGGGAAAATCCCTAAATCTTTATTTGCTTCATCTGAAAAACCAGCATGGAGAGGTTGCATTGCAACACAGTATTGTGAGGAAGCCAGCAAAGAAATGATACTCTGACTGCATAACATTAAAAACATAGGAAATGATGACAGAAAAAGGAATGATGATATTAAAATATGTTCCCTAAAATCTGGGAAAAAAACCCAAAACAAACAAGAAAAACTAGTTTGCACATTTAGATTTTGAAAAATGAAGTGAAATGCTTCAATGAATTATTTAAGAACAGCTTTTTTGGAAACCTCAGCATAATATTATTGTGCTAATGCATTTAAATTTACAGAATAAAACCGACCCACTTATTTTCATTGTCCAAAATATGTGAATTGAACAAAACCAACAGACCCTAAAGTGATGAAGTGCTGAAATGCAAGGAAGCTTAAAGGGGAAGATGTTACAACTTGGTGCATTTGCTACAATGCAATTTTGTTCCTCCTCTCCTTAGCTGCCTCTTGTTTGCTGCTCCTTGCACTGGAGAGAGATTTTGCCTCTAGTGTTTGCCCAGAGAGTGTGCTGGCTGCCTGTTCTCACCCACACATTTGCAATTTCTGTCAGATTTTTGCCCAGAGATTTGGGATCTTCCCCTCTGTTGTCCCTTTATTTGCAACTGTAGCTCAACGGCTTAAGGGCTTGCTGCCAAAGGAATTGTACTTAAGAGAGTGAAGTAAGATGCTGGTGATGTTAGCCAGGAGACTCATCCATTCCATCGAGAAATATTAATTTTTCTGGAGATTCAGCCCTTCCTTTTATATCGCTAGAAAAAGAAACATGCACCCCCAAAGACCTAAGCCACAGACCCCTTTGCTTTTCCCAAGTCATAAGGCTGCTGCCTGGAGGACCTGACTATTCTGTAGACTGCATAGATGCACTCAATAGGGAGGTTTTTCCAAGGGATTGTTTTTTGTTTTAAAGAAAGTCATGCCTTTTCAAAGAGTCAAACACTGAATTCCTTGCCTGCAACTTAAATTAGGAAGACCTCAGAGCATTTTTCTTGGGTGAGGACTTCAGAGCTCACTGCTAACATCAGCTTGTATTTATCACATGTACCAGAGTGACAAATGAGGCTGTGAGGCTTGTGCTGTATGATATTGCACAAAGAAGCAGTATTGCAAAATCTTTCCTTGGAGAAGCTACAACCTGGATGGCACCACATTGTTAAGGCAGAAAAACAGGCTGGAGCTTAATGGACTAAAGGAACACAGGAGATAAACAGGCACCACTACCCACATTTATCTTAAACTCTCTTTCCTTCACTCGGCTCCCTTTCAACTAAAGCACTGGTAATCTTTCTGATTCTGTTACTTAATTAGTCACAAACATGCATAATTCACATTGTAAGGACTGGATGCTCTAATTTTCTATATGGTTCATGGAGACCAGCTGCTTCCTAAACGACAATAGCGGTCATTCCACTAGGTGGTGCTGAGTAAGAGCAATCTTTTAAAATGAAACAAAAATTTTTAAAGAGATCAGATAACTTCATTTTCATGGAAACAGAAGCAATGCTTTACAATATCAAGCTATAAATGGAAGTAAAATTCAAAGCTGGAAGAAATTGTACCCTTGGCCCTTTCTTGCACTCATCTTCATTCTGATCACCAGGAGGGGGGCAACACAACTTTGGCTTTGCAAGTTCAATCCTAATTTTCATTTTTTTGCTGCAGCTAGAAAAAGCTGTCCTTTTTGTCCTTTTTTGGTTCTCTCCCATGGGAGCAAATTTACAGCAGACTTGCAAATATATATTAAATTAGTAAACTGGTTAGTATCTGTTCAATTCCAGCTAAGTGACATTTAGTAATTTGAAATCTGTAATGGCATTTGGCATCACATGGAAAACCAAAACCAGCTCCTCTGAAATGAGATACTCTTTGGTATTAGGGGAAATACTCCCTGTCATTAGAGAAAAACAAAATGATCCCCTAGGATCTGAAATTCTGCTCTCCTCTAGACACCCATTTAGCCCCTGCAGAATTGCTAAGGTAGCAAGTATACACTACTGAAGACTCAACAAACAGACTAATGAGGGTGAATGAAAATGTTTCTGGAGAAACTCTACAGCACTCTGAGTAGGCAACTGGTGAATGGCCCGATAAAGGGAAAGACTGACTTCTGATTTTAGAACTCTTTCAGCTGAAAGGCGTTTCTTAAAATGGACAAATTCATGACTTGCCATAAATCCTGCCTATACTAAAATCACACAGTTTTCTATGAATTTGTTAACACAGAACCAGAAACACACAGGTTTTACTTTGAATATAGAGAAATAGTCCTTGCAAGAATACAAAAGGTCCTCCTGCAAAATATTCTTGTCCCACTTCTGTAGCAACAGATCTAGCACATTGAAGAAGTGCAAATTAACCGCATAACTGCAAACTTTCACCACAGTAATTGCAGTAATCGTCACAAAATGACCCTGCCAACCTACAAGTTTAAGAAAAAACTCCAAAAAAATCCACTTCAGCAAAATTGGAAATTCCTCTCTCTGTTGCTATTAGACATGTTTGTAAAATGGTGGAATGATGAAGAGAAGAAAATTATTGTTCTATGATATGACAGTGCTTACCATCAATCATATTGTCAGGCCTCTTTACATAATTTCCAGCTCATTCTAAGAAAAAGAAAATGAAAGCAGGATCTACAAATACATAACAAATTGCTCCATGCCCTAACACGGTGCAGGGTCAATGTCAGGGCCCTCATTCCTCATTAGCTCTGCAGGAGGGCGCAAAGGCGACCGCAGGGAATAACACTACGTCACCAGACATCATGTCCTGCCTTGCTCTATTTCTGGTGCACCTTTCTGTAGCTAATTAAGAGCTCAGCCAGCTTCCCTACGTGATTTTCAGATGTTGTCTTCTAAAACTGAGCTAGTGCTGTTAATAACACCACTAATTCAGAGGCAGGATCTTGTCTCACATACACCGAGAGCAGCTCTACCTGCTAGCTCTGAACTACACCTGTATCACTTTCCTTCCATTTCTTTACATACATAAGAGGCTTGAAAAGGCTGAGATTTACCTAATTTCCCTCTCTTTGATCCAGTGCTGAAGAAACTCTGAGCCAGATGAGACCTTTCCACACAGGTTAGAACATGGGAAGAAAGCAGCAGCCCTAAGAGGTATGATGGCTCAGAGAAAGATCCCAGCAGGACACTGGTAAATTGAGATGACATAGCTATTGATGCTTTTAATTGGAGTACTTTCCATGTTCCTATGGCAGTGCTAACTGCATCCTTCTTTGTCCTGCTCTCTGCCTGTGCATCACAAGTGAAGAACCAAAAAGTACCCACATCTTCAAGGGACAAAACAAAAAATCTTGAACAGAAGCTTAAACGCAGAAAAGGTGCTGTTGTTATTTTAGATCCTCACCAGAAGTATGAGGAAGGCCATACTTTAGACCAATTATTATTTTTAAATCAACAGGATCATATAGGAGGAATGCATAGAATGGTGAGTTAAAAGAAAAAAAGAGATTAGGAAGCTGATGTTTCTCCAAGGAAATAACAAAAGCAGCCATGTTTTCCACCTCTACCTACCCTTTGCAATACTGAAACAAATTCTTGCCAACAAACAAATCTTGTAAGTGCTTAGGAGTAGTATTTTTGGGACAAATGTAAAACAGAACAAGGGCTGTTCAACACCCTCTAGATGCAAGCTCCATGTGAGAGTACAAGCCTGTATCTGAAAACTGCCTAGCACAGGTACTGCCCAGGACTCCCCTGGACTGGCATGCAGAGCAGGGCTTACTTCCAGAGCAGTGGGAATCTGGGGAACCAAACCTGCTTCAGCACCTTGGCATTCACTGATTTAAATGATATTTCACATCTACAAAGATGTCCTGTATTTTCCTTTGCACTTAATTTTTTACTGCTGATGCCTCTGCCCTGGCAGGTTCAGCAGTGCTGCTTTTCATTACACTTTCTGGACCCAAGGAGCAAAGCCTCATTACTAGAGAACAGCAGGACACATTGGCTGCTCTGGTTCCCTGCAGCAATCAGCAGCATGAAGCAGGGGAGGTCAATTAGCAGCTTCTGCGATGGCAGTGCCCAAACTCAAAAGCTATTATGTCTATTTAGCACCTACCTCAGAAACTGTAGTCAACTACTTTGGAAACTCTACATTAGGATTAAGACTCCAGATCTTCACTTGAGGCATTAGTCTTCCCATCTTTTTTCCAGGTAGCCCAGACTAGCCTGTGCTAAATATAATCTGGGAGGTTATAAAGCTTTGCCTCATGAAATAAATATTTTATGAAGTTATTTGGTATTTTTCTTTCTGCCCTCCACTTCCTAAAGGGATTTCAGCTATATAAGCATACACCAGCATAAATGGCTGGTACTGACCTAAATGTTTTTTTTTTTTTTTTAGGAAACATCATTGTTTCACAAAACAATTACATGTTCTTAAAATTGGGATGGCATCTTTTAGAATCACAGAACCATTTAGGTTGGAAAAGACCCTTTAGATCATGGAGTTCTAAATGCCTAATGCTGCCAGGCCCATCAACTTAACTCAACTATGTCCCTAACTCTTTTAAAGACCTCCAGGGATTTAAAAGGTGACTTAACCATTTTCCTGGGCAACCCATTACAGGTCATGACAGTCCTCTTAGTAAAGATATTTTTCCTAACAGCCAATCTAAATGTCCCCTGCTGCAACCTAAGGCCATTTCTTGACTCCCATCTCACTTACAATCTCCTTTTAGGTAGCTGTGGAGAGTGATAAGCCTCCTAGTTTCCAGACTAAACAGCTCAGCTCCCTAAGCCACTCATCACATTCTCTACACCCTTCACCAGCTTAATCGCTCCTCATTGAACACACTTTTATTAAAAGTATTTTTTTTTTTTAAAGACAAAGCAGTATATAAATGACAGCTGGGTGTTGGTACAATACAAAAGTGTATTAGAAAAAAAATCTCCTGCTTTGGATGTGACAAGACTTGACAGCAGGTGTTTACTGTCCCAACTCCTGATAATGCCTTAAAGCAGGTTTTAACATGGGAAAGTATTTTTCATTTAATTAAAAGCACTATTTGGAGAAAAAAAAATTAAGAGAGTTTACAAAATCACAGACTGATTGAGGTTGGAAGGGACATCTGGAGGCAACTGGTCCAACCACCCTGCTCAAGCAGGGCAATCTACAGCCCTGAACTACAGTTGTCCAAGACCCCATACAGATGGCTTTTGCAGATCTCCAAGGAAGAAGACACCACAGCCTCCCTGGGCAGCCTGTGCCAGTGCTCAGTCACCCTCACAGGAAAAAAAAAGTGTTTCCTGATGTTCAGAGTCACAACCTGTGCTTCAGATTCTGCCCACTGCATCTTGTCTTGTCACTGGGCATCACTGAGAAGATCCTGTCTACGTGTTCTTTGTACCCTCCTTCAGGTATTTGCACACACCGCTGAGACTCCCCTGAGAGCCTTCACCTCTCCAGGCTGAGCAGCTCCCAGCTCTCTCAGCTCCTTTCTGTAGGGGAGGTGGTCCAGTGGCCCTTCCCTGGACTCTCTCCAGTGTGCCCATGTCTCTCATACTCCAGGGCTCAGAAAGGGATATACTGCTCCAGGCGTGGCCTCACTAGCACTGAGCAGAGGGGAAGGAACACCTCCCACAGCCTGCTGGCAGTACTGCCCTAATGCAGCTCAGAATCTCATTAGCCATCTTTGTACAAGGGTACATCACTGGCTCCCATTCAGCTCTGTGTCTACCAAATGTTGTTTCCATGCTGCATGGACTCCACGGGTAGGGCTCAACTTTTAACCACTCCTTCTCCCTCTCTTTTCATTGCCTGGCAAAGCCACTTTTTCAGTAAGTCATTTAGTAGGCTTTCATGACTTTCACAATAGTGGAAGAAGACCATATACAGCAAACACGTCATGCACCTTTTATTTCACCATCTGTGCCTGAAAAAATCAGCTGAAAAACATTACAAAACCTATATAATGGGCCTTTAAATAATATTTTTTTGTTGAGCCACAACAGCCAGGGAGCCAAACATCACTCGGCCTTGAGCCTGCACATCTCTACAACAGGGGTCCAGCTGCTCTTTTCTCAACAAGCTCGTCCTCGTGATCCAGCCTGCTCTGCTGAGAACAAACCTCTTCACACGAGCTACAACAGGCAGTCCTATGCACAGCTCACACAGTGCTCATTAATTTTCTGACATAGTACAGAAAACACAAGATACACTTCAGGATGTCAAAATACTGGTTAAAGGAAGCAAAAAAAAGGCCCATGTTATCAAAACTCACACGTAAGACATCCCTTATTTCAGCTAGGGGAGTATGATCATTTGTATGCTGAAAATAGGGAAGCAGGGCAAACACTTCCAAGAAAATTCAAACAGTGATTATCTTCACCGTACAAATATGATTAAAAACAAAGGTGCCTGTGTTTGTTGATATGTTATTTGATACAGGTTATATAAACAGTATATTGTTTCTAATCTCTACCTGTTCAAATAGTGAAATAAATCCACACAAGAGCAACTAGCTTGTCAAAAGGACCATTAGTTACAAAGAATCATCAAAAGTATCCAAGAGGGAAACTAATTGTACATTAACATACACATCAGTATTTAATGCACCAAACACTTTTAAAGCAACATAACAGAACTTGCTGAAGGGTTTCTTATACTTTATCACAGCATTCCTTCAATTAGTTTTAACCCTGAATAATATTAGAGACGAGGCAATTTTAACACCAAAGGGAAAAATCCTTTTTTAACTTATAAGCACTGATGGAATAGACAGCAATTACTCTTCAGAATACACACTGCTAACTTGAGCTCTTTGAAGATTTGAAGTAACTTGCACATTTGGGACTGGATTTGGTTTGGTTTGGGTTGTGAGGTTGTTTTTTTTGTTTTTGTTTTTGTTTTTTCTTCAAGGGGGTAAAGGGGAAGAGGGAAGGAAAGGGAGAAGATCCAGCTGAAAACTTGGTTGTGACTCTGGAAGACGCTGAGCTGCTTTTGACAAGCTTGTCAGATAAACAGTTCCTTAACTCCAGTGACAAAAGCAACCAAACCCACACATACAGGAGCACTTGTGTACTTAACACTGATTTTGGCAAGTACTTGAGCAGGCTAGAGAAATGGGCCTTGGCACCCAACAACATTAAGGCACTGGACAGTACACATGAGGAAACAGCCAGGGTTATTTAAAGCTAAAGAGATAATGAAAGCATCAGAGACTAGGCATTAAATGCCAGCAGAATTCAGCTATCATTACCCTACACAAGCATTAAGTGTGTTTAAACCACAGTTTTTCTCCATGAATGAGAAAAAAATCCTGAAAGAAACATGTCAGCCCTTCAGAAATAGTCTTTCTTATGAATACTAACAATTACATCTTTCTTCACCTAACAATTACCAAATACCATATAAAACAAGTGTTCTCCTTATCAGTACAAAGAAATGAGCTATAATTAGAAACTAGCTGAGATAACTTGTCCCATTTGACCAAGGCTACATGAGCTCTACCATTTAAATCAGTGAAGAAATCCTCAGCCCACTTCTTCAAGAGGACTGATGTCATTGCATGTTTCTCACTGGCTCTTTCCTCTATAGTTCAGCCAGTGTTGAATGGCAGGGATGGACAGTCTTCCTACACATGCATATAGTTTGGCTTTCTATGTAACCTTAAGTGTAAGCTCCAGGCTGAGCCTCCATGAGTTTAGGTCCAAAATCTCACGGAGCACTTTATCAGTTTTCAAAGTCCTACCTGGTGACCATATAGAGCTCTGAATGCTGTGTGCCTATTCACAAAACAGACTACTATTTTTTTATTTTACTGAGAGCTACTTCTGTTCTAAGATCACAAAATATCCAGCTGTTTTTGGTATTTTGGTCACTATTTTTCCCATTTCTCAAAACAGAAAACAGCCTTCCATCTCTACACTCCTTTTCTGTATGATTTGCATGTAGCCTGATTTGAAACTACTTCAGCAGAAGCTTTTGGGAAGACTGAGGGAAATTTCTCTGCAAGGCAGAGGTCTTAGGAAGGTATGCCCTTCCAAGAGCAGATGGTTTTGTGGTGGATACTACAGTGCATAGTTTATAGGGATTATCATCACTGCAAGCTTTACCCTAGGGAGGTTCACACTGAGCATTTCTCTGAACATCTTTTATCATCATTACTGCTAAAGCACTACGCTGGAGAACATACAGAAAAAAAAGCTTTTCATTTTGAATGTACCCAAACACCTACATTGCATCTAAATAATGATGACTAATAATCTTTTGTCAGCTTAGTAACTTCAAATATTATATATAAAGCAATAACCATGACATTTTCCAGATAATAATCACCAAAAGTTTCTAGAATTTTTGATAGATATGCAAAAGAAATTTGCACATAGTGATACTCCTTTAAAACTTGAATGGCCATCATAAAATGCATTATCATTGTCATTTCAAGTAAAACAGATACTGCTTTCAAGTCAGCACAGCTTTCAAATGACATAAAAGAGCTGTTCCTAGCATTACCCTCTGCAAAGCTGGAGACTAAATGAGCAGTTCAAAGCCCACTAACTGATGCAAAATGCTACTGCAAAATGAACTACTTGTGTCAGCACATCAACCTTCCTACCTTACCACCTCAGCCTTGCTCCAGTGCCCAGCTCCATGAAGATCCTATTAACTGCTAAGTCCAACAACTCTGAAATGGGACCAGAAAAGCTTAACTTTTAATACATTCCCTTTTAAATCAGGAAGGCTCCAAAATCTGCTAAAGAACTGCAAGGAAAACCCATGAAAGCCACTAGTGCCTTTGTAGCACATGGGCTTTGTTACAGCAAGATTTTCTTTCCCAAAAGAAAGACCCAAGCTTCTTTTCCCACCACTCCAAAACATCACCTGTGATTTCAGTGGCCTTCTAATCACACTATTTCATGGAAGCCCTAGCTTTTGGCTCAGAATTATCTAACTCTGTTTCTGGATTCAGTGCTAATCCTAAATCAGTCATATTTGCAGATTTAAATTTTCAAGTCCTTTGAGTAAATCTTACAGATTTAAAAGAAGTTACATATAAAGCAATGTTGCTGTAAATAGAAAAAAAAATGCAGTGTAATTCCAAGCAAATATTTAAAAATTAGACTTAAGGAACACACAACTACCTACTAAGAAATGATTGAATTAGTATAACACTAACAAACACAACATTTCCACAAGATCCAGGTGGAACCACATCAGAAGACATGCCCAACATCAGCAAATTGGGGTCAGCATCAGAAACCCCAGGTATGACTGCTATGAGCACCATATAGTCGGAAAAAACTTCTTTCCCACAGCTGATGCTGCAACTGAAATACCACAGTTAACGATTTACTTTACTGCAATTTTTTACAAAAAATTTCTTAGGATAATTCTCATAATTCAGAGGAAGAGATAAAATCACTAATTTATCTTCTTACAAATACTTCTGCTCGAGATGTAGCCATGACTAAAGGAACTATGATAAGTTTTCTTTTTAACATACTAAAAATTTGAGAATAGTTTATTAAAATAGTTACCAGCATATGGTGTGATTTTTTACGAGTGGTCAGGCACATCTGTCAGGGAAGTGAGTTATAGCTTACTAAAGTCTGATGATACAAGCTATCTGCCAAGAGATGAGAAGCAAATGTGACTCAGAGAACAGTTTCTGAGTCAATACTGCAAAGAATTTTTACTTTAAAGGGTATACCTAATTAGGCAAAATGGGATCAACAAAGCCTTTGTGGCTTGGTGAAACTTCACACTGTTTCTGAGGTTAGCCCCTGGCTGCTCCTGAAGCATACTTCTGATATGCTTCTCACTTGCATTTCTAAAGCACTTTTCCCTTTGTTAAAACTACTCAAATTGGTTTTTATTTTCTCATTATGCTAGTCAGCAATGCTGGTGTGTATCCAATAACTTGAAGGGACTTAAAAGTTTCTATTAAGTCAAAAAAACCTGCAGCTCAAAAACAATTGCCTAAAAATCACCATTATATTCTTCCATGAATCCCTTTTTTCCTATTAAAAAAGTCAATAGACAGCATACTAAAAAAAATCTTGTCCCTCTTATTTCTCCATAACTTGATATTGACAGTATAGAGTATACTTGTTACAGATGGATAATGAGATGATTGGCTCTCGCAATTAAGGGATGACTATGCTGTGAATATTAAGAAAAGCTTTAGTAATGTATAGTTATGTTATTATAGTTTAAATGCCCTTTGTTCTCCCAATGGTTCCCTTTTCCCCCCTCTGTATTGTCACCATCAGACAGCCTGGGCTGTCTAGGACAGGTAAAAGAAGGCTGCACTTGTGCCCCTCGCATGGGGCAGCTGGGAATGGAAAAGCTTGTTCCTAAGGGGGCACGGCATGATGACTCCTGACCTCAAATCAAGTTACAGGAGAGCAGTCTCCACTGATAAACGGCAGAGAAGAGCTGAGTGACAGACTTTGGGAGGGGCCAGGGTTGGCTGATGCAACCCCCAGGGGTATAAAAAGACTGAACATCCATCCTGAAATGGAACTGGCCATGTGGTATACACAAGGCAGTTCTCAGCGCTGTAACTTTTCCTTATGTAGTCCTTTTGTTGTATTTTTTGTAAAGGTTTAATGAACCTTTTAAATTTCCAAAGTGAGCAGTTTTTTCTCACAATACTGAACTTCTTGCTAGTGAAAGCTTAGTAACAACTTATATTTTACAAAATATGAACTTTCCAAAACATGTATATATTTCGTATACTTGAATGAGTCTCAGGAGAAAAATCAAAGTACCAAAAAGCAAATATTATTGCAAAGGATGAGGGAAGAAAAATATCACTGATCACTCTAGTTAAAAGTAAATAAAAGCAGTGGACAAAAAAGTTAGGAATTAGGGAAAAAAAGGCAAGTAACACAAAAAAAATTAGATAAAGTGATGTAGTTAAATTAATGCCACCAGAGTTCTCCCATGCCAAGAAAACTCAACAGCAAACAACTTTCCTCCTCTTCTAACCACTTTCCTCCTGTGAGTTGTGTCCTTTCTGCCCACAGTCAGAAGGAACAGGCGCTTACCTTCCATCCATCTAAGTTCTTTCCAAGCTGAAAATTAGTGCCTGACAAGTTCCAGCAATGTAAAATTTTTTAATGCCTGTTGCCCCTCTAATTCAAATCATTATCTGCTCTGTCAAGGAACCCTAAAACACAGAAAAAGGCCAGATCTCTCCTCCTGATTGCTCCAGATCTGCAAATGCACCTCTCTCCGTTATGTGCACACCCACTCGTGCCTCTGCTTACTCACGCAAATCTACCCTAAGGTACCCCCAGCTTCTGCCACAGGCTCGCTATCTGCTGTCCACATTCACCTCTGCAACAAACAGTGCTCCCAGCAAGCAGAGAAGACCCCGTGGGGAGAAGCCATCATTTCTTGTTTCTCTTTATCAGTGCTCTGAAACACTTGTAAAAGATTCAACTGTATTCCCATACACTCCAGTAAGTGAGAAATAAGTAAGAAAATATTTGGTGAATGTACGCTTGATAGGGGACTCGCAGAGGGGCACAAGGCACTGACACTCTGCCAAGATGGACATCCAAAATTGCACATCCAATACTGTGTATCACAGAAAAGTGTTTTTCCTCCCTGCCCTTCATCAAGGCTGTAGGGTCCACAGCTAATTAACAATGTCCTGCCAGACCTGCCTTACTGCAGTGACACTTACCAGACCTGCTGCTTGCTGGCTTTAGCAGTTATTCCCAAAGAAATGAGCTAGACTTCATGACAGAGAAAATAATAACCTGTGACTGTAATGTGTATAATGTGTACAGAATAATTTTTTCACTGAATGAGCTTCATTTACTTGTGGTGAAAACCATAGGCTAATCACCTCAAAACAAAAAACCCCAAAAAAAAAAAAACCCAAACAAAAACAAAAACCAAAAAAAAAAAACAAAAAAAAGGCCAAAGCTTTACAGAAGATACAACTTCAGAGGGCACAGATGAAGGACAGATTTATCCTTCCATGACACTGAGTGGGTGAAAAAGCTGTACATGCTTTCAAGAGAACCCACTGGACAGACACCCTGCAGCTGACAACAGGCTTTTGGCTGCTCTCTTTTCCAGCTGCTTTCCCTACTGATAAGGGAGAGGACAGAGCAAGGCAGATGACATGAATGTAGCCTCACCAAATCATCCACAGGTCTTTGTTACCTGGAAAGGAGAGCTATCATTTCACTGATAGCACAACAACAGAGGTGCGGAAGGGGAAAAGCTCATTGAAAGCATGATGTTATAAATCCTTATGGTTTATGCCAAAATAAGTGACTGAGAGCTCCTATGTGGCTCTCTTTAGATTTAATGGGCTCCTCACAGACAGAGTTTTTTAAATTTCATGGATGCCTGTAGCCAGCCTTGGTATTGGCAACAGCTTCCTGCCTTAGGAGGATGAGCTGAAGCAGATGTGTACTTTCACCAGCAGGAGAAATCAACACCATCTTAATTTCTGAAAGTTTGTCTTTGCCTGCCTTTCTTAACCAGTACACTGAAAACTCACAGGCGTGCCAGGAGCAAAGATTGCAAGCAACATATAAAAACAAATAAATAAAACTGAACTTTACACAGACTCTTACTCAATGGCGAAACATAGACACATGGATAGGGAGATATATAAGGCTGGTGTGACTTCAGTGCCCATCATGTCTACTTGTGGATATTACTGACGTGTGAGAGTAGGAAATGCTGCCAAGTATTACATTCTGCTTCCACCTCATATGAATTTACATTTCTATGTGCATATACAAACTAGCATCTGATGTGCTATCACTTTTCTGCTTTGCATGAATTGTTTATTTTTTTTACAAAAAACTCCCAAACCATTGCTTAATATAATGCTGTGTATAGAAAACAATACTGGAGAGGAGCACAAAACAGCAGCTCAAATCTGGTGGATGTAAAAAACCTTGACCCTTCATAGCAGGGAATAATGATGCTTTGACTCCATGTGATCAGAAGGCTATTTTATTATTTTATGATACTATATTATGTTAAAGAAAACTATACTAAAACTATACTAAAGAATAGAGAAGGATACTTTCAGAAGGCTAGAAAGATAATAATAATCTCGTGACTCTTTCCAGAGTCTCAACACAGCTTGTGTGACCATTGGTCAGTGATTGAAAACAAGCTCCCAACAGAGCCCAATCAGGCTCATCAATTCAGGTAAACAAATTCCTAACACATTCCACATGAGCAAAACACAGGAGAAGCAACTGAGATAAGGATTGTTTTTCCATCTCTGAGCTTCTCTCTGCCTTTTCAGCTTCTCAGGATAAAATCCTGAGCAAAGGAATTATGTTCAGTGAAATGTGAGGACCACACAGCAGCTCAAATCTCGTGGATGCAGCCACAGCTTACAGTGATTTTCCAATGTAACATTGGAAGATAGAGGTACTGTCCAGTTATTGAACAACTTGCTGTAAGTCTCAGCTGCCCTCTGGAGAAAACCATGAATGGTTAGAAAATGCAAAGCATGATTCCTATTAATACTTTAAATTAATATAGGAGTTACTTTCTAGAATTTTAATACCTAGTCATTGCCTTCTGCAAATAGAGTGCTGCTAAAAAGTTTAAAAGCAGCAGGATACATTGCAAGTCCTGTATGTAGACCTAAAAAGGGAGTTACTCTCAGTGTGTGGAAACAGAAGCCATAAAGAAGTTTAATCTTATTTATGCACCTATTTATCTTTAAGAACAAGTAGTGCCACAGCATGAGGATGAAGGTACGAGACATCAGCATAACTACTAGAAAACTGTTACATTGACTAGGCTTCCCCCCTAATAAAATAAATCTTGTGGGAGCATCCTGAAAGTCCAGGACCCCATTTGTAAGATAATAGAGAGATACAATCAAATGATTTCTCAAGGATCCAGCCCAGATCAACCTTATGTAGACCACTTTAGGACTACATGGAGTCACTAATACTTCCAGAGCATAGCCTGAGCTCAATGGAACCCCCCCAACTCCAGGTTTGTGCCTATGTCACCAATAAAACCTGCTATGTGGTTTGCAGGAAGAGAGAAACTTTTACTGCCTGGGCAATACACTATGCTGGCTTTAGGGAATGTGTTTTCTGCACACACCTCACGTCAACACAGTCCAGTACACTGAACAGCAGTATCAGAAATTATAGCCACTGCACAGGCTCTGGTGCTTGCAATTTCAGATTTTGATCTGAATTGGCCAAGTAAACAACTCCTGCAGAGTAGCCCACCTCAGATGCACGGCTTCCAGTGCAGAGTGGCTACACTTATGCTGCCACTGAAACTCTCTGTAAACACCAATCTTGATGTGAAAGTCACTGCTTCCTCTACATACCTGTCAGAAACTCTGCAGAGAAGGCAGCCGTGTTTTAGTCAGCATGACAGCTGCTAGAGTGCATCATGCTCCTGTAAGCTGCATTAATGCCCAACTGCACTTTAAAGTACATTTGAACATCTTATTTTGACCTACACATGTAGGCTACAATTACCAATTTCCCTGTCTAGGTACTGCTGCTGCCGCCCATATTACCACTTGCCCCTGAGCAGGAATACCAAGGATGGGTCTCCTGAGTTGCTATTTTGACTTGTGGCAGGAGCTTTTACCTGGACAGTGCCAGTTATCCATTTTTTGATACTAATTATGTACTCAGAGAATGACCATTGTGTACCCAGTGAATACAAGGTGCTTGCTAAGTAGGCCATATGTGGACAAAACACAAAGCTACTGCAACTCTTGGATGAAGCAGATCCTGTCCTGAAGAGCAGAGGCTTCATGTGCACCTTTATGCTGCAGTACTGTGAAGTGAGAGGTACCTTACTTCTCTGCTAAGAGCACTGCTGTGTTTCCTGCAGAGGAACAGCATTCACATGGGGTCTGAGAGGGACTGCTTCAGCTCTTGCTCAGCTGAAAGCATCCCTGAGTCAGGCAGCTGCAAGCTGTCCTGCTGTGCTGTGGAGATAAAGCCATCATGCCCAAGGGGACTCCTAGAGCACCCATTACCTACAGGCCTCCCAAACCACCACTCTGTACCAAGAGGAATAAAACCATGCCGAATAAAACCTGCAGAAAACATTCCTGAAAGGCAAAAACAATCTTACAGCTACTCCAAGCCATCTCTGACCATCTGGAGGAGCGGTAGGATGGCTCAGTGGGTCAAAGAATCTGACCCCCAAAGAAAAAAACTTTGTCTTTTGTGAGGATGCAGAACATCTTTAATCATCTCCAGCTTCTGTAAAAACATGCACTAATTAGCATAAATATTTAAAAAAATGCTGCTATACATAATTCTAAAGACAACCTGAAAACTAATTAATAGTTCTGGAATCCCTTTTTTTTTTCTTTCCCTCTTTCTGGAGCACCATCTGGTGCCCTTCCTAAAATACCAAGGCTAGAGAATTATTTATGTGAGCTTTGACCACGTCTGAACAGCTCACAGAATGATTTATGTTTTTAATGCCCTGATACTGACAACAAGCCTTTTTTCTCTAAATTAATGGGAAACAAGTGTCGCACAGTGAAGATAAAAGTGACTTTATGAAGTTTTGTTCTTTAGAAGTTGCCTTTTGTAACAGATGAGGGTCTTTGCAGAAATGCCAGTGTCAGCCCGTCTGACCAAAGGGAGGGATGCCATGGCACATGTGGTATGGGTTATGTGTGCATGGTGGGAATCTATGGTATATCAGGTTGGTCTTAGTTAGGTTGTGAAAAACAACCAACCAACCTACCCCAACCCAGCCCCACCACATGCAGAAACAAAACCCTAGATCAAGCCATGTCATCCTTCAGCAAAAGAATAGCTGCCTTTAGCTTCTCATAGGCACAAAACAGCTTTTTAGGCTCATTAGTTGAACTTTTTTTAATACATTTTTCTTTTTCATAAATGCATTTGATATGCAAATTCACATGGAAAAACAGATGTTCACAGCCTAAACCAAGCCACAGAAAGATTTGAGACGGAAAGGACCTCCAAGATCTTCTAGTTCCAATCCCCATGCCATGGGCAGGGTCACCTTCCCCCAGACCAGGTTGCTCAAAGCCCTGTCTAGCCTGGCTTTGAACACTTCCAGGGATGAGGCAAAGAGGAGTAAAAGGCTGGGTTTTGAGACCCAGTACAGGTGTTGAGTGTACCAGACCCCATGGAGCAGGGCTACAGTGCAGCCCCTGCTCACCAGCTGGTCCCAGTCATTCCCCCTTCTAAAAAGCAGCATGGGGACCTCTGAGCAGGAACCCACAGGTTTTGCACCAAAGGGCTGTGAACCTGGACCTTTGGAAACAGGGCTCAAAAGTACCTGTTAAAAAACAGTCAACAAGAAAACCTAAACTCTCCATTTACAGATCCCAGCAAATCTCAAAGCACTTATTCCTGGACATAACTGCTTTTATCCCTGTTTTAAAACAGCACAGAAAATGTCCCCAGACATGTGGTGTGGAGAGCTGCCAGCTGTGGCAGAGCTGGGATGCAAAGAAGCAGTGACAAACAGTTGGCACAAAGTGGCTTTAAACTGGGTGACAGACCATGAGGCTGCAGAGTTTTAAGTGTTTCATTTTAAACCCTTAGCATTGTCCTGAAGTACTGTTGAATAAGCATCATGCCTCTGCTTTGAGGGTGAAATACCAGAAAGTTCCTAGGAGAAGCTTCACACCCGAACTTGCCTTCTGTGCACCAACAGCTGCTGCAAGAATTATCTTTCCTTTCCAGACAGTCCATATAAACACCTGAAACTGGCTGCTACAGTATTGAAATGAGTCCAACATAAGATAAATATCCATCATAGCCATTAAAAAAACCCTTCAATATATTAAGTGCTCTAAAATCAAAACAAGGCACCTTAAATCAAGCTAAATACATCTGAGTAGGTTTTCATTATCTGGATTTATCTTAGATACATGTCATTTTTTTCTCATTAAACTGGAATATAAATTGTATGCATAAAAATATTAAACATTTTTTCTTCTCAAAATGACTAAAATGTGATAAAAGCCCACACAATACTTTCCCTTGCCTTGATGTTTTTAACAGAGTACCATATGGCTTGTCTGAATCCCTCAACAAGAGTTTTCCTGAATTCAAAACTAATTTGATTTGGCAGCTCCTTATTTAGAAAAATGTAAATTCCCATAACATGTTTTAAATTATATTCTAGTTATTAAAGCATTATTTTCTTGTTCGAAGTACAAGGAAGCTTCTACACATTTTTTGTTTTCATCATAAAGGTAAATTCTTCCGCTTTCAGAACTGGCAGTAGTATTTTTTCCAAACAATCTTCTCTGCACATCACTAATAAAGTAATATTTCATAGTTGTCTCCATGCCTCCCCTTTATCCCAACATATTAGGGCATGCCAAAGATCCACAGTATATGATAATCTTTTTCTTAAACAATTGTGTAGGCTAAGAAAGAAAATCAAAGGAAAAGAGCCTTATTGAAACCCATATTCTCCTATAGGGGAAGGTGCAGCACAAAGTTCTCATGACTAGCAAAGGCCAGGCAGGCAGCTGCCAGGCAGGCAGCATTTGACAGGAGGAATACTCTGAACTGCTTTTCCAGGGTTGTGCTACAAAAGACCATCCTTCCTATGACTTATCTTCCAGAACAACCAACGTAATTAAATCAACAATTAAGGGCTTTTCTGAAGAGATCTGCTTATAGGCCATGTGGTGTAATAGTCTGGTTTTGTCCTGGATTTCACACCAGGATGAAATCACTTCTTTATTTTTCAGGATGGATGCAACAGCTACAAACAGAAATTGCTATTTAGTTACACCTCAGAGTACAAAGTAGTTTATCATAGGTTGCTTCTGTCGGCCTAAAAAATCCTGGACTACAGGTTTTAGTACAATAAACCTTCCTTACAGCTGTGTTACAGGCTTTTCTTTACAGCAAAGGAAAATGAAGCTTGTGTGACTGTTGCTCACAGCAAGACGACGAGTTAAGAAGCTGACAATTTCCACTCAAGTTTCACAGGAATATAATAAGTACTTCACATCAAAAGTGTCATGAAGATAGGGAAGAGGGGAAAATAAATGAATAAATAAATAAA